>JAVHZZ010000002.1:11300330-11735330 GCA_036250195.1 Mixophyes australis | reverse complement strand
TATGGGATACATCCTAGAGGATTGCTGGATATGGCAAAGAAACTTGGAAAGGACAACCCACTCCATATAAAAGTGTTATTGAACACGGGCCTCAAATGCAGGACCGGATTGCTGCGGTGGTACCCATTGTCATGGAGCACATGGAACAGGCCCAAAATGCTCAGCAGAGAGTGTATATTAGGAACGCCCATGTTCATACATTTACAGGGACAGAGTGAATATTCTAGTGACCACAGTAGACAGCAAGTTTTTGGCCAAATGGCAAGGCCCATTTGAAATCAGGGGAGAAAGTGAACGAGGGTAACTATAAAGTGTATCAGCCTGGGAAAAGAAAGCCTGAGCAAATCTATCATGTGAACCTGATAAAACCCTGGAATAATAGGTTAGCCCTGGCCGCTGAACCGGGTGAGCCACGACTCAATGTCCTTCAGTTCCTGAAGTAATAGTATCCGAGACACTATCTGCGGCCCAAAAGAGTGAGGATAAGGAGTTTGTTGTAAAAAACAGGAATGTATTTTCTGAGCTAATGTGCCGAACCCCCATAATAATAAGACATGACATAGTTACAGAACCAGGGGTGGAGGTCAACTTAAAACCATATAGGATACCCGAAGCCCAGTGAGACACTATTTCCAAGCAGAGCGCCAATTTTATGTTACTTGCAAATCTAGGTCTAATTTTTATATATTTAAGGATTTTCTTTAGCTCATTAAACTGACACTGAGGCCAGCCTAGTCAATGTATCAAATCACATCATTAAGCCATGCCCACCTCTGTTCTCCCGCAAGGTGCGCTGTGAGTGGTCAGTGGCATGATGATGCTCTAAGTGGTATCATACACATCGCTCCGCCCACTCAATCACACCAATTGCATTACCAAGTCCTGCCCAATTCTCCACACAGAGGACAGATGAAAAAAATAGGCAAGTGTGACATAAAAATAGGGACAATCCAGAGACAGGTCTTTAAGCTTGGACTGTCCGTGGGTATTATTACACTAGGCAAACACCATTATTAAACAGGAAATGCTACAAACCCTGGTGCTGAATTAAGTTTTTAAATGATAATCACTGGAGAGCTAGTACATCACCCCAGGCAGCTGTAAGGGAACCTGTGCTTTCTCCAATACCAATTTACAAAAATCACATCGAAAACAGCGCTGTGGATTGAAATACTTCTATTCGTAAATGACTGCGTTCATGGAGACATGTGAAAACATATATAACTTATTTTCATTATAACTAAAACATATAAACATACCAAACATACTTTTCAAGGTCTCCCAAAAAATCTATATAGGCAGCTAATAAATATCACACAAATCCTAATTAGTGCACTGACCTTAGGGGTTAAATTGGAGACCTAAACTAAAAGGATAGATATGTCTATCAATCACTTAATGACCTACAACATTCAAATGGACAACTTAGTTCCTGATTGGCAATTCTAACGCACAGTAATACAATGTTGCCGTTCGCCAGACCTAGCACTGATTGAAAATTTCTCACACCAAATCTGCATCACGATTTACAGTTATTATGTCAGTCTGTCCATCGATTGAAAATGGTGTCTCTACATCCAAAAATTTTCTTATTCAGCAGATTCAGAAGGAACAAATCTTTTGTCCCAATCATAATTTGCTCTCAAATACATATATGTATATATATATATATATATATATATATGCGGATAGATAAACAAGTATGGCGCTCCAATGTGTAGTATTGATAGTAATATGGGAAGATGTAATAAAATGCGTACCATATAGATGAAATCAATGATCGTATGGTAGAAACGGAGTTCCTCTTCTGAGGTAATGTCTCCCCCTCTCCAATAATAGCGATAATGTGGGTCAAAAAATAGAGAAACACAAATAGTGTAATAGAGTTTATGTACTGTATCACCACATGTGATAAACCTCCACCAGGATCAATTGTTAGCCCGGCACCAAATGGGTTAATTTTATGAGTACACCTCCAAAAAACACCAACAGCTTATGCTGCGTACCAGATGCTGCAGAGTGAACTCTGTTTTGCAGCAACGAAAAAATCCCCGGTATAGCCGTCAATGTAAGAGTTACATTGACGGCTATACCGGTGATTTTTTCGTTGCTGCAAAACAGAGTTCACTCTGCAGCATCTGGTACGCAGCATAAGCTGTTGGTGTTTTTTGGAGGTGTACTCATAAAATTAACCCATTTGGTGCCGGGCTAACAATTGATCCTGGTGGAGGTTTATCACATGTGGTGATACAGTACATAAACTCTATTACACTATTTGTGTTTCTCTATTTTTTGACCCACATTATCGCTATTATTGGAGAGGGGGAGACATTACCTCAGAAGAGGAACTCCGTTTCTACCATACGATCATTGATTTCATCTATATGGTACGCATTTTATTACATCTTCCCATATTACTATCAATACTACACATTGGAGCGCCATACTTGTTTATCTATCCGCAGTTACCACATCCCTCCGGATTAACCATCTGGACCCAAGTGACTCAAGGCTGCCGCTCTTAAACGAGCTATGTGCTTTTATCGGGACTGATTGTGTATATTTTGGTATATCCATCTACCAGTTATTTATACTGGTTGTTACGTTGAGGTTATTAGCGCTGTTTATATATCTGCTGTGTGTTAAATATATATATATATATATATATATATATATATATATATATATATATATATATATTAGGGATGTGCACCGGCGACTTTTGAGGTCTCGTGTTTTGTGTTTTGGATCCGGATTTTCATTATTTTTGGGGTTCGGATTTGTCTCGCAAAACACTTGACGAAAGGTCTCGGTTCGGATTTAAGGTTTTGGATTCGGATTTTTTTTGAAAAAAACATAAAAAGTTTAAAAATCAAGTTTTTGGGCTTATTTTCACTCCTACGCTATTATTAACCTCAATAACATTCAATAACAAGCATTTCCACTAATTTACAGTGTATTCTGAACACCTCAAAATATAGTTATTAGTCCAAAACGTTGCAACGAGGTATCTTTCTGGACTGCGTAGAGGAGTGGGTCACCACAATATATATAATAAGAAAACCATCAACTTGTATGATTCGCACCAATAAATGTACCTGGACTGCGTAGAGGAGTGGGTCACCACAATAAATATTAAAAACCCTGAACTTGTATGATTCGCACCAATAAATGTACCTGAACTGCGTAGAGGAGTGGGTCACCACAATATATATTAAAAACCCTGAACTTTTAGGATTCGCACCAATAATGTACCTGGACTGCGTAGAGGAGTGGGTCACCACAATATAAATTAAAAACCCTTAAATTGTATGATTCGCACCAATAAATGTACCTGGACTGCGTAGAGGAGTGGGTCACCACAATATAAATTAAAAGCCCTGAACTTGTATGATTCGCACCAATAAATGTACCTGGACTGCGTAGAGGAGTGGGTCACCACAATATATATTAAAAACCCTGAACTTGTATGATTCGCACCAATAAATATACCTGGACTGCGTAGAGGAGTGGGTCACCACAATATTATTAAAAAACCCTACACAGGTCTGAATTCCACCCAAAAAGTTTATGGACTGCGTAGTGTAGTGTTCCCCACAATATTATTTAAAATTTTTGCAGCAACAGTCAACGTTGTTTAATATCTGATACACCTCTATCTGGACTGCATAGTGGAGTGGCCCCGGTACCCAATTTGGTACCGGGGCCACAATACCTCCTCCAAACATGGTACAGACAATTCGTCATTGAGATCCCATCAAGTATGTTAAAGACAGACAGGGTCGAAGTGTTATTGGTTGACTTTGTAAACCAAAAAACTGTCCCTGTTGCACATAGTCGTGCAATGAAGACTGACTTTTTCATTTAAAGGCACCATCTTTCAAGTGTAGTGTTTGTAAGTCTAAGTCATATTATACTTTTGGTAAAATTGGTTTATTTTGTTCCTCTTTATGGTAACTACTAATAGAATTAAAGTATTAAATAGAAGCGGCAGTTCCTCTTTATGGTAATTAGTAATAGAATTAAAGTATTAAATAGAATTAACGTATTAAATAGAGTGGTATAGAGTTGTAGTGTGGTATAGATAGAGTGGTCCCCACAATATAATAATAAAACCCTCAACTGGTCTGAATTCCACCAAACAAGTATCTGGACTGCGTAGTGGGGTGGCCCCGGTACCCATTTTGATACCGGGGCCACAATAAAATAAATACACCCTCAACTGGTCTGAATTCCACCAAACAAGTATCTGGACTGCGTAGTGGTGTGGCCCTGGTACCCAATTTGATACCGGGGCCACAATAAAATAAATACACCCTCAACTGGTCTGAATTCCACCAAACAAGTATCTGGACTGCGTAGTGGGGTGGCCCCGGTACCCAATTTGATACCGGGGCCACATTACCTCCTCCAATTTCCAAGTGTAGTGTTTATAACATCTTAACACTACACTAATTCTAGCACGTCAAAACCTCTTGTTTTAAATAATGACAGGGCATTTAACTTTTGATTTAATTTATTGAATTTGTTGGCATTTTCTTTTACTTTTTGAACATGGCAAACGACTGTTGAATGGTCACATAATGCCAAAAAAAAAGTTGCAAGATGGAATTGTCCTTGGGCCCTCCCACCCACCCTTATGTTGTTGAAATAGGACATGCACACTTTAACAAACCAATCATTTCAGCGACAGGGCCTACCAAACAACTGTGGCTGAAATGATTGGTTTGTTTGGGCCCCCACACCAATAAAACAATTCATCTCTCCCTGTACAAACTAAACAGGCTCTACTGAGGAAAGATGTCGTCCTCATCCTCAACCTCTGATTCCTCTCCCCCTACAGTGTGTACTTCCTCCTCCTCACACATTATCAATTCGTCCCCGCTGGACTCCACAACCACAGTCCCTCTGTACTGTCTGGAGGGCAGTGCTGTACTTCATTGAGGAATTGATTATTCATTTTTATAAACATCATTTTTTCAACGTTGTGAGGAAGCAACCTCCTTCGCCGCTCACTGACCAGGTTCCCCGCTGCACTAAAAACTCTTTCCGAGTACACACTGGAGGGGGTACAACTCAGTTAAAAAATAGAGCCAGTTTGTACAGGGGCTTCCAAACTGCCTTTTGGAGTTCTACCACGTCACTACCTCTAGTTAATTTAGATTGCAAGGCTTGTAAATATAAATACTTTGAAGATAAAAAAAAGCAGGCTGCACAGACTGAGGAGCAAGAAAGTGAAATTAAATGGACCACGTTACTTTGGTGGCTATCTATGCCCCCCCCCCCCCCCCCACCCTACACTTGTAGTTGAATATAAATAAAGCAGCCTGCATAGACTGTAGAACTAGAAATTCAAATATACAAAGAAATGGACAAAGGCAGTTTGGTATCTGTCTGCATCATATCCCCTCTCCACTAGGAGTAAAACAGAAAACTATTCAGCCGTTATATAATCTAGAATATAAATAGAAATTGAGAAAGGCAATTTGGTATCTGTCTGCATTATAATCATCAACATCCTCCTCAGCGCCAGCTACATCAATATCCTCCTCCCAGTGTACAACATTCACACCTTCATTAGCCAAATCTGTAACTGGACTGTGGGTGATCCTTCCAGCATATGCAGAGGGCGTGCTGCAAATGCTGGATGGAGTCACCTCTTCCCGTACAGTGATGGGAAGGTCAGGGTTCACAACCAACAACACCCTTGGACTCGCCTTGGGGATTTGTGATGTCATCTGTTTAGAAGGCAGAGTTCTTTGCTGTTTTGTTGTTGTTGCTGACAGCATAACTCTCTTAAATTTTTTGTAGGGGGGGGGAGGAGGGCTTAGATCCTTGGGTGAAGCTGGACCACTAGTCATGAACACGGGCCAGGGCCTAAGCCGTTCCTTGCCACTACGTGTCGTAAATATTGCCAACTTTACGTTTCTCCTCAGATGATTTTAAGTTTCTCTTTTTGCTGTTTTTTGAGAACTTGGGCTTTTTGGATTTTACATGCCCTGTACTAGGAGATTGGGCATCGTGCTTGCCAGACGACGTTGATGGCATTTCATCGTCTATGTCATGACTAGTGGCAGCAGCTTCAGCATTAGGAGGAAGTGGGTCTTGATCTTTCCCTACTTTATCCTCCAAATTTTTGGTCTCCATTATATGTAGCACAAGATACTGCAGAATGTGTGAACTTGGTAATATTGCAGTACCAATGGACTTATACTGCTGGATTGGTTTTGCAAATTTGGTTATAATTATATATTTATTTTTTTAATTTTTAATTTTTTATTTTTTTTTTACTTTTTTTTTATTTTTTAAAAACTTGGAAATAATGGGGAAATAACTATGTCCTTAGAAGCACAGAGCACAGGACACAGCACCACTGGACTGAACAGGACACGGCACAGGACCCAGCAGCACTACGGAACTCAGCAGGACAGAGCACAGGACACAGCACCACTGGACTGATACTGCAGAATGTGTGAACTTTGTAATATTGCAGTACCACTGGACTTTTACTGCTGAATGTGTGAACTTGGTAATATTGCAGTACCAATGGGCTTATACTGCAGGATTGGTTGTGCAAATTTTGTGGTAATTAAAAAAAATTAAATTAGTTTTTGGTATTTTTTTAAATAACTTTTTTTTATTTTTTTAAACACAGGGGAATATTGGGGAAATAACTATGCCCTTAGAAGCACAGAGCACAGGACACAGCACCACTGGACTGAACAGGACACAGCACAGGACCCAGCAGCACCACTGACCTCAGAAGGACAGAGCACAGCACACAGCACCACTGGACTGATACTGCAGAACACAGCACAGCACAGCACAGCACAGCACAGCACAGAACTAAACAGCACAGCACAGAACTAAACAGCACAGCACGAGATCTACCAGGACAGAGGACCACCTAACACACCCTCCCTCTACCCTGATCAATGCCCGAGTGAAGATGGCGGCGACTAGCGGGGAATTTATAGGATCCGAGTATCGCGAGATCCGACAACGGGATTATGAGTCAGAGCCTCAGTTTCAGATTTGAATTTGGCGCCAATACCCGGATCTGTCTCGGATCCGACTCGGATCGGCAACGTTCGGGTGGGCTCGGATTTCAGAAATCCGAGTGCGCTCATCTCTAATATATATATATATATATATATATGTCCATAACTATAACCACAATTACAGTGTGTTGTAGTAGAATATTCTAAACAAGCAGTTCGTCATTAAAAGTGAACCACGTATTAGCAGATACAAAGTATATGCATATAGCTACCATGATGATTCCTTCAATGATCATCCAGAAGACTCCTTACCTCCAAAACTTCTCTTCCGTTCCGAACTGCAGACTTTAGAAATAAACTTGGCTTAAATATTTTAGCGTTCTCCTCGCAGTAGGCTGCTTTCTGAGTCCCGGATCTTGATTTCCACATTAATTTGTAGGTATTAAAAAGTGCAATACTAGCCCAGTGCTGTGTCTGTGAAAATTTCCTCCTATTCCTGACTTGTTTCATCGCAAAAGTGGGATTACATCAGGAAAACAATTAGTGATGTGAGCACTTACTGACAGGAAGCGACTTCTATAGGTCTCTCGCATACATACTCAATTATTTATCAGGTGTGCAAATCAGCAAACAATTCTTTTTACAACCAAATAATTTCTTCTTTAATTTATTAATAAAAAATAAAAGATAAATACACAATTAAATATCAAAACATGTTTCAACGAACCCATAAATTCACCCCAAAAAGAAGGGGGTGGGGGGGATAAAATTAAAACTATAATAACTAAAAAAATAATATTTTGTTTTCTTTTCGGATTATAATTTTCAGGATCAGTTTTCCATTCAAATCATATTAGTTACGATCTCTGGGCTTCATTTAGATTGGGACGCAATGTGCGTCTAAGACTTACATTAAAGAGTAGGAGTTGGAGTGTGCCGCAGATTGGTAGGGTATTACCAAGCTGCGACCAGTTCCTGCAGCTAGCCAACTACTTGCACCACCTAATTCCTGCTGCTCTTTTTCAGTCTTGTTTTGACGTGTGTTCCGCCTGCGTCTTGATCCAACCAGGGTAGTTTTTGCGGGCAGACGCCCATAGTATCTGAATTATTCACGGTCACGCCTACATAACTCCGTGTTCCACCCTTTCCCTCGTACTGAGGCACAAACTGTCGCAAGTGTAGACTTCGTCTGAAAAGCAGACGGAACTGCAGGGAACTGTTGCTTACTGCGCATGCCCCATCAGTGGATATGTGCAGGATGCGCCTGAAATGGACTTTGTGTCCGACTGAGGCCCTCTATATGCAATCCTTCTTAACAATATGCAAATAGATTCGTACTTTAGGAATATAAATGAATACATTTATATATTATTTTTTATTAGTAGATTACAGTACAAATTAATTCCTTGTAAAAAGAATTGTTTGCTGATTTGCACACCTGATAAATAATTGAGTATGTATGTGAGAGATTTTTAAAAGACGCCTCATGTCAGTAAATGCTCACATCATTAATTGTTCCTGGGAGGAGAGCCGGTTGTTACAACTGAAATTCACTAGGTTACCCGGCTCCCTTAGTTTCAGGAATCAGACCGATGAGAACGAAAGATACAAAAATATCCTTTACTATCTACACAGTAACACAACAGAATAAATAACTGCACACTTTGAACAACAGGTCAGTGGATCACCACAGCCAATATGAGTCCCAGCAAGGATTCCCACCCACCTTAGCTACACAAAAGTTCCACAGACAAAAAGGACTGTTAGCGGGAGGATCCAGGGAGACTTGATATCTTGCTGTTCCAGGCCGCCTGGCCAACTCTCTACCAGCGTGGTGGGGCTCTGAGTATCAGTCTCCCCACTCCTGTGGGCGCACCAATTTTCCCGGAACCTGGCGAGTATCTCCCGATGGAGTGAGGTGATGACAAATCCCTAAGTTTAGCAGCAGCCTGCTTTCCAGGATACAGGGCAGAGAAGATCCCCAGGTTTGCTGGTAGAGAATAGAAACTCGACACCAGTCAGCTTTGCACCTTCCAGTCAACAGTCCACAGCATGTATACCCTCTACACCCATGGGGTGGCTCCTTATATCCAGTGTCAAATTCCCACTGTATTCTCCCCTGCCCATGCAAACCCCTGGGTCTCTCCTTCTTCAACATTGGTGGGTGCTGGACAAGGGGTTTGGAGAGGGAGTGGAGATGAGCTGTCCTTCCACAGTAAATGGGCCAGTCATGTGGAAGACATTGGATACTAATTGCTGCTGGTTGACGGGCTGGTGGGAGATGTTATTCTGGCAGTGTGGCCCAATCCGGTCACAGTCCCTCTGATGAAATCGCACGTTTGCGATGAACGGCATCCGCAATAGTAGCAAGTTTTAGATCTACGCATATAGCAAACACAGCATTGAGCAATTATTTCACTTTTCAATGTCTAGAAATAACGTGGAAATCATGATCCGCCTTTCAAAAGCCAGCCTACTGCGTGAAGATAGCTAAACTGTTTAAACAAAGTTTATATTATAAAGTCTGCAGTTCAGAACGGAAGAAAAGTTTGGGAGTTGTGGCGTGTTATGAATGATTGTTCAAGGAATCCTATATATATATATATATTGGCATTTTTTCTGCTAAAAAGTGGTTATCTTTTAGTGACGGATTGCTTGTTTAAATCATTTTACTACAGCACACTGTAATTGAACAATCAGCTGCAGTCTGACTTGCTTTAGGTATGGACATATATGAACATACATATATGCATTTCAAAGCAAATTTATGATTGGAACAAAAGATTTGTTCGTTCCGAATCTGCTGAATAAGAACTTTTTTGGATGTAGAGACACCAGCTTCAATTGTTGGAAAGATATAATAACATGACATAATAACTGTAAAATCGTGATGCAGATTTGGTGTCAGAATTTTCAATCAGTGCTGTGTCCGACGAACGGTATATATATATATATATATATATATATATATATATATATAAAGCAGCAGATAGATTAAAACGTGGCGCTCAAACACAGAATATGTGAGTAGAAGTTAATAATAAATATCCAATGTAGGAAAACACTTTCTTCATGAGAGAAGGCAGCCTCCCTCCCAAAATACGGATGGTACTCCGAGAATAAATGAATCAATATATACAAAGATAGGAGGATAAAGTGGTGCCAATATAGGTAGTGTTAGCTGGTAACAATCACCCAGACAGTCAATGATTATTGAAATGCAGAGTATGAATCTTAGCAAGCTGGTACAGTCATTATTCAACAGCTTCCAGATACTCCAGCTCTATACCGAAATGCAGACAGAGAAAAGCAAAAGATGTAGTGTCACAGGCACCCGTGATGTACAGTATAATAATAATAGGTGGCCGCGTACCCAATAGATATAAATAAACAGCTTATCTGTGTCAGAATAATCTGAACGCAGTCTCCAGACGGCCAAGTGAATCAGGAACCGATGTGTAAACTGCTTGTGAAGATATAATATATCTGGATCATCAACCACAGCAAATTCACTGCTTGCAAACTCCACTCAGCCGATATTTAAAAAGGAAAGAGCCATATAGTGTAGTACTTTTTAAACGATTTAATCGACATATATCATAAAAAATGCACACTCACAATATATATATATTTTAA
The DNA here is from genome assembly GCA_036250195.1 of Mixophyes australis. Classification (NCBI taxonomy): domain Eukaryota; kingdom Metazoa; phylum Chordata; class Amphibia; order Anura; family Limnodynastidae; genus Mixophyes; species Mixophyes australis. The sequence goes on along the minus strand of JAVHZZ010000002.1, from coordinate 11,724,693 downwards.
ATGCTTATCTGTAATCCTGTAGTACAAGGGATACTGCTACACAGTGTGGATATCTGGACACTCCATGAAGTGAACACCGATGGACTCCATACAAAAGTACTCAAAGGGAAAACTCTCACGGACCAGGTGGGCAGCAGAGCCTTCAATATACCAGGAATAGATGATAGGAAACAACCTCAACGCGTTTCGTCATGTAAAGACTATATATATATATATTAGAGATGCTCAGGCTCAGTTCCCAAACTCAGCAGATCCAAGTACAGAGATGAGCCGGCTCGGTGCTTTTGTGCGTCCTTGGAATTGAAAACGAAAACTTGTTACATCGTTGGATCTCGCGAGTGTAGCCGATGATATACAAATTGAGGATGCAACTTTGGAATTGCAACAGGATGAGGGGGATATTTGTGTAACTGACGAGGACGCTAATGAGGATGTTGATGAGGATGATGTTGTTTGTGTAAATCCTGCGCCGGTGGAAGCAGTTTTTGCACGTGATAAGAAGAAGGCCATTGTCATGCCTGGGCATAAGACTAAAAAATCCCCTTTTTATGAGTGGAATTATTTTGAGCCAAATCCTGACAACAGTTGTCTAGCCATTTGTAGCGTTTGCACAGTAATGTAAGCATGGATGTATAAATAGACGTGTATATGTATCACCTTCCACTTTTCTGCATTTTCATCAGTATTGCACAAAGTGTTTGTAATCTGCACTTTATGTCAAAGGTACCTGACTATATTATAATTTTGTGGAATTGGGGCTGATTTGAAGCTCAGTGATGAACTTGCTTTTTGCTGTGAATTACAATGGTTCTTTTTAGTGTATTGTCTGGCACCCGAGATTGGTCTGTGTTTGATAAAAGCCACACATCCCCGGGGGTTAGTGCTCATCACCATGTATTAGCTGTAGAATCACCACAGTTATCCAAGGAACGGGTGGAGCGATCAAATGACCCATAACTGATTTCATGATCCAAGGATAATTTCATCTTGCACCACTTTTCTTTTCTGCCACTGCTGTGTGGCCATGTTTCCTAGATCTGCTATGAACTGCCGTGTGTTTGTGCCATTGCTCCGTCGCTTAGCATCCAGCCAGGTCGCTGCAGTATTTGTTTGTATAAAAATAATATTGTGACCTGTGAGGTGGTCAAAATTGACTGCAAATGACTTGAAATTAGTGTTATTGAGGTTAATAATAATGTAGGGGGGTAAGCAAAAATATAAGACTTTAGTTTAAAAAAATATGGATTTTTGAAAAAAAATCAGGATCCAAAACCAAAACACGAAGTTAATCCGAATCCAAAACCAATACCAGAACACGGGGGTCAGTGAACATCTCTAATATATATGTGTTCATAACTCCGCCCAGCAGGTGGCGCTGCAGCTTGTTTTTATTTTTTCCACACACAGACAGACTAACACACGCCACTAGACATTTATATTATAGATATATATATATATATATATATATGTATATATACATACATACACACATACATACATACATACATACATACATACGCACACACACATACGCACATACATATATATATATGTGTGTGCGTATGTATGTATGTATATATATCTAATATATATAAGCCTAGTGGCGTGTGTTAGTCTGTGTGTGGAAAAAAAACAAGCTGCAGCGCCACCTGCTGGGCAGAGTTATACACTGACCTACTAAATTCTTAGCATTATCTAATATATTATCTAATATATAAAAGTAAAAGCCTAATTTTACGAGTTGAGGGCTCAAACTCATTTTCGTGAGGTGATTTTACCTCATGAACACACATGTGTAGCGACGTGTGTTAGTGTGTGTGTGTATGGAAAAAACTATTTTCTCAGAAAGGGCTCATCCAATTGACCTGAAATTTGGTATACTGACATTATTTGACAAAAAAATTAGAATAGTGAAGTCAGTTAACTTCCATCATCCCCCCTTCCCCCCGTGGGAGGGGTAGTAAAGGCTAAATTTACGAGTTGAGGGGTCAAACTCATTTTCGTGAGGTAATTTTACCTCATGAACACACATTAAAAAGGGCGCTTGCGTCGGGAAGTAACGCTCTTCCCCTGAGGAGGCCTGGGCTAGGCCCAAATGCATGACAAGAACCTTTTTAAGACCTTAAGTAGCTTGATTTGACTAGAATGCATGAGTATCATGCACGGGTTAACTTGTATATATATATATATATATATATATATATATATACATATATTGTCGAAGTAATAATGACCAATAACCCTATATCGCCAATTAGTTCAATAGAATGAACTAATGAACTTGAATTTTATGTGTCTGTACTTTTAAGAAGAAAAGTACTTACCTTTACTCTACATATTGCACAATAGAGAAAAACAACAAGAAACATGTTTTTAGTAACATTCCATTATTTCACAATGGCCGGACAAGGCCAAGAACATTGTTGCTCAAATAAGGTCAAGAAGACCCTTCCAAGAGACCCTACAAGAACATGTCACTTTAATGAAGATTAATGATAGAGACTTAGGGGTATATTTACTAAACTGTGGGTTTGAAAAAGTGGGGATTTTGCCTATAGCAACCAATCGGATTCTAGCTTTCATTTATTTAGTACTTTTTACAAAATGACAGATTGAATCTGATTGGTTTCTATAGGCAACATCCCCACTTTTTCAAACCCGCAGCTTAGTAAATCTCGCCCTTAGAGTGTCAGCAGTGATGTAAGCTGGGAAGGTGTGTTATAAGTAATGATGGGTAACGTTTTCTATAAAAGAAGGACTTAATCAAATATTGATTGTCAATTGGCATTTGAGACTCTGGGGGTATGTCTGATTCGTCCAGTATGGCTGTATCTATGCATAATATCTTTTAATAAAGAATAGAAATATTACATTTTGGAAACCTGCTCATCTCAATTATTATTTAAAGAGAAGAATAGAAAACTCTTATACAAGCTGGGGGCTTTCGTCCTACGGGCCTCACATTCCACACCTTACTCTCTTCATGACTGCTTCGACAAGGTGGAGACGTTGATGCCCTACACTCCTCTGCACTGGTGAGTATCAGATGTGTTAAATATATCTGTGCTCCGAAGTGTTTAGAGGTACCGAAGCAGTAAGTGAAGAGAGGGTAGGGATGGATGCTGAGAGGTAAAATAATCTAGGACCTTATTGCTAAATGTGTTATTAATGTGTTTCTACCTAAACTATTGTTAATTTTAAATGTTGCTAAAATGTGCTTTTTTCAGTTTGGACTGACAGACCCATAACTGGCAAAAGACATCAACAAACAGGTATCACTGCGGTTCTAGGTAATTGGGTTATCACTGACAGTAACCTCCCATTATAGGTAGGATGAAGTGAAAAATACCCTAACATTGGTGAAAACTAGAGATGCTCACTGACCCCCCTGTTTTGGTTTTGGTTTTGGATCTGGGTTAGCTTCAGGTTTTGGTTTTGGTTTTGCCAAAACCGCCCTTGTGTTTTGGTTTTGATTTTGTTTAGCTATTTTTTATTAAATTTAATTTTTTGGGGTAAAATCATATAATTCCGTTATTATTTTGTACCTACATTATTATTAACCTCACTAACACTAATTTCCATTGATTTCCGTTCACTTTTAGGAGAGGTAGCATGTACAATTCATCAAGCCAAGCAGTTCATCCACAAGGAGTGGCACTTTGTGGCTGAAGTACAAGACCAACATGGCCCTCCCTAAACAAGCTAACAATGGGCTTGTTAAAGTAATGGCAGAAACAAATATAAGTGCCAGGAAAGATTATTGGTGCAATATGGAATTGTCCTTGGGATCTCCCACCCATATGTTGGATCTTACAAAAGACATGCACACTTTAACAAACCAAGCACTTCAGCGACAAGGGCGGCCACTTTTGTGGCTGAAGTGCTTGGTTTGTTTGGGCCCCCACTAAATCAGCTATCAATGGCCTAAAGGCATATTAAACCAACAGTGCTGTGAAGTGAATTCTACACTGTCAAGATGATGTCGTCATCATCTTCACCCTCATCAGTGTGTACATCATCATCACAGACTATTAATTCATCTCCGCTGGAATCCGCCATTAGAGAAGTGTCAGTACTTGGATGGTTTTGCCGGTAAATGCCTTCCTTGTGGAAGATGTAGTTCATTTTGATGAACATCATCTTTTCCACATTTTTAGGAAGTAACCTCCTACGTCGATCACTGACAAGGTTCCCGGCTATGCTGAATACTCTTTCTGAGTACACACTGGAGGGTGGGCAGCTTAGGTATTGCAAAGCTAGTTTGTACATGGGTTTCCAAATGGCTTATTTTTCCTCCCAGTATGGAAAGGGACTGTCTGACATTTCCATATCAATTAACTCTTGAAAATAATCCTCCACCATACTTTGCATGTTAATAGTAGGATTGGATGGAGTTATGGCCGAGGTCACTTTTTTTGGTAAAATCTTTCAAACCAGCCCAGATGTCAAACTGTTGTGGTCTGCCACCTGCGTCATCCCTGCTTGTCTTTGGAAAGGGCAATTTCTTTCAAGCAGCAGCTGCCTGAGAAACTGAAGGAGGAGACGTCGTCAAGCCAAGGCCCAGTTCAGCGGTCAACTTGCTGATCAAGAGCTCCTTGCATCTGTTCAAATCTCAGTCATTTGGAAGCATAGAATCGATGTAGGTCTTAAACCTCGGATCAAGCACAGTTGCCAAAACATAGTAATTCAACTTCAAGATTTTAATAACTGTTGGATCATTGCGAAGCGAATTAAGTACTTGATCTACAAGGCCAACATACTTTGCTGAATTGCTTTCTTTCATCTCCTCTTTCAGTTTGTCAAGCTGCTTTTCCAAAAGTCGAATTAAGGGAATGACTTGGCTCAAGCTAGCAGAGTCTGAACTCACTTCACATGTCACAACTTCAAATGGTTTCAGCATCTTGCACAGCACAGAACGGATTCTCCACTATGCAAGACTGAAATACATTCCCCCTCCTTTCCCAATGTCATGGCTTGTGCAATACGCTTGTTTGGCTTTGCGCTGTTCCTCCATCCTCTGAAGCATGTACAGGGTGGAATTCCACCTTGTTGGTGGCAGGGCAAATTAAATTGTTCTTGGAGCTGCTGCAATCTCCTACATGCTGTGGCAGAATGCCGGAAATTTCCCCAAAATTTTACGGGCCACCGAAAAGCATCTCCTGCACCTCACGGTTATTTTTAAAGACGCTCTGCACCACCAAGTTTATTGTGTGAGCAAAACAGTGAATGTGATGGAATTCACCCAGCTGTAATGCTCGCACAATATTGTTGGCGTTATCAGAAAAAAAATATATCCTGGGGAGAGTCCAAGTGGTATGAGCCATGTATCAATGACAATCCTTAGTTTTCGTAACAAATTATCAGCTCTATGCCTGTTAGTGAAGCCGGTGATAGAAAGAGTAGCCTGCCTGTGAGAAATGTTATGTAGTGGTGTAAATGCTGCTGCTGTTCCTGCTGGTGAAGGCGAATGACCAACCCAGTGGGCTGTCACAGTCATATAGTCTTTGGTTTGGCCACTTCCACTTGTCCACATATCTGTGGTTAAGTGTACAGTTGTTAGAATGGCATTTTTGAGCCCAATTAGTACATTTTTCCGAACGTTTTGTTACAGTTGCGGAATAGCTTTTCGTGAAAAATGGTGTCGCAATGGAATTTTGTAACGGGGACACAAAACATCAATTAAATGTGAAAAACCTGCTGCGCTTATAGTGGATATTGGAGGCAGATCTAACACTAGCATAGTCGCCATGGCGTCTGTGATCCGCTTTTGCGACTGGGTGACTACTGTCATATTTGCTTCCTCTAGCAAAAGATTGTTTCACAGTTAATTGTTGTAAAGTAGTAGTGCTCTTCTTATGGGAGGAAGATTCACCCCCAGCAGCAGCAGCAGCAGCAGCAGTGGGACTAACTCTCAAACATTCTTCAGAGGAATCAATTATAGTGCAGGAGTCATCGAGCCTTACCAAGTTGGATGCAGGGCTAACTCCGATCGCTACTCAGGATATTGATGAGAACGGTGTTGTGGGTGTAGATTGCAGGCGTCGGGATGTAGGTGAGAGAAGGGTCCTAGCTGATGATGGAGTGTTTGTTGTTATTTTTTGCCATAACTTTCAGCTTTTCCCAACACCTTGCCATGAACTCTCGTCAAATGGCGTAACATGGATGAGGTTCCAAGATGGTTAAGGTCCCTCCCTCGACTGACTGTGGCTTTACATACACTACAAATGGCTATACAATTGTTGTCAGGAGTTGGGTAGAAATAATTCCACATATAAGAAGTGGCATTTTTGGCCTTATGCCCAGGCATGACGATGGCCTTCTTCTTGTCACGTGCCAGAACTGCTTCCACTGGTGCAGGACTTACACAAACAACCTCATCCTCATCAACATCCTCATTAGCGCCCTTGTCGGTTACACAAATCTCCCCCACATCCTCTTCTAAAGACAAAGTGTCATCCTCACTTGGTGTATCACCGGCTACACTCGGGCTGCTCAGGCACACATCAGCAGAAATGCTGAAAGGGCCCTTCTTTATGGGTACCCTATCAGAATGCTCAGAATTACACATACCACTCCGTGGATGGACTCTCCTCAGGGATTGGTGTCATTTCTGATTCTGAGCATACATTTTCCTCTAATGCCTTACTGTTTTCTTGCAGCTCCCTATTTTCAAACGTAACAGTAGTTGTTCACCACTTTTGGACTCTGAATTACTTGGTCTTGCTTGGTCACGATTGACCTTACAAGAAGTAACATTTTTAGATCTCGCACTAATAGAGAAAGGCGAAGGCCTCATTCTTTCTTTGCCACTGCGTGTGTAGAATGGCATGTTGGCAAAAAATTTTTTAGCGACAGTTAACTTTTCCTCTATTACAGATCTTTTTCTCTTCAACACGGTAAAATGTGTTTTTTGGTGTGATTTTTTCCCTGACTTCAAAAGACTATGTAATTTTACATAGACTTTACCAGATGACATACAGGGAAGACTACCATCAGTACTGGTGGCAGCAGCTGCTTGCTGCTCCTGCTCATATGTGTACTGCTGTGAATCCATTTTAATGACACCCCAAACACTCTGTAGTGTAAATTCAGAAATATAGAGTGCTGGCATATTAGAATTTCAGCAGTCAAGATAGTTTTTTTTCCGAATGGGGAATATGACACCCCAAACACTTTGTAGTGTAAATTAGGAAAAATGCCTCCTCTATACTCCTCTCCTCCTGCTCTCTTCCTGCTCAATTACTGGTCAATTTCTGCTCAATTACTGCTACCTAACCCTCCTCTGTCCCTCTCTCAAATGGCGCTAGATCACCATGGAGGCAGTTATTTATTCCTTCTAAAACTCCCGAGATCCGACGACGTCACGATGATGTTTTCCCTCGTCTTGGAATCCGAATAGGCGCGAGAGTACCAAGGCGACTCGGCTCGGTACTCTGAACCCCAAAGTTTGCATGGGATCGATTTCAAGGAAACCGAGCCCATCCATCTCTAATATATACACCCCAAGGGTGCGGCCATATAGTATTTTCCCTCCATATCTGCACACCAAGGGTGCTGCTATATCCTCTTTCTTCAGTAACTACACACTCAAGATTTGGCTTCAACCTGTCATTCCCTCCATATAAACACACTCAGGACATGACAACATTCTGTTTTCCCTCAGTATTTCTGTCCCCCAGGACATGGCTCAAGATGACACTCTAATTATTCCCATTCATTCCTCCAATCCATCTTGTGTGTCCTGTTCTGCTGTCCCTCACTCAATCTCCACTCATTCCACACTCAAGAGAAGATACAGGATGAGCAGATATTGCTATCATCTCCCCAGAGCCACAGGAGCTCACTTGGGGGGGGTTCCTGTTACCCAGAAACCCCCCCCCCCTTTCTCTAATCATGGAACCTTCCAGTTAGTGTGTATATTAAATCGAGTATAACACATTGTCTGCAGCCTAGGACACATTTCCAGAAGCATCTGCATATATATATTTTTTTTAATGAACATTGGCCTCAACAAAATGGCTGCCGTCACTTTGCCTCTAGTGTATTATTTTTACAGTTTTGTATCTAGTGCTCTAGTGTTTTTCTCTGACATAGAAAATACAGAAAGTAAATGACCTGTTATTAAGTGCAGCACTTGTCAAGTAACTATAGCACTATGTTTAATAGTTTAATTTTAATTGTTTGGGAGAGGAGAATAATATTAGTTTTGTAGAGTAATATTAATTTGGTTAGATGGTCAGTTTTATTGAAAGCAGTGCTCACATTACTTCATCATCTTACTTTATGCCTCATTCTTTTTTATGGAACAATTTATTACAGCTATGTACATTTTACTGTTCTAATTCTAGTTTTCAAATCTGAATACAGCACTACTGTCTGATTTCTGTTTTACATGTATTTCTAAATTTTTGCTATGCTGAATGTGTGGACACTGCACAGTACCACTTCCAATTATGTCATGTTCATGTTATACATATATACACTGCACAGTACCACTTCCATTTATGTTATATTCATGTTATACATATATACACTGCACAGTACCACTTCCATTTATGTTTTGTTCATGTTATACATATATACACTGCACAGTACCACTTCTATTTATGGTATGTTCATGATATACATATATACACTACACAGTACCACTTCTCTTTATGTCGTGTTCATGCTGTACATTTGGACACTCGTATAATCACTTATCTTTGTCATTTTCATGCGCTACATGTATATAAACTGCACAGTACTACTTCTATTTAGGTCATTGTCATGCTGTACATTTGGAGAAAATCTCCCATGCCCATGTACCGCCAAATGTATTGGAAGCCGGGCGGTGGCCATGTTTTTAATAAAAAAATAAATATTAAAGTTAAACTACATATATATTAATAATATATATTAAAATAAGATAGAATTACCAAGGTTTCACAAACATTTCCTGATCAGGGCCAAATTTCCCGAAAACTGTGAATAAAGCCGACAAGTGGAAACAGTGGAGGAAACTCCTCTCAGTAGCTGCTTCTGCACCAGTTGTTATTAAATTACATCTTACACTCTGTGTGGTATATTTACTGAACTGCGGGTTTGAAAAAGTGGAGATGTTGCCTATAACAACCAATCAAATTCCAGCTGTCATTTCTTTAGTACATTCTACAAAATGACAGCTAGAATCTGATTGGTTGCTATAGGCAACATCTCCACTTTTTCAAACCCGCAGTTTAGTAAATATATCCCTGTGACTCAACCAAACTTTTTATTTACACTCAAACAATTCCAGTACAAAAAAAAGTGTCTGTTTTCAGTTTGTTTTTGTTTTTTTATGGAAACCTCCCCTCTAGAAATCCTGTGTTTGCCTCTGAGCCACCGCCCCACCCAGGAGAAGAGACAGGACAGATAAACCAATAGATGGGACAATAGAGTGAGATTACACCTGGATGGAATGCTGTGGACAGAGAGGTATGAAATGCTTTGTCTCACTAATTCAGGAACTCCTCCTCTCCAGGACAGAAGCACCCACCTGATATCAGAGGGACGCAACAGTCCTCAACTTGTAGTTAGTGGTGTTTGCAGTAATATAGAAGTATCACGTGGAAGTAAACCTCTCTATGTCACCTTATATACACAGTTATACTGCACAGGGATCAGGTGTGCAGACCAGGGTCATTTTCCATAGATTAATTAGCAGTATTTGGTCTGGGCTTTATCCGTAAATATAGAGTTCAGGTAGGTGGCACTGTGTGTTCCAGCTAATAATGGTGAGCTGGGCTCAACTCTGCAAAAGTCTTTAGTCAGACTCAATTTTCAGAATCCGACAGATTGGTGGTATGTAGTACTTGTAGCATTATATAGAGGTCTTCCCTGACTCCTGGTGCTGGTTATAATAACACATTATTCACTACTCTTACTATAAAGATCCCTTCCCGCAGGTGGAGATTACTTTTTTTTCTGTCTTTTATCATAAAAATTTACATTTTCTGTGGTGGAGAGTTGAATTCAAAATGAACTCTTACCTCCTTGTTTCATAACAACAATGTTCTTTATCCATTTTCTTCCCATTTTCATGGCTAAGCTGGCTAATGTCTGCCCATAGAGAGCATCCCTGCTCACAGCAGCAATTATCACACTGTAATATAGTGGATACAACAGTCTCTCCGTCGTTCCCTCGGGGGTTAATCTCTCTCACCACTTCCTGTTTTCACACTAGAGGAGAATTGTGGAAGTTAGATATACATTCTCAACTTCCAACACATGTCCAATGAATTTCTTCTCTAATCCAAAATAGAATAGTCTGTTCATGAGTGACACATTTCTGTACTGCACATGCGCACCAAAATGCATACACATTAAAGATGCTCAGGTACGGTTCCCCGAGCACCAAACACACTCGAACTTAGCAGATCCGAGTACCGAGATGAGCTGGCTCGGTACTTTCGTGCGCATTCGGAATTGAAAACGAGGCAAAACATCATCGTAATGTCGTCGGATCTCATGAGTTTTGGATTCTATAAGTACCACCCTCCACGGCGATCTACCGCCATTTCAGAGAGGGACACAAAAGGGGTAGCACAGTCTATAGAGCAGTTGGCCAGCGTCAAAGGTATAGAATAGAAAGAGGAGGGGGTAACAGTGTTCTTCAAAGTCTACAGTGACATTCAGGAGAGCTCCATTGCTAATTGTCATTGCTGAAATACAAATACTAGGGCTGGCTTGGTGTAAATCTGCAGTCACATTGTACTGTGTTATATAGGTAACACAGAAAGAGGAGAGCTCCATTGCTCTATTGCCAATTGTCATTGCTGAAATACAAATACTAGGGCTGGCAGGTTTGGTGTAAATCTGCAGTCAAATTGTACGGTGTTATATAGGTTAAACACAAAGAGGAGAGCTCAATTGCTCCATTGATAATTGTCATTGCTGAAATTCAAATACTAGGGCTGGCAGGCTTGGTGTAAATCTGCAGTCAAATTGTACGGTGTTATATAGGTTAAACACAAAGAGGAGAGCTCCATTGTTCCATTGCTAATTGTCATTGCTGAAATACAAATACTAGGGCTGGCAGGCTTGATTTATATCTGCAGTCAAATTGTACGGTGTTATATATACGTTACACACAAAGAGGAGAGCTCAATTGCTCCATTGCTAATTGTCATTGCTGAAATACAAATACTAGGGCTGGCAGGCTTGGTGTAAATCTGCAGTCAAATTGTACGGTGTTATATAGGTTAAACACAAAGAGGAGAGCTCAATTGTTCCATTGCTAATTGTCATTGCTGAAATACAAATACTAGGGCTGCCAGGCTTGATTTATATCTGCAGTCAAATTGTACGGTGTTATATACGTTACACACAAAGAGGAGAGCTCAATTGCTCCATTGCTAATTGTCATTGCTGAAATACAAATACTAGGGCTGGCAGGCTTGGTGTAAATCTGCAGTCAAATTGTACCGTGTTATATACGTTACACACAAAGAGGAGAGCTCCATTGCTAATTGTCATTGCTGAAATACAAATACTAGGGCTGGCAGGCTTGGTGTAAATCTGCAGTCAAATTGTACAGCGTTATATACGTTACACACAAAGAGGAGAGCTCCATTGCTCCATTGCTAATTGTCATTGCTGAAATACAAATACTAGGGCTGGCAGGCTTGGTGTAAATCTGCAGTCAAATTGTACGGCATTATATTCGTTACACACAAAGAGGAGAGCTCCATTGCTCCATTGCTAATTGCACCACTTTTCTTTACTGACACTGCTGTGTGCCAATGTGTCCTAGATGTGCTAGGAACAGCTGTGTGTTTGGGTCATTGTTCTGTCACTTAACATCCAGCCAGGTCGCTGCAGTATTTGTCCGAAAGTGTATGAAAATAATATTGTGACCTGTGAGGTGGTCAAAATTGACTACAAATGACTTGAAATTAGTGTTATTGAGGTTAATAATAATGTAGGAACAAAAAAAGAGCAAAATTATGTAATTTTAGCATATTTTAGCAATTTTTCTAAAAAATACAGATCCAAAACCAAAACACACAAAGGCGGCTTTGCCAAAACCAAAACCAAAACACGAAGGTAATCCAGATCCAAAACCAGAACACGGGGGTCAGTGAACATCTCTAGTACACATACGTCTGTACTGCATCTTATACTTACAACTCTTTACAGTAGGAGAAGCAACACAGGTAAGGAGTACAGCAACGGTGTGTGGCTGAAATAGATCAGGGGATATATTTATCAAGCAGCGGGTTTGAAAAAGTGGAGATGTTGCCTATAGCAACCAATCAGATTCTAGCTGTCATTTATTTAGTACATTCTACAAAATGACAGCTATAATCTGATTGGTTGCTATAGGCAACATCTCTACTTTTTCAAACCCGCTTGATAGATTTACCCCCTGGATTCAGATGTATATACTTCTGTTGTGAGGTGTGTGACGGGATGGAACTCCTATACCACCCTGTCCGTTGTGTTGCTGGGACCCGACTGGGTTTGCCTTGCCACTATACCCTTTCTTTATCCCAAATGTGCACTCTAACCGCGGTAGGATAGGCTTTTGCTGCTGCTACCACTAGGCTTCTTAGTGGCACCTACAACTGGCTCCTTCTAAGTAACTCTCTCTGCTAGTGTACCCCCTTGCTGGTACACCTGGGCTGGTACCCCTAATCTCTTGCCTTCAGATCACGGTTGCTGGGGAGGGTTCCTCCTGGACTATCAGACTGGCCAGAGCTGCAGTGTAGCCACTCACACTATCACTCTCACCCTCAACCTCTCAGTCTCACATCTCACACGCACACTGTCACTCTCACCCTCACCCTCAACCCCAGACTTTGAGGTATTTGTATTGCGTGACTGGATCACTTATAAATAACTTATGCAGCGGTTCCCAAAGTGTGTGCTGCGGCTCCCAGGGGTGCCACGGCGCTGTCACTGGGGTGCCGTGACCAGCCAGAGAAAAAAGCAAAAAAAAAACTTACCAATCCGCGCGGCACCAGGACCCAGCATCCTCCTCTCTCCTGCAGCGCGCCCGACAATCAGTGACAAGCTGCGGGAGAGAGGAGGATGCTGGGTCCCGGCGCCGCGCGGATTGGTAAGTTTTGGGGGTTTTTTTCCTTTTCCTCTGGCTGGCTGCGGCGGAGGGGGGGGGCAGTGTGGCGGAGGGGGGCAGAGTGGCGGCAGAGTGAGAGAGGAGCATAGAGAAAGGGCCAGAGACTGTCAGATAGAGAGTGGCAGAGTGAGAGGGGGGAAGAGTGGCAGCAGAGTGAGAGACGGTGGCAGAGAGAGAGGGGCAGAGAGGCAGAGGGGCAGAGTGAGAGGGGCAGAATAAAAGTGGCAGAGAGTGTGGCAAAGTGAAAGGGGGGCACAGCGTGAGAGGGGGCAGAGTGAGAGGAGGCAGCGTGAGAGAGGGCAGAGGGGCAGAGTGTCAGGAGGCAGCGTGAGAGAGGGCAGAGTGGCAGCATGAGAGAGGGCAGAGTGGCAGCGTGAGAGAGGGCAGAGTGAGAGGGCAGACGGGGCAGTGTGAGAGGAGGCAGAGGGGCAGTGTGAGAGGGGGCAGCGTGAGAGAGGGAAGAGGGGCAGAGTGTGAGGAGGCAGCAAGAGAGAGGGCAGAGTGGCAGAGTGAGAGAAGGCAGAGTGAGAGGGCAGACGGGGCAGCGTGAGAGGGGGCAGAGTGAGAGGAGGCAGCGTGAGAGAGGGCAGAGTGTGAGGAGGCAGCGTGAGAGAGGGCAGAGTGGCAGCGTGAGAGAGGGCAGAGTGGCAGCATGAGAGAGGGCAGAGGGGCAACATGAGAGAGGGCAGCGCTGAGAGAGGGCAGACGCGGTAGTGTGAGAGGGGGCAGAGGGGCAGCGTGAGAGAGGGCAGAGTGAGAGGAGGCAGCGTGAGAGAGGAGCATAGAGTAAGGGCCAGATACTGTCAGAGAGAGAGTGGCAGAGTGAGAGGGGGGCAGAGTGAGAGATGGTGGCAGAGAGAGAGGGGGAGAGAGGCAGTGGGGCAGAGGCATAGGCAGAGTGAGAGGGGCAGAGTGAGAGGAGGCAGCATGAGAGAGGGCAGAGGGGCAGAGTGAGAGGAGGCAGCGTGAGAGAGGGCAGAGGGGCAGAGTGTCAGGAGGCAGCGTGAGAGAGGGCAGAGTGGCAGCATGAGAGAGGGCAGAGTGGCAGGGTGAGAGAGGGCAGAGTGAGAGGGCAGACGGGGCAGCATGAGAGGGGGCAGAGGGGCAGCGTGAGAGGGGGCAGCGTGAGAGAGGGCAGAGGGGCAGAGTGTGAGGAGGCAGCGTGAGAGAGGGCAGAGTGGCAGAGTGAGAGAAGGCAGAGTGAGAGGGCAGATGGAGCAGCGTGAGAGGGGGCAGCGTGAGAGAGGGCAGAGGGGCAAAGTGAGAGGAGGCAGCATGAGAGAGGGCAGAGGGGCAGAGTGAGAGGAGGCAGTGTGAGAGAGGGCAGAGGGGCAGAATGTCAGGAGGCAGCGTGAGAGAGGGCAGAGTGGCAGCATGAGAGAGGGCAGAGTGGCAGCGTGAGAGAGGGCAGAGTGAGAGGGCAGACGGGGCAGCATGAGAGGGGGCAGAGGGGCAGCGTGAGAGAGGGCAGAGGGGCAGAGTGTGAGGAGGCAGCGTGAGAGAGGGCAGAGTGGCAGAGTGAGAGAAGGCAGAGTGAGAGGGGGCAGCGTGAGAGAGGGCAGAGGGGCAGAGTGAGAGAAGGCAGCGTGAGAGAGGGCAGAGGGGCAGAGTGAGAGGAGGCAGCGTGAAAGAGGGCAGAGTGAGAGGAGGCAGCATGAGAGAGGGCAGAGGGCAGCATGACAGAGGGCAGAGTGAGAGGGGGCAAAGGGGCAGCATGAGAGGGGGCAGCGTGACTGGATGCAGAGGGGGCAGAGTGTGTGGAAATGAAGGAGGTCACAGTGTGAGTTAGTTGTCAATTATTCTTTGACAGAAATATAATTGAAAAAGATATATAAAAATATTTTTCCCTTGGATTTATGTGTATTATTTTTGCATACAACTAAATAAGTATTTCTGTCCTGACCTAAATACTTAATACGTTTTTTTGACCCAACTACTTATAAAACAGGACTGCTCGGTAACTATTTTGGAGGGGTGCCTTGAAAAAATTATGGAGCCTCTAAGGGTGCCGTGAACTGCAAAAGTTTGGGAACCACTGACTTATGGTATAAATTTATTTAAAGGAAATAGCGCAGGGCACTTATTTATATAATTGCAAATGTACTTATTTTTTTATATTGTATGTATTTTGGGTAAAGGAAATATCTTTATTTCTATAAACTTTGCTAGAGGATGCAAAAAGCCTTTGTTGAGGAAGTCTTTTGTGTATTTTGGTAGGGAAATGACTTGTTTGGGGCCTTGTAAATTTTCTTTGGGAATTCTCAGGTGGAGGAAATGTGTATTCTGCAACTGTCTGAAGAAAGGACCCATGTTAATCTCATGTTAATCAGACCTTTTGATGTGTGAGGGTCTAGCACCTGAATGCACAGAAAGGTTTAATTAGACTTGCTGTTAAATTTCCTGTATCTAAAACAAGATGCAGGAAACCACAGCAAGTTTTAGGATATCACAGATAAGTGTAAATATTGTTAGCTTTGCATTGCATGTAAATCCATGTTTGGATAAACATATTGCAAGACCTTAGGGGCCTGGCTTACCCTATGTGGCTGTGTCCACACAGTATAAAAAAGCACTGTTTTGTATTGAAAATTGTTCTTCATGTTCCATCTGACCTGCTCACTGGTACCTTCAACCAGGGTGCGCAAATAAATATCACTTGCTTCAAAGACCTGCTTGGAAACTTCTCTATCCCTGTGACCTACAGATTAGACTCAACTCTAATCCAGGATAAACCACAAGTAAATTTGAGGTAATCCCCAGGGGCCTGATAGAATACAAGATAATGTAGTGGAGTCAAGTCTGACAACAGTGTAATATAAACAGATAAAATAAACAAATGAGAACATAGATGAGGGATAAAGACATATAATTTTATCTCCAATGTCAAATAATTGTCAGGTTAAAACTGTGTTGCGTATGGCTGTATAAACAGAGCAGAATGTCCAGCAGGATCCCTGCTATTGAACAGGTTAAAAGGTTCTGCAGAGCGACAAAAGATGAACAATGCTTACTCCCTCAATTGTGATGAATGGTATTGCATATGTATATTGGAAGGATTCACGTGAATACAAATAATCCAATCCTCTAATACCCAGCATATTGGGCAAAAAGTCACAAATAATCTATGAGCCACACATGTGGCACAAACAGCTACATCCGTAGCAGCTAATGGTTCCAGAAAAAACTGTCCACTGTAGTCTCCAGGAATGGCAGCAGTACGGAATAACACGGGAGGAAAAAGGAGAGTTATCTGAAGGTTTCAGATATCCCTGATGAAGCCTATTACTAGGTGAAACGCGTAGGGTAGGACTATAACTGACTACACTAGTGTGGAACAGCACACTCAATATACTTTCTCTGCTTATCGCTAAGAGAACGAGTATCGGACAAGACATCACCGCATGCGCATGCGTGGACTTTAAACTTTTTCACTCTCACTCGGCAGCTGGATGTTGAACGGCGCAGACAGATCTTTCTACAGCAGATCCTCTGAGTGGACATTACACAGTGGGTTCCCCGGGAGCGGGGTAAGTGAACTCTCCTTTTTCCTCCCGTGTTATTCCGTACTGCTCCGTGATGCGCGGGCGCATGCGCAGCAGCTCCGTTTCGGCAGCGCTGTCCTATACAGCAGCCGCGGCGCTGCCAAAGAAGGGTCCGCGGCGGTGCTGTATACAATACAGCACCACCGCGGACGCTTCTTTCACAGCACCGCGGCTGCTGTATAGGACAATACCGATATGGTGGGCACTGAGTTAGCTCTGGGGGGGATTTCTGGAGACTCAGAAACCCTCCCTGCGTGCGCCACTGCTTAGGGGCATATTTATAAAGTTGTGCTAGCACAATTTCACTGTCTTTCCGTAACTCCAACGCAAGTTGGAGTGTGCTGCATATTTATGAAAGGTACATCGCAGCAGATATCTGCTGCTTTGCATTCTGCTTTGTTTTTTTGGGAGCAGTCACCATTCAATACTATGGTGACTGCTCCCTCTCGCAATCTAACAAGTTACGAAAAATAGTATTTTTCGGAAACTTGTCATGTTAATGTACGCCAGCTGAAGCTGGCGTATAATATCATGATTGAAAAATTTCAGTGCTGCCACCTCTGCTCCAAGGAGCAGAGCTGGGCAGCGCATGTGTGGAGGGATCACATGATCCCTCCCTGTCACTCACCGCTCGCTCACTGCAACTATAGACAGAGCGGAGATGTCTGTGCGCATGCCTAGTTCTTCGAACTGCACATACGCAATTGCAGTATGAAGGAAAACGAAGAAGACAAGGAGGAGATCCGGAGACAGCGCATTCCGAAGAGGCTGGGTAAGTATGTTTTTTTTAATCACAGAAATAGTAGTTTATCGGAACCAAGAAGAGTGTAAGCTGTTATCACTGCAAAAGATGGACCAACTCCATATTAAAGTATATGTATTTGAATATAATGTCATAACAGTCCCTATTGGTATAATGGTCAAGCGTCCGAATACTTTTGACCATATAGTGTATATGTATTAAGCCATGCCGCTCCGACTCTGAACAAAAGACAGAACGTTGCAATATGTGCTTCTAATTTGAATACCGGCTCCAACGGAATATAATACTGTATGTAATGCATAAGGTATAAAACAACAGTTATAGATATGTATATATATATATATATATATATATATATATATATATACACAGAAAACATCCTGAGACACTGGGAACAAACTCAGATTAATTAAGGGGCAAGACTGTGATGCCCAAATGACATTTCCAGTATTAACCCCTTACAATCTTTTCCAGGCAGAACTAGCTTTCACCTGATCAGGACTTCCTATAGAGAAAGGAAACGGGAATGAATGCAGCTACAGCCCCCTCAACTGTATCCTGGAACTCCATCCAATCCTTATCCATAACCCACCTGGCTTCAGTTTAAGAACAATGTATAACAGCATCATTGCAATATCAACAATATACATTTTTGCAATGATTAACACATGGGGGGTATTAGTTAACGCAGCGCAAAAACTCGTGCAATTCAATTGAAAAAGAGGGAACGTTGCCCCCGCGCATTAACCATAGTGTTTGCGAGTTTTTAGGGGAGTGAAGGCGAGATTTAACGTCGTAATGTATAACACAAAAAATAGGATTTGCATACATTTTAATACATTAGATTGCATTACACATTGATAATATCTATATTACAGTACTTTCTTTAGCATATTTTTTTATTGAACTATTTTTTAACATAGAATCACCTATACATGTCAAAACACATTAGTACATACATATTTGTACCAAAAACATCCATAAATATAATTAATTAGTGATTTAAAATTTTTTTTATTTTTTTTTATTTCATTATTTTTTCACAAGAAAATCAACTTTTACCTGTTAGGCATTAGTGATAAACATAGTTTAACTTTTTTTTTTCTCATTATTACATGATTTAAAATAGTTTTCAGAGGTTTTTTATTTTTATCACACCCCAAAAAGGTGCGAGATAAAACAGCATATTTGCCTGTTTAACGCACCGCGTTAAAAAACAATTGAACAGCTTTTAACGCGGCTGCCTCACGCACACACTATACTTTCAATAGACCTTGTACTGGAGTGCGAGAGGACCGTTTCATGAAAAAAACCTGAGCGGGAAAAATGGAATTGAATCGCGGGTAAAGTTAACCCGCTCGAAAATCATAAAAAACAGTGTTAAAATGACTTAGCGCAGTCTTAAAAAAAATCTTGGGGTCAATTGAATACGCCCCCAATGTGAACAAGTCTTCTATATAGGGATGGCAACAATGTCCTATTGTCCCCATTTAATGAGACACTACACATGCACTCTGGGATCTGGAGAACACTAACATAGCTATAAAAAGTACATTCTGTGAGAAAAGAGGGACCGGTTGGTGAAGGTGATATCGAACGTCAGTCAAGACACAACTTTATCAGAATAAATCAACAAGACGTTTACAGACCACAGTACTCACAGTCTCCAGGAAAAGGTACAAGAGCTGACACTCGTCAAAGACTTCCAGTCGCACAGTCACCACCACAGCTTCCTCCTGTCCCAGAAGTTGTGGTGAAGCTGTTTATATACAGCATTAAATGCAATAGTTCAGATGACATACTTCTCTCTTTCCAGGAAAATCCACTCATTTCTGCATTTGCTGAGCTCACTGTCAGATCTCCTACTCCTCAGAAAAACAGAGGAAACATTTTGTAGGTTAACCCTGTATTTGTAATTGAAGTATAATTGTAATTCTATATCTACAATCCTCCCCAGAAGAGCTTACAATCTAATTGCTACAACACACTTACACGAATGAGGCTGTTTAACCTGAAGCAGAACAGTTGCTTCATATCGGGAGGAGTGCTGAATTACCTTACCAGTATGATTCTCACCCACAGGAGGAAAACTGGGGGTCCCAGAGAAAACCCACAAGAACGACCAAGGACCAAACTCTGTAAAGTACCAATGATACCATTGCACCACTTATATCATGGATGAAGTCAGATACATGCGGGTAGCATTATAAAATAAGAGATAATAATAGATAATGATAGGGTTAACTGACTATTGTCTAAGAACATTTTTAGTAAAGATGAGAAGTTCGGATTATGTGAAATCCAACGTTGGGGAACCCATTGAAACCGAGTCGTGGCTCGATTTCTGCCGCCGCATTTGAAAATCAAAACGTGGCTTCATTTCTGTTGATAAAATAGCGTTCAGGGTGAACCAGGGACATAGGAAAGCAGTAGAATCCTATCATTATTGTAAGGCAGTTCTGTAGAGAATAGTCAGCTACAATGATTTGCTGATCAATTGCTATTAACTGGTTGTTGTTAATGCATTGCATATATATAATAGTACTAGACAGTATATACAGACTGAGATCGATCATTCTGAACTTAGTATATCTTTAATTTCGTGGAGAAAAACAGTGTTTTTGCTGTCTATTAGCAGCGAAATCCAAAAAATCAATAGATTCGTTTCTTTTAAATTTAAAAGTTGTTCTAGTAAAAGTAATCTTGTGTGGGGCAGTGACAACTGAAATAAATTATAATTTTGAAAAAGACTGGATGTTTGCATGTGAGATTAAGTGGCAGTTGCACACCCTAAGAATGGATATATAATATAGCCTTGACCGCATGTAGAACATTGCAGCGGCTCCAAAAATATGTCATCTGCCATACCACCAACTGAAGCAAACCCACTGGGTAAATTAAACAGCCAAAAAAATTTAGTGTAATGTGGAGGTGTGCCCAGCCGCTGAGGTGCCCATCAAGAGGGTGAAGCTGGAACTAAAGAAAAAAGACTACTCACCATCCCTGCGTTCCAGCGCTGGTAAGTATTCATTTTCTTCCGCAGGTCCCGGCAGCGGAGGGCGAGTGAGCCAATCAGGGCTCACTTTCCCCTGCTGGCCAATCGGCAGCCGGATAGGTGAGCCAATCCTGGCTCATCTCCAGCCGTTTGAATTGTTGGCGCCGAAGCGAGCCAATCAGGACTCGCGGCACTGCCGAGTGACGTCAGGGCGCCAGCAGCCATTTGAGCCGCCGGGCATTGCCATTTTCAGTGCAGCTCGCCGGCAGAGCAGACGGGAGAGGACCTTGTAGAACATCCAGCAACGAAGAAGTATGAGACTCCGGTGGAAGTGGCAGGGAGCCCTTGTAAAGCGTAGGAGCTACCCTGCCACGAGAAAAGGATGACAAGTCAAGTCTGGGAGAGACGCCGGAAGCAGCGATCGCCGGGCAGAAGGCAGAAGATGCCAAGATCAAGCAAAGGAAGAGATCACCGGCGGGGAGCGCTTGTAATGCCTTCCCACCAAGAAGGCAGCAGGAAGGCCGCAAAGAAGAGGTGCCGCTAATTGGAGAACCTGGAATGCTCATAGATGTTGCGGCAAGTGGAGTATCCTGCACTGTTAGGTCAGGCACAAGGCCAGTGGGCACTTTGGGCACCAGGCCCGTGGCACCAGTAGTCGGCACAAGGCCCTGGCGCTGTTAGGTACAGGTAGGAACTACCTGGGCACTAGGCCCCATAAATAGCTGGGCTTTAAGCCCATAGTTAGGTAAGGGGGACACAAGGCCAAGCAGTAGAATTTGGGCATAAGGCCCTATAGACAGAGGCAGGGCACCAGGCCCATATGTGCAGTGTGGGATCAGAGAGTTAATTTCAGGCAATAGGCCTGGGTCATCAGTTTGAGCAGAAGGCTTCTGATTTTGTTTGGTGCACTAGGCTTATTAGCTAGTAGGCGCAAGTGCCTGCCATTGTCAGACCCTCCCAGACAGTAGTAACGTGTTATTGAACTAGTGTGGTGAAATAGCATTGTGTATTGTGTGTGGCTGTGTTTTGGAAGTCTCTTCACAGGTGCAAGACGTCAGGCCTCCATTAAAGGTAGGCTCTTCTTTCCTGTCCTCTCCCTTGTGTTTATCTGTTCCATTGTGGGAGTAGAGAGTTAAATCGCATCACATAGGTGTAGGATACACGTTCGTTTTCCTGACTCGTGGTCCCCTGGGTCACGCAGAGTTACCGAGGCAGTGATAAGGTATCCCATTGGCAGTGCAGCACTGCCCAGTTCAGTTCTGGGGGTTCTTCCATCGGTTCCACTTGGGTGCCTGACACTGGGTTTCGGCAGGTCCGCCTGGTGGTTCCAGTGTAGCCAATGTTACCACAGGGTTGGGCGTGTCCGGCCTGAGTTCCGGCAGTGATGACTGACGGTTCCAGGCGAAGGTGTCTTGCCACGTGGCGCGCTGCTCCAGTGGGCCCCAGTCCAGAACCTGCAACTGGTCTTTGGTACTGTGTAAGTGCCCCTAGTGAGCAGACAGTCTCCTTGGTAAGTCCTGGGATTTGGGTTTAGCCTGTATCTCAGAGTATAGGGTAAGTACTGGTTGGTGCTTCCCCAGGAAGAAGAAGGGGGGTGGGGCTTAGGTAGTACACTACATACCGCTTCTAGCAGAGTTGCGCTGACTAGTCTTTAGTTGTTGTAGGATCAGGACACCTGTTGTTTAGCTAGTAGTATCTTGTGGGTGGTACATTATAGCCTCATGGTTAGTGTAGGTGGGAGGCTGTGTGTTGTCATTGCAGATGACAGAGGAACGCGAGGGTGCAGGAGTCAGAAGTGGGGGTTGTTCGGTGAGCAGAACCTTACCTACTGGTGAGTAGAGTACATGGGCAGGATTGATCCTAGTCCCTAGTATCGTAGCTCCGTTTTTTTGGCCCAGAGTAAAACGAGGTGTCGACATGCGGGGTAGATTGAGTGTCTCTGCCCCTTATCGTGACCTTGCACATATCATCACCTGGGGCAAGCAGATCCTCACATTTGGCTTCATCCCCAGGCATCAGTGCAGGAAGATGTGCCAGAGAGAGAGGATGTAAGATCTTCGGTTTGAACAGGTCACGAACAGTGCGATATGTTTCATAGTGTTCCCTCGGCTGAGTTATTGGAGTGTAGGGAAGGGGGATTGTAGTCTGTGTGGCTTTGTCTCCCTTAGCACCCCTTACAGTAAGGTGCAAGAGATAAGAATGTTGAAACAGTACGCACACACTAAATTTGAAACGTTAAACAACATGCAGTATGAAGAGTGAAGTAACTGTCAGGGCATTAAAAGGACAGAGGCATCAGTAGATCTTTAGACAAGTAGATACCCAATTGTAAAGTGGTGGTAGTCACTTCACCAACTACATAAACACTGACACCAATTAGCCCTACATGGGAAGAGCGATGGTGCTTACTGATAGTGTTTCCCTCCCGACAGCTTGTCCGGCCAACATGACGTCACTATAGAGCGCGACACTCTTATTCTTGGTATTTTGGTGGTGATTTAAAAAGGCAGCGGGTGTACCGGCTGTACAATGTAGAATGCTTTGTAAAAAGAAAAACATTGTACCGCTTCCTTAAATCACCTCCATAATACCAGTAATGAGAGTGTCGGGCTCTATAGTGACGTCATGTTGCTCGGGCGGCCTGTTGATGCGCCGGAATTCTGTGAAGTCTGTTTTAGAAGCTGTCGGGGGAAAACACTAACGGTAAGCACTCCATTGCTCTTCTCATGTAGGACAAATTGCTGTCTAAATACTCGGGATTTAGTACCCAACCCTTGTAAAGAGCTACCTCATTTGCTGTCTCTATGTAAATAAATGAGGATGCTGAAAGAACCATATTAAAAGCCTTCGAAGACTACACACACAGTACAATACATTGCCAGAGTATTCATTGGTTGTCAAGAGCAGAGCTATCCTTACTTTGCTTTTCCTATAAAGGGGACTCGTAAATATTTATGGGGAGGGAAGGCTGAAAAATCCTTTCCCCGGGGGAAACTTCATCCAACCCCGAGGTAAAGGGCACTGCCCTAGGCTTGCAGCGGAGGTGGTTCCCACAACCCATGTATGTAAATATGGAATGTATATAAATAATATGTATATGTTCTATTAGTGATGTGTAAGATATATGTAAAAGAGACAATTCAGATAGGTCAATAGTTGCCCTGCAGATTTGATTGCCCAACACATGTCTTGAAAATGCAATTGAAAGTCCACATTCTGAGAAATTAAGAGGACATATTCTGGCCCTGACAAAGAATACATGTAGAGATGGAGATATGATGCATAATGATTTATGCTATGTGATGGAGCTAGAGAACTGTAAAGTATGGTTAATTATTTTTTTAATTGAACCAAAAAAAACAAATGCACCAGTGGCAGATTTACAAAATCCTTAATTAAGACGACAGAATACCCCATTATCTCGTGTGTAACCCCTTGTCACTGTGTGCAGTGCTGAGGTACACAGCTTAGGCAGTGCACATCCTTCTCAGCCCTGCTAGCTCCTGGAGTGGATGTAGATGACCAGAGGGTCCCCGCACATGCAGGTTATTTTTACAAAAATTTGAAGATGTTGGGACACAGGTGATGTAACTTGAGCTGCAGTGCAATCAGATGTCTCAATAATTTGGGAACCAGACCATCTCTACATTGCAAAATAAACTCTTTATTTACACTTCCCCTTCACTCCAACACATTCTTAAACGATTGCAAAAGTAAATATGTACAGTCTCTATATATATAACCTATATACATCTCCTGTCTCCTCCTGCACAGTGCTTAATGGCTACATGGACAGAAGATTAATAACATTTAAAATGGTGGCTTTATATCTCTCACCCCTCATCTGCGTGCAGTAATATCTCTCACTCCTCCTCTGCAGGGTTAATATCTCTCACCCCTCCTCTGTGGGGGTAATATCTCTCACTCCTCATCTGCAGGGGTAATATCTCTCACCCCTCCTCTACGGGGGTAATATCTCTCACTCCTCCACTGTGGGGGATAATATCTCTCACCCTTCCTTTGCAGGGGTAATATCTCTTACCTCTCCTTTGTGGAGTTATTATATCTCACCCCTCCACTGTAGGGGTAATAAGAACAGAGGGCTGGATATAAGCTCGAGGGATAATAAAAGCTAAGGCTGTGTTGAACTGTATTGGACTCTGGGGGTTAAAGGGGCTGGTCTGATCAGGACGTCCGGATGAGTCATGGGGAGGAGTTACGGAGGTTATATATGGGATAGGCGGAGAAGAATCCATCTCTTACACTGCTGGACGTTACCCTGCTGGACGTTACACTGCTGGACGTTAGAGGCTTCTTGACACAGATAAGTATATCTCTTAGTACGCTGTCCTTATTTCTCAAAACTTGTGTATATCTGCTTGTTTCTTCTTCTCTTTGTCTGTGCTCTTTATTTCTTTTCTTTTTCCCCTTGATTGTATTGTACTTTTATTTTAGTCGTTGTTTATCACTGGCTCATCTCCCGCTACATCACCCTCCACCTATCTCTCCTTGTCCCCGCTCACGCTCTCCCCCCACCCCCTCCCTCCTTTGTTGTGTTTTGGTGCTCATTATTTAACCCAGCAATATGGATCCACGCTCCCCCGCTAACTCCCGCTCCCCCCCCCCGCCCGGTGCCTTACCGTTAGATGACCAGGCATCCCGCTCTCATGTGAGAGCTAGCAGTCGCCGGGCCTTCCCCCCTTCACGAGATGCGGCGGAGGGGTATGATTCAGGCCTCCATGGCCGCCGCCCGGCAGGAAGTGACGTCGGACGTCACTTCCGGTCCCGGGTCCGTCTCCATGGCAACTCCACGAGCGGAGGATCCGCTCGTCTAGCTCCAGCTAGGGGGAGGGTAAGTGGCCAGCATTCAGCGGCGGAGGGGGCAGTGCACCCCCCCGCTGGTAGGCAGCATCATAGGTCCGTGGGCCAGCATGAGGATAGCGCTGGCTCACGGTCAGTACAGGGGGGTGGTGTCCCCCCCCCACGAGTGTTAGCAGGCCCAGCAGTTCCACTTTTAATATGGGGAGTAGCCCCAGGGTGCCTGTAATTAGTCAGTCCCAATCCCTGTCACGGGCACTCAGTGTACATGGTAGCTTACCTGGTAGGGGTAGTCCTGTTCTAGGGGAGGGCAGGGATGAGCGGAATGGCCTGCGTGGGATAGACAGGTGTCTTGCTCCTCCTTCCTCTCCAAGGGGTAGTTACCAGGGGCAGGTACAGGATGTTTTACATGGGCATAGCCGGGCCAGAGAGAATAGAGCCCTATCCCATCGTAGTCAGCAGTCAGACCGGGCAGCAGGGGGCAGCAGACAGGTGGTTTCCAGGTCCCGCAGGGGTAGATCTAGGAGTGGATCAGGTCCCAGCAGTGTTGCCCCGGAAGGACAGGGGGAGCGGCCTAGACGGGTGGTGCAGGATTATCACAGGCCTGGTAGTCAAGGAAGGCGCTCTTTGTTGATTGGTGCTGTGTCTCTGGCGTCATGTAGTAACGTATCTCTCCCAGCAGATGGCGTCGCTTTCAGTGGTGGTCGAAGGGATAGGTCCGTGACTCGAGAGCGGCAGGCCTCGGCTGAGGCGGAGATGGAAGGTCAGTGGACGGGCTTGGAAGGAGGGTCCGCGGAGCAAGGTGAGATGAATGTCTTTGATATGTATGACGAGCAATCTGGGGGGTCTGGTAGCTATAGCTGTAGCTCTAGCATGTCTTCTTCGGATTCACAAGGTAGTCCGCAGCGGTTAGTGAAGCGCTTGCGGAAGCATTTTGTTACTAGACAGTCAGAGCGCTCTGCGGATAGACATAGACATTGCAGGGGCTCCAGGCTCACGGGTGATGACACTATGCGCTGCGCAAGCACAGGTATATTTCAAGGTGTCAGGAAGACAATACGCAGTAGAATTCACAGGGGGCGTTTCGTTGATATGTTTGAAGTTTCCAAGCAGGGCAAGAAATTGGTGACAGAGGCCATGGCCAGGGGAGGGGCCGGGGAAGCCAGTTACAAGACCTATAAGAACTGGCTGTCGGGCGCTTACCTCTTTGCGGCCTGTTATCTGGAGTCTCGCCCTAGCGAATGGATGGATATGCTAAAATATCTGCATATGATACACGAGATGTACGTGTCCTCCCGTCCCGGGGTTTGGCTGGCCTACGATGAGGTTTTTAGGGAAAAATATAAGGGACACGCCAGCCTGATGTTAGGTTACAAAGATGTTGAGACTTGGTTGAAGGTGTCCCAGGAAGGGTGGGGGGCCGCCGCCACAAGCGTCACGTGGCGGAGACAGACAGGGCGGGTGAAGGGTAACGCGCCCTTTCTCAGCAAGGGCCGCTGTTTCCTGTTCAACCGATCAAGCTGCCCTCACGGACAAGGGTGCAGATTCACCCATGCATGCATTAAGTGCGGGGGAGGGCATTCAGCAAAGGCATGTGACAAGCAGGATAGAAGAGGTGGCTCAGGTGGTCAGCCCAGCACTGGCGTTGGGGAAGGCAGGGTCGCCGATTAATTTGGCGAGCCTGGGCAGGTGGCTTAGCCGCTATCCTCATAGGATGGAGGCAGAGTTTTTGAGGGAAGGCTTTAGAGAGGGGTTTCGAGTTCCTATCGAGGGAGCGGTTCAGTCGGGAAAAGGGGGAAATTTGAAATCGGCTAGTTTGCACCCAGGGGTTCTATTGGAGAAAGTTCAGAAGGAGGTGAGGTTGGGGCGCATGAGTGGACCTTTTCGGGACCCCCCATATCGGGAATTGGTGGTGTCCCCGGTAGGGGTGGTTCCTAAAAAGGTGGCAGGGAAATTTCGACTCATTCAGCATCTCTCATTTCCACATGGGGCGTCGGTGAACGATGCGATCCCAGATGAGTACTGTAGTGTCACGTACCAGTCCTTTGAATCGGCTCTGGACATGGTTCGGGGATTCGGGGAAGGGGCATTGATGGGGAAAGTTGACGTGGAGTCGGCTTTTCGTCTGCTGCCGCTTCATCCGGATTCCTTCCCCTTTATGGGTTTTAAGCTAGAGGAGGGCTATTATGTAGACAGGTGCCTTCCCATGGGGTGCGCGGTGTCCTGTGCATTCTTCGAATGTTTCAGTTCGTTCTTGCACTGGTGTATCTGCGCGGGCACAGGCCACCACGGAGTCGCCCACTACTTGGACGACTTCTTGGTGGTAGGGCCCGGGGAGGATGAAACTTGTAGAGACATGTTGTTTGCGGTGAAGGCTCTTTTCCATTCCCTGGGGGTACCAGTGGCTGGGGAAAAAACTGAAGGCCCCACCACCAAGTTATCATACCTGGGTATTGAGATAGATACTGTCGGGGTATCTGCTGCTTGCCAAACGATAAAGTGAGTAAGCAAAGGGGAGCTATAGGCGAAGTGATAGGCCAAGGGGGAGTGTCGTTGAGACAAGCGCAGGAGTTATTGGGACGTTTCAATTTTGCTTGCCGGGTGATACCCATGGGCAGGGTATTTTGTAGGAAGCTGGAGAGGGCAACGGCGGGGAACAGGCGACCGCATTGTCGAATCTCACTCTCGGAGGAAATCCGGGAGGATTTGGCAGTGTGGGACCTGTTCTTGCAGGATTTCAATGGAGTACGGGTATGGCCCGGTCCTCCGGTGTCCAGTCCGGAGCTGGAGCTATTTACAGATGCAGCTGTGTCGGTAGGGTTTGGGGCATACTTTGCCGGCGAGTGGTGTACTGCTTCATGGCCCGAGGAGTGGGTGGCGTCCGGCTGGACAGCTAACATGACGCTACTCGAGATTTTCCCCGTGATCGTGGCACTGGAGCTATGGTCAAGCAGGTTAGCTGGAAAACAGGTAGTTTTTTGGTGTGACAACCTCGGTGTTGTGCAGGCAATAAATGGACAAAGGTCCAAGTCCCCCCCAGTAATTACACTTCTGCGTAGGTTAGTCTGGCGCTGTCTGGCCTGCGATATATCCTTTCAAGCTCGGCATGTGCCGGGAGTCGAGAATGAGTTGGCGGATGCGTTATCTAGGGGTCAGATGGAGAGATTTAGGGTCTTGGCTCCTGGGGCATCCCTAACGGGTGTGCCCTGTCCCTCTTACGTATGGCAGATTGTCAAGCCAGCATAGAAGGGCTGGCCGAAGCCTCCCTGGCTCCCTCGACGAGGAGAAAATATCGGGCTGCATGGACGGAATGGTGCACTTTCCACAGCCAAGGCCTTGGCGGTAAGGAAGGTGGGGATAAGCGGATGCTGGCGTTTGTCTGGGCAGGGTATCAGGCAGGCAAGTCTAAGGCCTCCATGGTGGCCGCATTGGCAGGGATATCATTCTTTGCTAGGATGAAAGGAGAGAGAGACTTGACAAAAAGTTTTTTTATTTCAAAGGCCCTGAGGGGTTGGGCGAGAGAAAGACCGGTTCATTCGGATCAAAGAAGGCCTATCAGTGACTCGTTGCTAGGGAATATGGTGGCCGCAATCTCGACAATTGCTAGGGATAGCTACGAGGTTGCTTTGTTTCGCGCTGCTTTTGTTATGTTATACTTTGGCGCTTTGCGGGTGAGCGAGCTAGTTGCTTCCTCTCGTACTTTCCCCTTGTCAGGTATGCTAGGCCAGCACGTAATAATATCTAGCAGCTCTGTTTGTTGTAAGGTGAGGAAGTCTAAATCTGACCAGTTAGGGAGAGTGCGCTGGGTTACATTGGTCCCAAGGGTTGGTTGTTCTGTATGCCCTATTGTGTTAATCAGCCAATTTGCCTCCCTTAGACCGAGTGGTGCATTACCTTGGTTGGTGCATGTTGATGGTTCACCTCTCACCAGGTACCAATTTTCAGTGGTTTTTAAACGCACATTGACGGCTGTGGGTGTGGATTGTAAGCAGTTTGGCACACATTCTTTCCGTATTGGTGCAGCTACATCTGCTGCGGTTGCAGGGGCATCAGAGCCTGCCTTGAAGGAACTGGGCAGGTGGAAAAGTAATGTCTAGAAACGTTATGTGCGACCCTCTCTTCTTTCCTGAATTTCTGCTCTCCTGATCTGAAGCTGCGGGCGGATTCACAGGGCTGCGGCTGCTCATGCTTTTTAAGCAGGGCGCGAGGGTTTTGTCCGTTTTTTCCCTCTAAAGTGGGGCCATGATTGGCTTGTTGGCTCCATGAGGTTTTAATGGTTTTACCCTCGCTTGTGTTTCAGCTCCCCTCTTTGTTTCCTTTTGCTACTTGTGTGAATGTGTACCTCTTGTGTGATGGTCTGCTGAGTTGCCTGTTATGGGTGTGCAGGTTAGAATCCTGGGGCCATGCTGGTCTTTGCTTTTCTTCTTCTTATTTTTCAATTTCCAGCTGCTCGAAAGTTTTGCTGGTATTTGTCGTTAACATATATATTGTTTTTCACTGCCTTCTTTACAGAGCACAGGACCCCGCGGCTGGTATGGGTTTTGGGACATTCGTTTGTGCATTGGGCTGCTTTGCATAGGGCTATAGGTGATACTTCAGCTATTCCGGGGTCGGTTGTGGTTCAGTGGATTGGTCAGAGGGGTTTAAGATGGACGGGTTTTCGTAGGTTGTTAGTAAATGAGATTGCTAAAAGGGGTGTGCCTCATGTGTTGGTTATTCATCTGGGAGGAAATGACCTGGGTATAGGTAGGACCGTAGATTTGGAGTTCGTAATTCAGTCGGAGTTGGCTTGGGTCCGTGCCTCCTGGCCTGACCTGTTAATATGCTGGTCGGATATAGTGCCTAGGTTGTCTTGGAGATATTTTAAGGAAGGCAGAGTGGCTGACGAGGTACGGAAAAAAGTGAACTCGGTGATTGCTCGATTTATTCGCTCGATTGGTGGAGTCCGTATACAACATCCTCTTATATGTTTCCAGAGTCCTGGGCTATATCGGTCTGATGGTGTTCATCTGAATGAGGAAGGCATGCGTTTGTTTATTGAGGATATTTATAGAGGCTTTGCGGGAATTCTTTAGGTGTGGTGGCGGGCCGCGGGTCTGGAGGACCCGGGCGTGGCCGGAAATCGCAGTACAGTCGACGGCCAGTGGTAAGGGCACATGATGGTATCGGGCACGCTTAACCCATCTGTTTTCAAATGGAATAGGCTATTAGTCTCGGTCCAAGTACTTCCCGACCGGGTTGACTTGTGGTTGCTTCCGTTAGCCTAGAAAAGGGGAGGGTTCTGTAGTGCCCGGGGCGGTAGCCCCGTTTAGGTAGATATGTGCGCCTTGGGGTGTGTGGTTGTCCCCCGTTTGCGGATGCCCCCCCTGGAAGGCTTGGGGCATCCTGGTTGGCCTGGCGTATGTCGACTCGGACTGCTCCTTTCTCCACCACCATACCTGCAATAAATCCCGTGTTACTTTCCCCACATTTAAGTTGTCGTGTCTTTATTATGGTTATGGTTAAAACGATAAGAGAATAATGTAAGGAAAGGTATCAGCCATTAAGCATTTTATAAGAACAGAGGGCTGGATATAAGCTCGAGGGATAATAAAAGCTAAGGCTGTGTTGAACTGTATTGGACTCTGGGGGTTAAAGGGGCTGGTCTGATCAGGACGTCCGGATGAGTCATGGGGAGGAGTTACGGAGGTTATATATGGGATAGGCGGAGAAGAATCCATCTCTTACACTGCTGGACGTTACCCACCCTCCCTCCCTATGCATCAACAAAGATGGTCATCTGCGGTGATCCGGGACCGGTACAGTTGGCGGTGGTGGTTATCTTGGAATAACAGTGGCCAGAAATCGCAGTACAGTCGACGGCCAGTGGTAAGGGCACATGATGGTATCGGGCACGCTTAACCCACCTGTTTTCAAATGGAATAGGCTATTAGTCTCGGTCCAAGTACTTCCCGACCGGGTTGACTTGTGGTTGCTTCCGTTAGCCTAGAAAAGGGGAGGGTTCTGTAGTGCCCGGGGCGGTAGCCCCGTTTAGGTAGATATGTGCGCCTTGGGGTGTGTGGTTGTCCCCCGTTTGCGGATGCCCCCTGGAAGGCTTGGGGCATCCTGGTTGGCCTGGCGGATGTCGACTCGGACTGCTCCTTTCTCCACCACCATACCTGCAATAAATCCCGTGTTACTTTCCCCACATTTAAGTTGTCGTGTCTTTATTATGGTTATGGTTAAAACGATAAGAGAATAATGTAAGGAAAGGTATCAGCCATTAAGCATTTTATATCTCTCACCCCTTCTCTGTGGGAATAATATCTCTCACTCCTCCTTTGCGGGGGTAATATCTCTCACCCCTTCTCTGTGGGGGTAATATCTCTCACCCTTCCTCTGCAGGGGGTAATATCTCTCACCCCTCCTCTGCAGGGGATAATATCTCTCACCCCTTCTCTGTGGGGGTAATATCTCTCACCCTTCCTCTGCAGGGGGTAATATCTCTCACCCCTCCTCTGCAGGGCGTAATATCTCTCACCCCTTCTTTGTGGGGGTAATATCTCTCACCCCTCCTCTGCAGGGGGTATTATCTCTTACCTCTCTTCTGTGGAGTTATTATACCTCACCTCTCCTCTGCTGGTGTATTATCTCTCACCCCTCCTCTGCGGAGTAATATCTCTCACCCCTCCTCTGTAGGGTTATTATCTCTCACTCATTCTCTGCGTGGGGTAATACCTCTCACCCCTCCTCTGTGGGGGTAATATCTCTCAACCTCTCCTCTGTGGGGTTATTATCTCTCACTCCTTCTCTGCGGGAAGTAATAACTCTCACCCCTCTTCTGTGGACATATTTGTTAGAATAGAGGAGCACTATGCTCTGTCTCCTTAATGACAGCCCAATTCCCCGGTGGTCTAGTGGACCGGAAGTGGGACAGGACGTCTCCGTCCTGAATGCGCTACTATGCGTGTGCCAAACCCCAAAACCAGAAGTTTGGCTTTTGCGCCGACACTTCCATCATAGTCTGATACAGAACGGACGCATCTTTACTTGCTGCGTCCTATACTAGAATATAAGTCCCCAAAAGTCCTACAAAGTGACCCGGGGGCACCCTAGAGTAATAGGAGAGTCTGCACCACGGAGGTGCAGAGGGGAAAGTAACTGAGTGTTACAGTCTATACCAATAGCCTGTATCTGCATATGTGCATAGAGTGTATACTGCTGATACATATACAACAACTGTATAACCTGCTGCTGCTGTACTACAAGTGACTACCAACTGTGAACACCTGCATCATGTCTGATTGTTACCAAGTGCAATAAACAGCAACCTGTTTAAGTTAAAGGCGTTTGTGGCTTCACTTCCACCTTTACACCGCTGACACCTTTCACAACACCAACGGTATAACCAATAGTATTATCACTCACCCCTCCTCTGTGGGGGTGATATCTCATTAGTATGCTGTCTGTGATGTTGTACTTTGGCCCTTCATGGCAGCAAGCCACAGGCCAGCTCCCTAGATTAAAAGGGGGCTCCCAGGACCTCCTTCCTTCTGTCCTGGGTCCCTCGTCACACAGGCTCTGATCAGCTCCTACCAGCCTTTTATTGATGTGCAACATTCCTGGTGCGTCTCCTCTTGGTCCTAGTACCAGGCCGCACATTCAGTCACTGGGAGGTGTGAACAACAACACTAGGAGGGCTGTTACATGTGTATTCACAGAGCATCCCATTGTCCAGTGTAAATGCAGAGTATCTGTTGTCCAGTGTAATCACAGAGTATTCTATTGTCCAGTGTAAATGCAGAGCATCTGTTGTCCAGTGTAATTGCAGAGTATCCCATTGTCAAGTGTAACTGCAGAGTATCCCATTGTCCAGTGTAGCTGCAGAGTATCCCGTTGTCTAGTGTTACTGCAGAGTATTGCATCGTCCAGTGTAACTGCAGAGAATCCCATCGTCCAGTGTAACTGCAGAGAATCCCATCGTCCAGTGTAACTGCAGAGTATCCTGTTGCCCAGTGTAACTGCAGAGTATCCCATTGTCCAGTGTTACTGCAGAGTATTGCATCGTCCAGTGAACCTGCAGAGAATCCCATTGCCCAGTGTAACTGCAGAGTATCCTGTTGCCCAGTGTAACTGCAGAGTATCCCATTGTCCAGTGTAACTGCAGAGTATCCCATTGTCCAGTGTAGCTGCAGAGTATCCCATTGCCCTGTGTAATTGCAGAT
The DNA here is from genome assembly GCA_036250195.1 of Mixophyes australis. Lineage (NCBI taxonomy): Eukaryota > Metazoa > Chordata > Amphibia > Anura > Limnodynastidae > Mixophyes > Mixophyes australis. Next base: position 11,691,272 of record JAVHZZ010000002.1, on the reverse strand, counting down.
TATCTCATTGTCCAGTGTAATCGCAGAGTATCTCATTGTCCAGGTTTCCGGTGGTTGAATTGGGAAGTTCACTATAATTCCCCATTTATGTGGTCAACTAACGATTTGAATGGACGCTATGATCAGGTGACTCCATGTTCACAGCGGATTGATTAAAATCAGGATCTTATTCATTTCCATAATGCTTGAAAGGGACTAACATGAGGCGTTACTCTTCAATTGGGATTAGGAATCTTGTTGACTAGTTCCGGTCACTATTGTTCTCTCCTGGACTCTGACAGACTTGGTACCAGCCCATTAAGGGAGAGCTACACATGGGGAGAATTCTAACCCCTACCCATCACCAACCCATCTTCCCATCCCGGACAATCCTGAACCTTCTGACCTGACTACCCCTGCAGGGTGGGATTTCCCCTGTGGGAGTTTTGAACACTTTAAAAGAACCTGCAGGATATACTAGAGGGTATTCCAGGATTTCTTGTGCTTGGTGTGTTCCATTGTGATTCCTGCATCTGATTGTCCATTTAACCCTAAACTACCCTATATATCATGATGTCACAAATCTGTGCTCCATCAGGAGTTGCTAGTGGGTCTATTCGCCTGGTGCACCTGCTGGAGCAGGGAGATCAGGGTTCAGATCCCTAACACGATGATCGAGGGCATTGGGGCCACAAAATCAATTATGTGACAGAGAATAGGTTTTGTAACACAAAATCTATTTCATCTCCCAAATGTACAAAAAAACCTGTAACACCAGCTAATTATAATAGAAAAATGGGAAAGTATCTATTAGGTTCTGGTTACAGCTTAATGCTTTATTCTTTTTTGTAACATAAAATAATCTTTTGTGTCTACAAGATAAATTGTATTGTGAATGATCTCCTTCGTTCTAGCAGACTATTCCATAGCCTACATTGCTTTAAGCGGTCATTGAAAAACCACCTGTTTAGAAAAGCCTACCAGTCCTCCACTTCACCATGTAGTATACCTCACCCTCTTTCATCCACCATGTCTCCCACTTATTATGAGCTACAATCTGGGTAGTGGTAGATCGCTTCAGCAAGATGGCAAACTTCATTCCTCTTGACAAACTACCTAGTGTCCCTGCTCTAGGCTCCCTGTATGTTCAGCATGTGTTCCGTCTCCACAGTCTACTTATAGACATTGTTTCACACCAAGAGTCTCGGTTTGTCGCTTAATTATGGGGGTTGGTTTGTTATTTGCTGGGCATCTAAGTCAGCTTGTCCTCTGCGCACCATCCACAATCTAATAGGCAGACAGAAAGAGTCAACCAGTCCCTGGAACACTTCCTCTGATTTTATGTTTCCAAGTTCCATAATAAGTGGGCAATGTTACTACTATGGGCAGAGTTCACATATAACAATGTCTGTCATACATCCACCAACGTGACTCCATTTTCCTGCAACTTTGGGTACCATCCCAGAGCCAATTCTTTGTCTACCATCACTTCTACCAATCTCCCTGAGGTTCACCGCACTGCTTCTCACCTCAAAATTACTTGGAAGAAAGTCCCCTCTGCGCTACGTCATGCCTCTTTTCGGTCTAAATACTTTGCTGATCAACACCAAAGAAGATGTACTGTCAGGCGCGTCTCCGCACTGACACTTGGACCCTGCACCTTCTCGGCAGCCGCGTCCCGTTGCCTAGCAGCGGGACGCTATCTCCACTCACCTGCCGGCAGTCAGCATGTCTGACGTCAAAATCTCCCTAACCCAATCAGGATACACCGTATGGTATATAAAGCAGTCTCTGACACATATCTAGTGCCAGAGTATTGGTTTACTCCTGCTCCAGCATTTCCTGAACTTCTGATCCAGTGTTCTTCGGTTCTGACTCAGTTTCCTGTTACTATTCTCCTGTGTTTCATTTTGGTACCTCGCTGCCCAGCTGGTTTGACTATTTGGCTTGACCTGACTTCTCTCTCGATCCTCCCTGTTTACTGCAGTGCTCGGTTGGCTCTGACCTGGATTGCCTGACTACGCCTGTCTACTACCATCGCTACACCGGTGACTGTCTTGGAGAACCGCGACCTGCGTACCCTCTGCAGCTAAGCCCAAACTCCCTTGCGGGGGTCCTTGGTGAATACTGGGGGTACATAAGACTACGCGCCAATACCAGTTAGCGGTCATATATGCAATTCCGTGACATGTACCTTCAAAGTATAAGATAAAGTCTGGCGTTCTACTCGGAATATCAAGCTTCGGCAGCCCTCTAGGAAGTTGGGACCTAACTTCATTGGTCCTTTTGTAATCAATAAACATGGAATTCCGTTGAGATCAGGCTGAGGCTCCCTAGGTCGTTAAAGATAACCAATAACTTACACCGATCTCTTCTGAAATCCATTATTCCTTCCAACAGGTTTAGATCCCTTCAGCCAGGCAGACCTCCTTCAGTCAAGGTTTATGAACATCAGGGGGTAAATGTATTAAGTGGTGGATTCTGCAAGTTGGCGATATTCTGCAACTTTGCAGAGGAAATTTAAAACGGCAATTGCTTTCAAGGCAAGTTTTGCCTTGAAAGCAGTTTTCAGTGACACTGTAAAAAGAAAGAAGACTTAAAAGACATGGGAGAGACCCCAAATGGTGGAAACACCAAGTAGCGAGGGTGCACCATAATACTTGGTAAGTAATAGAAATAATATTATATGAAATGTACATGTAAGGGGATATTCAGGTTATAGGGATCATGAGATGACATTTGACTTGTATTTTAAGAAGATATTTAATGGAAGGTCTACAAAATCTTTCTGAAAGGCAAAATATAATCAGCTTAGAGAAGCGTTAAGGATCATAGACTAAGGTATTGCCCTCAATAATAGCAATAAAAGCACATGAGATAGTTAATCTATTAAACTACCATTGGTTTAGGTATTTACCTTATTGCACTAAGAATACAAAGAAACCATTGTGTCTGGACCATAAAGTATTAGAAGAGACTTTACATTAACTAAATACAGGAAAGCGACAAAATCTACAATAGCGAAGTTAGAAAAACAATAATAGAAACCAAACAACTGATTGTTAAAGAAATAAAGTATAATAGAAATAATGATACTAATTTGTGATTTTTATATTTGTATAACTGATTTTTGATTAATGCTACACATTAGTGAGCAGAATAATCTTACCAATATAGGGTGATAAGGTGACAGACGCTATTGTGGATAGTATTCTCTGATCTGCTGGTCAATATTGGCCACTATAATGTTGATTAATTTTCTGGACACTTCTTGGGAACTACTGGACACAGGGTACAAATGTAGGTGGCGTGGATTGTGTGCAAGGGATGCTTTTTAATCCCAGAAAAAAAAAAATAACAGTATAACTATATAAATATATAACTAAATAATGATGTAGCTATATAACTGCAAGGCATTATCCCTTCCTCAGCTACATCCTCCCTAACGGGCTTCATCCGTTCCTTAGTTCCTATCTTCTCCGACAGGCCTCATCGATTCCTTAGCTCCAACCTCCCCCACACAGGCCTCATCCCTTCCTCAGCTGTAACCTTCCCCGACAGGCCTCTTCCCTTCCTCAACCTCAAATTCTCTCCACTAGCCTCATTCCTTCCTGAACTCCAAACTCTGCCCACAGGTCTCATCCCTTTCTCAGCCCCAAACCTCCCCCTCACATGTCTCATCCCTTCCTCAGCTCCAATATCCCTCCACAGGCCTCATCCCACACTCAGCTCTAACCTCCTCCCACAGATCTCATCCCTTCCTCAGCCTCGACCCCCCCCCCCCCTCCCACAGGCCTCATCCCTTCCTCAGCTTCGACCCCCCCACCCTCCCACAAGCCTCATCCCTTCCTCAGTTACGACCTCCACCCCAACAGGCCTCATCCCATATTCAGCTCTGAAAGCCTCATCCCTTCCTCAGTGCCAACCTCCTCCCACAGCCCTCATCCCACATCCCATACTCAGCTCAAACCTCCTCCCACAGGCCTCATCCCTTCCTCTGCTCCGATCCCCCCCCCACAGACATCATCCCATACTTAGCTCCATCCCTTCCTCAGCTCCAACCCCACCCCCCACAGACCTCATCCCTTTCTCAACTCCAACCTCCTACCACAGGCCTCATTCCTTCTTAAGCTCTGACCTCCCCCCCTTACAATCATCATCCCTTCCTCAGTTCCGACTTCACCCCCCACCCCCGCACACAGGCCTCATCCCATACACAGCTCCAACCTCCACCCACAATTCTCATTCATTTCTTAGCTCCGCCCCCCCCAACCTCATCCCTTCCTCAGCTCCAACCTCTTCTCACAATCCTCATCCCTTTATTTCTTTTACACAACCTCTTACATCTGGGAGACACTTGGTGAAGGGAATTTCTTTCAGAATGGCTTGCAATATACCGTCAGTGAAAGCCTGCTGTCACTTTATCAGCGTTGACATGTCTGTGTCACTTTGTGGACAAATACTTTGAAGGAGCACCCTATCGGAAATTTAATTTGGTGTAAATCTGTGTATTGATCCAGCTCGGGTCACCATTGAATAGTCCCAGGTCCATGGATCTATGCCCCTCCTTCCAGCAGTTAACACTGATTCCCAAAATCCTGCAACACTCTGACAATATCGCCTACTGCTGAAGTGAAAGATCCCTCTATTAACAGGATCTGAACTTGAGGCGGTACTCCTGTTTCTGGTTGTGTCACTGTGTGGGATGTTGTCTCTGTTTTCCGTGTTCGTCTCTTACATTATCCAAGATTTTACGGGAAAAAGTTCAAATGTGAATCCACAAATTGTATTTTCAAAGACGTATTGCATCCCAGGGCTCTGTAGTTTTTAAGAAGTTCACTAACCAGTTCTTTGTCGTCCTCAGCCTTCTTGTTTCTCGGGAAGTTTCACAACTTTTTCAAATGATGCAGCTGCCTCAAACTGGTTCAAGCTTCTCTCAAAATCTTCATCCTTCATGAGCTCTCGTATTTGTGGTCCAACAAATATCCCCTGTTTGATTTTTGCTTCACTTATTCTGGGAAACTGCATCACCAACATCTTCTGAATCTAAGCTCCAGGCTTCTGGTGGCACTAGAACTGATAGCTGGCAGGAACAGGTCTGATGGCTGAAGGAATATCAGAATATTTAACGGAATTCTTAAACTTGTTTGTGATTCCACTGTTTTTACTGATACAAAATTTAGAGATGAGCGCACTCGGATTTCTGAAATCCGAGCCCATCCGAACGTTGCCGATCCGAGACAGATCCGAGACAGATCCGGGTATTCCCGCCAATTGCAAAACTGAAACCGAGGCTCTGAGTCATAATCCCGCTGTCGGATCTCGCGATACTCGGAACCTATAAATTCCGCGCTAGTCGCCGCCATCTTCACTCGGGCATTGATCAGGGTAGAGGGAGGGTGTGTTAGGTGGTCCTCTGTCCTGCTATATCTCGTGCTGTTCAGTTCTGTGCTGTGCTCTGTGTTCTGCTCAGTCCAGCGGTGCTGTGTCCTGTGCTCTGTCCTTCTGAGTTCAGTGGTGCTGCTGGGTCCTGTACTGTGTCCTGTTCAGTCCAGTGGTGCTGTGTCCTGTGCTCTGTCCTTCTGAGTTCAGTGGTGCTGCTGGGTCCTGTGCTGTGTCCTGTTTAGTCCAGTGGTGCTGTGTCCTGTGCTCTGTCCTTCTAAGGGCATTGTTATTTCCCCATTATTCCCAAATTATAAAAAATTAAAAAAAAAGTTATAAAAAAAACTACAAAAAAAGTAATTATAAAAAAAAAAAAAAAAAATATCCCAAAACAATCCTGCAGTATAAGTCCGTTGGTACTGCTATATTACAAAGTTCACTGATTCAGCAGTATAAGTCTAGTGGTACTGCTATATTACAAAGTTCACTGATTTTGCAGTATAAGTCCATTGGTACTGCTATATTACAAAGTTCACTCATTCTGCAGTATAAGTCCATTGGTACTGCAATATTACAAAGTTCACTCATTCTGCAGTATAAGTCCAGTGGTACTGCAATATTACAAAGTTCACTCATTCTGCAGTATAAGTCCATTGGTACTGTAATATTACTGTAAGGAACCCCTCCAGCCGGCACAACACAACCCGGAATCTACTCTGCCAGTGTCACGGGCACTAGGAGTCTTTACCCAGGGATCACCAGATGGTAGGCTTACCAGAGCAATGTAGATGGTAATAGCGTACTCTGGTAGCTGGGTGATCACGGAACATGAAATGATGGCCGATGAGATGCTCAGGAAAGTCTATGACTAGCAACACTGGTAATAATGCGGTAATAATACACAAGGAACTGTATGGACAAGGCACGTGAAGGTAGTCAGTGGTCTGCGATAGCAAGTTGTACCACTGCTATAGTGAGGAGGAATGTCCAACAGAAACAAGGAGGTGATGAGAGTCAGCGGTCTGCGGGTAGCAAGTTGTACCGCTGTCTGAGTGAAGGAATGGAATCCAAGTGGAGGTCTCCGGGTAGTCAGTGGTCTGCGGTAGCAAATTGTACCACTGCTATGTGAGAGGATAATGGAACAGGTGATACCGGAACAGGGATCAGTGGTCTGACATCAGCAAGTTGTACCACTGAATATATATGTGAGGAGGTGCACAAGGGAAGACTGCAACACAGGATATACACAGGCACCTTATACACGATCCACAGTAATATGCACAATATAGATATATATATATATATAAATGACTGAGCAGGTCTGCAATCTAGAAAGTCTCTTGAAGTAGTCCAGCACAATGATAACACAGTCAATGATAGCAATAGACTCAGCGGATAGCAGACTCCAGAGAGAACCAAACACAGTCCAGCAAGATATGCAATACACAGCACAGTCAATGAGAAATATGCATACCGTGGTTCAGCAGTAGCAGTCAGATGGGAATGCAGCGGTACCTGAGCGGCTGGAGGCCGACTGGATAGGAAGTCCCTGGATAGGTGAGGCAGCGGTCTAGCAGGTGCAGAGCACAGGTGAGTAGACCAACAGGGACACGAATCCACAGGAGTCAGCAACACGTGGAACTGGACTCAGAAGGGACCCAGGAGAATGGAGATGATCCAGCAGAGGGTAGTAGATGAGATACAAATCCAATGCTGTCAGGAGGGTAGAGACCAGTGGAACACGTGAAGGCGTGGAGAGCGGATCAGCAGGAGATGGACGATAGCGCTGACCACAGCAGCAGGACTCAGCGGCACACGGAGGTAACCAGTAGCAACCACAGAAACCAACAGCGATGGGACACAGGAGTGCAGCGCAGGCCAGGAGCTGTTGATCACGAAGTGTAGCAGATAGTAATGCAAGCGGCAGTCTCGAGGAAGATACAACAGAGATGAGGTAAGTCTGCAGTGCACCGGGAAGCGGATAGGAATCAGCTGGCAGTCACGATGATGAACACAGGCGAGTTGCAAGCAGGAGACTGTAGTGCACGGAGGCAGTGGATAGTAATCAGCTGGCAGTCACGATGATGCACACAGGCGAGTTACCAGCAGGAGACTGTAGTGCACGGAGGCAGCGGATAGGAATCAGCTGGCAGTCACGATGATGAACACAGGCGAGTTGCAAGCAGGAGACTGTAGTGCACGGAGGCAGCGGATAGGAATCAGCAAACAGACTTGATGAGAAGCAGGTGAGTGAAGTAAAAGCTGGAGTGCACGGAGGCAGCGGATAGCAATGAGCAAACAGTCACATTGAAATAAAATAACGTTGAAGTGGTTTAGAAGACTGTAGTGCACGGAGGCAGCGGATAGGAATCAGCAAACAGTCACGATGATACAGTTGATGGTAGAAGTGGTATGGGAACCACAGTAGTAGAAGTGGTTTAGAAGACTGTAGTGCACGGAGGCAGCGGATAGGAATCAGCAAACAGTCACGATGATACAGTTGATGGTAGAAGTGGTATGGGAACCACAGTAATAGAAGTGGTTTGGAAACCACAGGGATAGAAGTGGTTTGGAAACCACAGGAATCAGCAGCGCTGAATACACGAGGAATACAGGAACACCTTCAGAGACTCATGGGGAATGAGACTCCAAGATCAGGCAACGTGGTGTTGACCACAGGTGCTTAATATAGGGAGTGTTGCCTGATCTGCCAATTGAGTTAAAGGGGTATACACTGAAGTATAGAAAAGGGCTGCGCATGCGCAGACCCTCAGGATGGTGGACGGCCACGGTTCCTAAATGTCCGGGAAGAGGCACTCACGGTCCGGTGAGTGACAGCCAGTCAGGTGTTCACTGGAGCCCCTGATGGTGGGGACAGACTGGGCTGCAGACTGACAGAGGGTCGTGAAGTGTGTACCGGCTGGGGAGAACCCAGGCAAGCGGAGTAAGGGCCACGCAGAGGTCAAGGGCCGGCAGCAGACAGCGGTATCAGTAAACAAGCTGAGGTCAGGGGTCACAGGCGGATAGCAGAAACGATAAACAGGCCAGGGATCAGGGTCACAGGATACACGAGCGAAGTCAGTTCAAAGCCAAAAGGTCATACACAGTAAATCAGACGAGGTCTCAGAAGACTAGAGCAGGAACAAGCAGGTCAGCAGACTGGAGCACAGAAGCTATAACCGGCAATGAGGCAGCAGACCTCATTGCCCTAAATACCTAGATGGACCAATCAGAGCTTGCCCCTGGACAGGGCACACCTGCGGGCTAATTGCCTGCTACACTAGAGACCAATCAGGGCTTAGCCCTGTCATACACGCCTGCAGGCTAATGCCTGCTGATTCAGTCCTACAAGCTGAATCTAATAATCACAGTATGCGCGTGCGCGCCCGGCTGCCGGGACGGTGCGCTGGAGTAGCGTCCGGCCGTTGCCTTGGCAACGGTCGGGACTTGGAGGGAAGTGACGGCCGGGGCGCTTGGGCAGGCAGGAAGCGAGCCGCAGCGGCTGTGAGTACCGCCGCGGCTCGGGACAGTACCCCCCCCCCTTAAAGAGGGGTAAAGGAACCCCGACATCCAGGTTTCCTTGGAAATTTTTTGAAGAACTCCCTCAATTGTTTAGGGGCATGGAGTTGTCTCCGTGGAACCAAAGACCGCTCTTCTAACCCGCGGTTCCTCCACTGCAGCAGGAAGTGCACCTGCCCTTGCACTTTTTTGGAATCCAGGATCCTTTGAACCATATATCTTAGTGGTTTATTCGAATCTCCCCCAGGCACACTTGAAGATTGGCTAGGATACAGTACCGGCTTCAACAATGAACAATGAAAAGTGTTGGTGATCCTTAACGAGACTGAAATTTTTAACCTGAATGCTACGGAATTAACCTTCTTGATAATGGGGAATGGCCCGATGAACTTAGGGCCCAACTTTTTGCAAGGCTGTCTGAGCCTGATATTTTTAGTAGGGAGCCATACTTTCTGGCCCACCTTGAGAGAGCAGATGGTACGGTGGCGGTCAGAATTTTTTTTCGCAGCAAATGAAGCTCGTCTCAAAGATGAGTGTACCTTTGTCCAGATAAATCTGAGGTCCCTGGCAGTGGAGCGGATCTCCTGGATACCAGCAGATTTGAGAGAGTATAAGGAGTTGGCTCTGGGGTGAAAGCCATAATCGCAAAAAAACGGAGAGGTTTTGGTGGATGAGTGGCACGAATTATTACAAGCAAATTCTGCCCAGGGTAACAAGGAGGACCAGTTATCATGAAATTCCAAAGTGTAGCATCTTAAAAATTGCTCTAAGGCCTGATTAACCCTTTCCGTTTGCCCGAGGGTGGTATGCGGATGACAAACTGATTTTAATTCCGAGTAGGGTACAGAAGGATTTCCAGAATTGTGCAATGAATTGTGATCCACGATCAGAAACGATATCAGAAGGAAGTCCATGGAGACGGAAAATATGTTGTATGAAGAGAATGGCTAGATCTCGAGCAGTGGGAAGACGGGTTAGTGGAATGAAATGTGCCATTTTGCTGAAGCGGTCTACCACGACCCAGATGGTATTGTGTCCCGCAGAAGGTGGTAAATCGACGATGAAGTCCATGGACAAATGTGTCAAAGGTTTTGCAGGAGCGGCCAACGGAACCAACTGACCTACCAGGCGAGTCCTGGGAACTTTGTTCCTGGCACAGACTTCACAAGACAGGACGTGAGTCTTGACGTCAGCAGACAATGATGGCCACCATACAGTACGGGAAAGGATTTCTAATGTCTTGAAAACTCCCGGTTGTCCAGCAGACTGAGTATTGTGTGCTTCGGTAAGGACTGCCTTTCTTAAATGAACAGGAACAAACAAGCATCCTACCGGAGTATTGTCAGGAGCCAACCTCTGGAACCTTTGTAAGGTACAGCTCAAATCTTGAGTTAATCCGGCAAGGATCATAGACACAAATACAATAGGTTCTGGGTTAGTGACTGGAGCATGATGTCCCAGGAAACTTATGGACAGGGTGTCCGCTTGAATATTTTTAGAACCAGGACGATAGGTGATAATAAAGTTAAACCGAGTGAAGAACAGCGACCAACGAGCCTGTCGGGGGTTCAGACGTTTGGCTGACTATATACTGCAGATTCTTATGATCCGTTATGAGATCTGGTGTGCAGCGCCTTCCAACCAGTGTCGCCATTCCTCAAAGGCCCATTTAATTGCCAACAATTCTCGGTTTCCCACGTCATAGTTGGTTTCCGCTGAGGAGAACTGACGGGAAAAAAAGGCACATGGATGCAAGCAGTGGGTCTGAGGATCTTTTTGTGACAAGATGGCTCCAGCACCGACGTCAGAGGCATCTACCTCAAGAATAAACGGTACCTTAGGGTCCGGGTGTCTGAGGACTTGAGCGGACACAAAAGCTTTCTTCAGGGTTTTGAATGCAGTTATTGCCTGTTGTGACCAAACAGCTGGATCACCTCTTTTGCGGGTCAAGGTGACGATAGGAGCCACGATGTCAGCAAAACCACAAATAAATCTCCTGTAATAATTGGCGAATCCCAGGAATCTCTGGACCGCCTTGAGGTTATTGGGTTGTACCCAATCCAGGATTGCCTGGACCTTGGTTGGGTCCATGGAGAAACCTTCTGAGGAGATTATATAGCCCAAGAAGGATACCTTCTGAACCTCGAACTCGCATTTTTCGAGTTTAGCGTAGAGGTGATGTTCCCGTAATTTCTGTAAGACTTGTCTGACATGACCATGGTGCCCAGACAATGATTTGGAATATATGAGAATGTCATCTAAGTAGACAACAACAAAGTGTCCCAGGAACTCACGTAACACCTCATTAATCAAATCCTGGAATACAGCAGGAGCATTACTAAGGCCAAACGGCATGACTAGAAATTCGTAGTGGCCCGAGAGCGTGTTGAATGCCGTCTTCCACTCATCACCTGCTCTAATACGTATGAGATTATAGGCACCACGAAGATCAATCTTTGTGAAGACTGTTGCCCCTATCAGTTGATCAAAAAGTACGGAGATGAGGGGAAGGGGATAGGTGTTCTTAACCGTAATAAGGTTCAGCCCTCAATAATCGATACAGGGTCTGAGTCCGCCGTCCTTTTTGGACACAAAGAAGCACCCTGCTCCTACTGGGGACTTGGGTGGCCTGATGAAGCCTTTCTCCAAGTTTTCATCAATATACTCTTGCATGGATTTGGTCTCAGGACCGGAGAGAGAGTACAAGCGTCCCTTAGGTAATTTAGAGCCCAGAATGAGCTCAATTGCACAGTCGAAGTCCCGGTGCGGTGGTAGAGTGTCAGCAGCATTTTTAGAGAAAACATCCCGGTAGTCATGATACTGTGAGGGGAGCTGCTCTGGAGTAGACTGAACCATACGCAGAGGTAGTGTCAAGCAAGACTGTGTACAATGAGGGCTCCACTGGACAATTTCTCCTTTTACCCAATCCATGATGGGGTTATGACGGGATAGCCAGGGGTGGCCCAGAATTAAAGGAACTGATGGACATTCGATAAGACGGAAGACTATGGATTCCGAATGGAGAACGCCAATGTTCAACTGCAGCGGTGGGGTCTCCCAAGTAATCTTGCCGCCTGGCAACGGACTACCGTCTAAACCACATACCGTAATGGCAGATTGGAGTTTAATCCACGGAATCCCAGCAGAACGGGCAAACTCGATGTCAAGGAAGTTGCCAGCAGCTCCACTGTCGATGAAGGCCGATAGTTTCACAGAACGGGCACAGAAGGTGAGCTGTGCAGGAATCAAAACAGCATTTTTTGGGGAAACAATCTGCAGACCTAGGTGAACTCTCCCCTCGTTCCCTAGGCATGCTCTTTTCCCGACTTATTTGGGCAAGAACGGGAGAAGTGGCCTTTAGTGCCCTTGAGTTGGAGGGAAGTGACGTCCCGGTCGTCATGGTGACGGCCATGGCGCTTGGGGAGGCAGGAAGCGAGCCGCGGCGGCTGTGAGTACCGCCGTGGCTTGTGACAATTACAAAGTTTACTCATTCTGCAGTATAAGTCCAGTGGTACTGCAATATTACAAAGTTCACTCATTCTGCAGTATAAGTCCATTGTTGTTACTGCCATATTACAAATTTCACTGATTCTGCAGTATAAGTCCAGTGGTACTGCTGTATAACTCCAGTCCAGTGGTACTCTCCTGTGCCGCATATAATTTTTAAAGGCTTTGCCGAGTGTCTGTGGCTTCGGGGTACACTCTCTTGTGCTACATATAATGCAGATCAAAAATTTGGAGGATAAAGTAGGGAAAGATCAAGACCCACTTCCTCCTAATGCTGAAGCTGCTGCCACTAGTCATGACATAGACGATGAAATGCCATCAACGTCATCTTCCAAGCCCGATGCCCAATCTCCTAGTACAGGGCATGTAAAATCCAAAAAGCCCAAGTTCAGTAAAAGTAGCAAAAAGAGAAACTTAAAATCATCTGAGGAGAAACGTAAAGTTGCCAATATGCCATTTACGACACGCAGTGGCAAAGAACGGATTAGGCCCTGGGCCGTGTTCATGACTAGTGGTTCAGCTTCACCCAAGGAACTAAGCCCTTCCCCCCCCCCCCTACAAAAAATTTAAGAGAGTTATGCTGTCAGCAACAACACAGCAAACAACTCTGCCTTCTAAAGAGAAATTATCACAAATCCCAAGGCGAGTCCAAGGGTGTTGGTGGTTGCGAAGACTGACCTTCCCATCACTGTACGGGAAGAGGTGGCTCCTTCCACCATTTGCAGAACGCCCTCTGCACATGCTGGAAGGATCACCCACAGTCCAGTTACAGATTTGGCTAATGAATGTCGTACACCGGGAGGAGGATATTGATGTAGCTGGCGCTGAGGAGGATGTTGATGATTATGATGCAGACAGATACCAAATTGCCTTTCTCAATTTCTATTTATATTCTAGATTATTTAACGGCTGAATAGTTTTCTATTTTACTCCTAGTGGAGAGGGGATCTGATGCAGACAGATACCAAACTGCCTTTGTCCATTTCTTTGTATATTTGAATTTCTAGTTCTACAGTCTATGCAGGCTGCTTTATTTATATTCAACTACAAGTGTAGGGCGGGGGGGGGGGCATAGATAGCCACCAAAGTAACGTGGTCCATTTAATTTCACTTTCTAGCTCCACAGTCTGTGCAGCCTGCTTTTTTTATCTTCAAAGTATTTACAAGCCTTGCAATCTAAATTAACAAGAGGTAGTGACGTGCTAAAACTCCACCTTCTATATGCTGCAGAGGATGGAGGAGCATCAAAAGGCCATTCAAGTCTACACAGCCACCTACGACATAGGAAAAGGAGTGGTGATGCGCCTGAGTCAAGCGCACTGGAGAATGATTTCCGTGTTGTGCAAGGTTCTGCAGCCATTTGAACTTGCCACACGAGAAGTCAGTTCCGACACTGCCAGCTTGAGTCAGGTGATTCCCCTGATCAGGCTTTTGCAGAAGCAGCTGGAGAAAGTGAGGAAGGAGCTGGTACACCATTGCGATTCCACCAAGCATGTAGCTCTTGTGGATGAAGCCCTTCGTACGCTTTGCCAGGATCCGAGGGTGGTCAGTCTTTTAAAGTCAGAGGAATACATTCTGGCCACCGTTCTCGATCCTCGGTTTAAAGCGTATGTTGTGTCTCTGTTTCCGGCGGACACAAGTCTACAGCGGTGCAAAGACCTGCTGGTCAGGAGATTGTCCTCTGAAAAGGACCGTGACATGCCACCAGCTCCACCTTCATTTTCATCACTGTTTGTGCAGTTCCAAAAAAGAGGAACTGCCATTTCTATTGCTACCTTCTTTCTTTCTGTATTTCCTGTGTCCTGTGGTCTGTTCTGCTAAGGGCATTGTTATTTCCAAGTTATCCAAAAGTTCTAAAAAAAACAAATTTAAATTTATAAAAAAAATTATAAAAAAATAATTTAAAAAAAAATAATAAAAAGATTTCCAAAAATAATTGTAAAAAAATATTACAAAATTTTAAAAAATCTAGCTTGTACTGCTATTTAAAAGTCTAACTACGATCATTCACTGTTGCTGTACCCAAAAATAATAGGTACTGCTATTAAAGTACAGTCCAGTGGTACTCTCCTGTGCCGCAGATAATTTGTAAAAGCTTTGCCGAGTGTGTGTAGTTATGTATCACAGGTTTTAAGAAGAGGCACAACACTGACAACCTGTTAGAGAAACTGAGGGAAATAATCTCTCTGTGGCTCACCCCACTTAGACTCTCCTGGGGATTCGAATAACTGCCATTTCTATTACTACCTTCTTTCTTTCTATATTTAAAAAAAAAAAAAACCTGTAATTTCTATTATTTACTACATTAATTGTTTGTGCAGTCACAAAAAAGAGGACCTGCGCCCTTAACTGCTATGTTGGTTTTAGACGTCCATCCGGTGTCCGCCACTACGCAGTCCAGATACTTTTTTGGTGGAATTCAGACCAGTTGAGGGTTTTTTTATTATATTGTGGGGACCACTCCACTACGCAGTCCAGATACTTTTTTGGTGGAATTCAGACCAGTTGAGGGATTTTTTATTATATTGTGGGGACCACTCCACTACGCAGTCTAGATACTTTTTTGGTGGAATTCAGACCAGTTGAGTGTTTTTTTATATTGTGGGGACCACTCCACTACGCAGTCCAGATACTTTTTTGGTGGAATTGAGACCAGTTGAGGGTGATATATTGTGGCCCCGGTACCAAATTGGGTACCGGGACCACTCCACTATGCAGTCCAGAAAGCTACCTCTGTGAAATGTTTTGGACTAAAAACAATATTGTGATGTGTGAGGGTGTTCAGAATAGACTGGAAATTAGTGGAAATGATTGTTATTGAATGTTATTGAGGTTAATAATAGCGTAGGAGTGAAAATAAGCCCAAAAACTTGATTTTGGAACTTTTTATGCTTTTTTCAAAATAAATCCGAATCCAAAACCTTAAATCCGAACCAAAACCTTTCGACAGGTGTTTTGCTAAACAAATCCGAACCCAAAACATCAAGCAAATCCGAACCCAAAACACAAAACACGAGACACCAAAAGTGGCCGGTGCACATCCCTAACAAAATTAACATTCTTTGGAATTGTCCTTCGGTTCTCCCCATACCGTGGGAACTGCAAATATCATGTGACGAGATTTACCATTCAGCCAACTATTAAGCACAATTATCCACGAAGCACAACAGAGATGAGGGGTCCAAGATTTGTCCTGATCTCCAAATTTACACCCAAAGTAGAGCTCATACGATTTGCTGACCAACGGAGGAATGATTCTTCTTTGCGACTTGAAAGTCAATTCACCACACACGTAACAAAAATTGTTTGGATGATTTATACAACTGAGAGGCATTTTGTGGGCGTATGAACACCGTATACTTATAAACTGAAACTGAAAATGTAGGAGTGACTTATACACTTTCATCATATACGCAGCAGATTTCTTTTCTGCTTTTACATAAATAAATGAATCATAGGAAATGGCTAATACATTTAACATGTTTGTTCATTTTGAAAGTCATGAAACAAAAACAATTTTCAAAAACGTAAAAAAAAAAATACTTATACAGCAGGTTGTTTTGAGCAAATATATATAATTTTTTTAACAAAATATGTCGGTTTAAAAAAAATGGAGCCCTTAGGACGAATTCTGAACTCATTTTTGGAAAATACATAAAAATCAGTCAAAATTATCAATTTAACAAAACAATTGTTGATCAGTGTAATAAGGCTGTTCTGTCTACAGAAATGAAAACAAAGCGAGCCTGGTGGCAAATTAAATCATTTACTGTAGTGAGGATAACACATTGTCAGCAGGTAGATCATGTGAGCCCGTAGAAGATAAATATACATCAGTTTCTCTGACAACGGTCTGAATACAGAACAATGAGAGTGCAAAGTTCATCTCTGTCTCTAGGAGGAGCTGTAGCATCAAACTCTCATCGCAGCAGATTGTGTAGTTACAGAAGTGTGTACATACACACACACACACACATCTCTCCCACTCCTCTTTCACTTCCTCTCCTGCCGAGTTTATGGTCCAGCACATGATGGGAAGAGATCATTGTGGTGTTTCGGTCACAAGACCCGATATTAGACACCTGAGGAATGTGACTCTCCCTGTCTCAGCAGTCACAAGACCTCACGCCAGATACATACACTCACCAGTCACTTATAATGCATCTCACCTTTGTACAGAACCCATAGAGAGAGACAGGAGGACTGTACAGTCATTTGTTAGAACACAGTGACATCTGTCAAACAACAGAATATAAATGTCTCTTGTGTCCAACACTGAATTATGAATCCACCATCTAGATAAGATGTGGAGGATTCCTGGGTTATTTTACCGATGCCTAAATAATGTACAGCCCCCATCATGGAGGTGCCTGTGAATTCTCCCCTACAAAGTACATTGTCAATAAGGGCAAAATCCCCAGTATCCCAGAGTATATCAGATACCTGACGTCTGTCTGCTCCATCTGCATGTACATAACAGAGTAACCGACGCAGTCATGTGGTCAGTACGCACAGGGCGCAGAAAGCTCCAGCATGTATGACACATACATGGAGATACTAAGTATACGTTTATAAGATTAGAATGTAACACAAATGTACAGATATACTGTGTGTGTGTGTGTGTATATATGTGGATATGTAAATATATATATATATATATATATATATATATATATATATATATATATATATATATATATATATATATACATATATATTACACAATAATGTGCAAAGGTTTTGGGCAGGTGTGGACAAAATGCTGCAAAGTAAGAATGTTTTCAAAAATAGAAGTGTTAATGGTTTATTTTTGTCAAGTAACAAAATGCAAAGTGCATGAACAGAAGAGAAATCTAACACAAATCAATATTTGGTGTGACCACCCTGTGCCTTCAAAACAGCATCAATTCTTCTAGGTACACTTGCACACAGTTTTTGAAGGAACTTGGTAGGGAGGTTTTTACAAACATCTCTGATGACTAGCCATAGATCTTCTGTGGATGTAGGCTTGCTCAAATCCTTCTGTCTCTTCATGTAATCTCAGACAGACTCCATGATGTTGAGATCAGGGCTCTGTGGCCATATCATCACTTCCAGCAGTCCTTGTTCTTCTTTACACTGAAGATAGTTATAATGACATTGGCTGTATGTTTGGGGTCCTTGTTCTGCTGCAGAATAAAGTTGGAGCCAATCAGACGCCTCCTGATGGTATTACATGATAGATAAGCACCTGTAACACAAGGCAGTTTGTTCGCTGAAGGACTGGAGTGGTACAATAATAAGGGTCTGCTGGTAACTGTTATGAGTCGCGGCTCCCGGACGTCCTCAGATGTCCCGGCCGTCTCCATGACGACCGGGACGTCACTTCCGCTCCCCACGTCCCGGTTGCCTGGGCAACAACCGGGATGCTCTGCCTGGCCTGCCGCAGTGCCCGGCCAGCTGTCCTACAGCCGGGCGCATGCGCGCAGAAGAAAATAATTGTGACTAAAAGATTATTCTTTTCATGACCTCATGAGGGTCTCTCTTGTGGTGCAGCCTTTATACACTGGCATTGGCTGTGCATTCTGGGCATGGAATTGTTGGTCTTGACATTGCACACTGTGATTATGTAATTGGGAGGAGTCTCACTGCTCATGGCTTCTATTGGTTCTTCTCGCTATTTAAGGCAGTGAGGACAGAGCCTCACTGCCAGTTATAGCTCCCAGTGTAGCTAGGCTCCCTGTTCCTGTTCCTGCTCCTTGACTGTTTTTGCTAGACCTGATCTCCCGTGTACGACCCCTGGCTTGTTTCTGGACCCTGTTGTATTGCCTGTGACCTCTGACCTCGGCTTGTTCTTTGGATTCGTTGTCTGCTGCCGGCCCTCGACCCTTGCCTGGATTTCTCTCTGCTGTTTGCTTCTACACTCTATAGCTGGGTTCTCCCCAGTCAGTGCACATCTCACGACCCTCTTCTTGTCTGCGGCCAAGTCTGTCCCCACCACTAGGGGCTCCAGTGAACACCAGACTTCAGAGCAGACTCCAGGTTTTGATGTACTGGCTGAAGGGGTTCCTAACAGTAACATTGAATCATGGTGGAGGCTACTTTTAAGTTTGAGGCTGCATTTCAGCAAATGGATTTGGTGATTTGGTCAAAATTATTGGTGTCCTCAATGCTGAGAAATACAGCAGGTAATTATCCATCATACAATACCATCAGGAGGCGTCTGATTGGCTCCAAATTTATTCTGCAACAGGAAAACGTCCCCAAACAAACAGCCAATGTCATTATAACTATCTTCATCGTAAAGAAGAACAAGGAGTCCTGGAAGGGATGATATGGCCCCCACAGAATCCTGATCTCAACATCATCAAGTCTGTCTAGGATTACATAGGAATATAGATAGATAGATAGATAGATAGATAGATAGATAGATAGATAGAGTGAATGTATAATAATGTGATACATACTGTGACTGGATCACTCATAAATAACTTATGGTATCAATTTATTTAAGGGAAATAGCGCAGGGCGCTGATTTATATAAATTGCCAATGCACTTATTTTTAATATTGTTTATATTTTGAGATAGGAAATCGTTATCTCTGAGACCAGGGTAGAAACTCGTTTTTCCTGTTTTAACCTTACTAAAGGATATGCATTATTTCTGATGCATATATCTAATACAATGAGCCTTTGTTTGCAAAGTCTTTTTTGTATTGGGATGTGTTTTGTATGGAAGTGTCATTGTTTGGGATTTGTAAGGTTGCTAGTGGAATCCTCCAATTAGGCATATGATGAAGTCTCATGCATGCTCTGGCCAAAGGCCCAGCAGGGGTCGCTAATGTGTGGCCTTTTGTCCAGAGTGAATTTCATAGATAAGTGTAAATTTTGTTAGCCTTGAAATGCATGTGAATCTATGTTTTGGGAAGCGGGGTACATCCTGATTCTAAAAATAGACTGTTTCTGAACTGTATAAAAAGGCATCAGCTTGTATTTGAAACTTGTTTTTCTGATTTTCATCTGACCTGATCACCCTGGTACCTTCAACCCTGGTGAGAGCAAATAAACATCTTGCTTCAAGACCTGCTTGAAAACATCTTCAATATTGCTGTAATCCTGTGATCTACAGATTAGACCAAAAATCTAATCCGTTCTCCGGCTGTCTCTGAGGTTTGGACCCA
Source organism: Mixophyes australis (assembly GCA_036250195.1). Taxonomy (NCBI): domain Eukaryota; kingdom Metazoa; phylum Chordata; class Amphibia; order Anura; family Limnodynastidae; genus Mixophyes; species Mixophyes australis. The sequence goes on along the minus strand of JAVHZZ010000002.1, from coordinate 11,671,725 downwards.
AGCGTTTCCAGTACCACCGCTCTGCCTGCTACTCAGCAGCCCTGGTCAGTGTGATAGGCCAGGGGGGATCCATTCACAGCAACCCGGATCCATAGTAAGAGGTCCGGAGTTACCAGCCCAGGTACACCAGCAACGAGGCACACTAGCAGCGTCAGTTACGCAGAAGAAACCCGGTTCTGGATTCCGGTATAGGAGTCCAGTGGTGGCAGCTCTTGTAAACCCCTCCTACTGCGGCAAGAGGGCGCATTTGGGATAACGAAAGGCAGCCGGTTCTCAGCAACAACAGACAGGGTGGCATAGGCGGTTCATCCTGTCACACATACATATACAGTATACAGGATATATACAGTATAATTATGATACATATAGGAGGTGTATAATAATATGATACATAGATACACAGTATACAGGATATATACAGTATAATAATGATATATATAGGAGGTGTATAATAATGTGATACATAGATACACAGTATACAGGATATATACAGTATAATAATGATATATATAGGGGGTGTATAATAATATGATACATAGATACACAGTATACAGGATATATACAGTATAATAATGATATATATAGGAGGTGTATAATAATATGATACATAGATACACAGTATACAGAATATATACAGTATAATAATGATATATATAGGAGGTGTATAATAATGTGATACATAGATACACAGTATACAGGATATATACAGTATAATAATGATATATATAGGGGGTGTATAATAATATGATACATAGATACAAAGTTTACAGGATATATACAGTATAATAATGATATATATAGGGGGTGTATAATAATATGATACATAGATACACAGTATACAGGATATATACAGTATAATAATGATATCTGTAAGATGTGTATAATAATATGATACATAGATACACAGTATACAGGATATATACAGTATAATAATGATATATATAGGGGGTGTATAATAATATGATACATAGATACAAAGTTTACAGGATATATACAGTATAATAATGATATATATAAGAGGTGTATAATAATATGATACATAGATACACAGTATACAGGATATATACAGTATAATAATGACATATATAGGAGGTGTATAATAATATGATACATAGATACACAGTATACAGGATATATACAGTATAATAATGATATATATAAGAGGTGTATAATAATGTGATACATAGATACACAGTATACAGGATATATACAGTATAATAATGATATATATAGGGGGTGTATAATAATATGATACATAGATACACAGTATACATGATATATACAGTATAATAATGATATATATAGGAGGTGTATAATAATATGATACATAGATACACAGTATACGGGATATATACAGTATAATAATGATATATATAGGGGGTGTATAATAATATGATACATAGATACACAGTATACAGGATAATAATGATATCTGTAAGATGTGTATAATAATATGATACATAGATACACAGTATACAGGATATATACAGTATAATAATGATATATATAGGGGGTGTATAATAATATGATACATAGATGCAAAGTTTACAGGATATATACAGTATAATAATGATATATATAGGGGGTGTATAATAATATGATACATAGATACACAGTATACAGGATATATACAGTATAATAATGATATCTGTAAGATGTGTATGATAATATGATACATAGATACACAGTATACAGGATATATACAGTATAATAATGATATATATAGGGGGTGTATAATAATATGATACATAAATACAAAGTTTACAGGATATATACAGTATAATAATGATATATATAGAGAGGGGGTGTAATAATGTGACATGTGACCAGACGGATCAGCTGACAGTCACATGACAGGGAGGACATGACCGAGATACAATGTAACAGCCTCAGTCAGTCTCCGGGCGCTGCAGACATGTCACACAGGTAACCGGCTCTTCTTATGTAACTGCTGTGGACAAGGACAGACCCGACCCCACATACGTGAGACCCCCACTGTGTGTTCCGGGCGGGTGATGTGTGGCCCCAAGGTGTCTGTCCTGGGAGGGTGATGTGTGGCCCCCAGGTGTCAGTGTGTCCTTGGAGAGTGATATATGGCCCCCAGGTGTCAGTATCCTGGGAGGGGGATGTGTGGCCCCGTATGTGTGTTCCGGAAGGGAGATGTGTGGCCCCCAGGTGTCAGTGTGTCCTTGGAGAGTGATGTGTGGCCCCCAGGTGTCAGTGTGTCCTGGGAGGGTGATGCGTGGCCCCCAGGTGTCAGTGTGTCTTTGGAGAGTGATGCGTGGCCCCCAGGTGTCAGTGTGTCCTTGGAGAGTGATGCGTGGCCCCCAGGTGTCAGTGTGTCCTTTGAGAGTGATGCGTGCCCCCCAGGTGTCAGTGTGTCCTTGGAGAGTGATGCGTGGTCCCCAGGTGTCAGTGTGTCCTGGGAGGGTGATGCGTGGTCCCCAGGTGTCAGTGTGTCCTGGGAGGGTGATGCGTGGTCCCCAGGTGTCAGTGTGTCCTGGGAGGGTGATGCGTGGCCCCCAGGTGTCAGTGTGTCCTTGGAGAGTGATGCGTGGTCCCCAGGTGTCAGTGTGTCCTGGGAGGGTGATGCGTGGTCCCCAGGTTTCAGTGTGTACTAGGAGGGTGATGCGTGGCCCCCATGTGTCAGTGTGTCCTGGGAGGGTGATGCGTGGCCCCCAGGTGTCCTGAGAGGGTGGTGCGTGGCCCCCAGGTGTCCTGAGAGGTTGATGCGTGGCCCCCAGGTGTCCTGAGAGGGTGGTGCGTGGCCCCAATGTGTCTGTCCTTGGAGGGTGATGTGTGGCCCCCAGGTGTCAGTGCTCCCGTAGTTAGTTTAAAGCCACAGACAGAGAATGTAGAATGTTCCTGGCATACGGTATAATATTGATGATAACCTGTTTTCCAGGATCCTCCTCCTCCTGGTGCTTAGTGTCCTGCTGGCCGTCCCATCACGAGGGGTCTATCTGGAGCCAGATCAGAGTCTCAGGTCAGAGTCCGTTTCTTATGTAGTATTATATATTGTTTATTATATGAGCAGAAACTAGAATATTGTATAGAAGTGAATCCTAGTAATGAGCTGCCTGAAGAAGGGACCTTTGAGTCAGACATTCCAATCTTAAAACCGTATTGATTAGTGGTTAATTCTGGAAGGTGCTGTACAATGTCTGACAACAACTGCGACAGCTCAGGCGGATTATTCCCCTTCTGTAGTAATAACAGAATCACAGTTATTTATAGAGGACAGTATAGAAGTGTCACTGGTTATACTGGTCCCCCACTCTCGTACACCCTGTATCTGCAGAACACAAAATTGGGGGAAGGTGCAGGTATAACAGTAGTCACTAGTTACATGAGATAGAGTGTATGTATATATAGCTTTAGTTGAACAGAGCCGTCCAGAGTTAACTGTTCTTTAGATATTAATACTTGTTTAATATTTATTTATTACACAACTTCTTTCCACACACTGGTGATATGAAGGAGCGCAGCGCATGTGTGAAAACATAAGCGAATTAAACAAATTGCGGCCTATACTTACTCCACCTTCTTATGAAGCTTATAGAGCAAGTGACGCACGGACCTGGGAGTAGATCGTTTGTAGCTCCAGACACCCCAGCGCTATAGTGGGATGATCACAGAGATGCCGTTAATCAGGGTCAGCAATAAACACTGTGAGGGAACCTTATAATCAGATGAATCTGTCCTCACCCATAATGACAAACCCTACAAGACTTTTGACACCAGGGTGGTCTGAGACAATTATTGTTGTTATACAACCCCATGCTTTGTTGTTGGTATGACGTCCATTGTGTATTAAGACCAAACAACCCCACTATGGTCTCGTCCATCCAAAGGACATTGTTCCGGAAATCTTGTGTTTCAATCGGATTTAGCTAAAATCTAAGCCATACAGTGATGGAGATTTTGGGAGGTAAGGGAGTTTCTTGTGGCTGCCCTTCCATAAAAGTGTTATGTTTCACTGGAAACCACAGCTATGGAGCCTGGGATGTGATGAAAACATAAGGTGTTTATTGAGCAGGTTTAAATCGGAGAGTACAGGTAATAGTACAAACCAAATGTTGCTGATACTGTGCAGGGATTACTAAATTAAGCTGAATACTGCTGACAAAGGAATACAGCAGATGCAGGTAGAATGGCTGAGTGGAGAGAGATCCGGTGTAGTGATGTCAGCAGCAGCATGTGAAAGTCCCAGAGCAGGAGAGGCAGGAGAACACAACCATAAGGAATTGTAACAAAACAATATTAATGACCAGCAAAGGTAACTGGGAGAGGCAGGCATATATAGGAGGCAATCAGGTGCAAATGATTAACTAGTGCAGCTAGTTAACCCCTGGTAGTGGGAAGAGAAAGGCAGAATAGCAGCACCTCTGGTGGTTCAGAGATACTGCAGGGTAAACATAAGAATAAAGTCCAATATAGCCCCAGAGGCTACCAAGATGAAGCAGCATCCTGAGGCAATGCTGCAGAGGAAGCGAGGCAGATGCTGACAGAAAGTCTTACTTCTGCCATCTCTTTTTCTGGGGGTAGAGCCTGGATGTAGCTTTTAGATTCTCTGCAATTTCTCAGAGCACCACATGGTCTGATCTTTGGGTTCAGTTGCTGGGCCTCCCACACCAGGGAAGATTGGCCGCTGTCTATAAGATTTTCCTTGTGAATAATCTTTCTCGCTGTAGAATGATGAACTTGGAGCAGCCACAATTTCCTCTCTGAGACCATTGCATTTGTCTCATCTCCTTGGCCTGACGGTAACACTGCAGACCAAATCTACCAAAGGTCCTCCTGTTGTACAGAGGTGGCGGCTTTTACAGATGATAACATAATGATGTTAATTAGAAGAGAGAGAAAAATCCCCTTCTTCCTTGATATGGGATCAGTAGGGTGCACTGGCTTTTCACATATTGCTTCTTCATGTGACTTATTTTTTTGTTGAGTAGATAATGATTGAGTAAAATCTGTCACATGAGTTTAGCTTTATAAACATTTTAGGACTTGGGGAGGGCTGAATGATTGATAATTATGTTTTGATGAGTAACAGCACAGATTTGAGAAGAGGGTATATAATCTTTTCCACTTGACAGTAACGGAGGGGTCTCCATGGAGATGTAACTCATACTCTTCTCACCCATTGAATGCTGTCTTCCAGGATCCCGAAGGGATGGACGCGGACGGCGCGCCTCGCAGGGAGCGATCCTGTCATACTGACGTTTGCTCTGAAGCAGCAGAATGTGGACAAGTTACAAGAGTTGGTGGGACGAGTGTCAGACCCCGAGTCCTCGCATTATGGTAAATGATTTACTACATACACAAATAACCCCTCATCAAGTCTGTCTAAAAATGAAACTAGGGCTAAATAAATTATGTATTATAGAGGAGGATGAACTGTACTTTTTCGCATATATCACAATTTACAGTTCATCCATTATATCCCTCAGAAGTCGCTCCCTGCACGCTGCCATATTTCTAAGCTCATTGTATGTTAGCAGTGATGTTCTTGCACCTCACGTGTTAACTGTGGAGAATTTACATGTTATAATTCTGTTTGCAATGGAGCTGCTGCGCTATCAGGACCCCCCCCCCCCCCTAATTACTACATGGGAAAGAGGAGAAGGTTGTTAATAAGGTTAGCTTTGATCTCTAAAGATTATCTGTAACCAATCCGAAGCAGGTTACCTGTTTAACCTCTTAGAGACCACGACGCTTCTTGTACAGCTTCATATATAAGGCTATTAAATTACTACTTCCATGGATCATACATTGTGATTCGGAAGTCTTTTTACAGCATGGAAATGGGCGTGCTCCTCTCCTGATGAGGGATACCCCTAAAAATGTCCCCTTTCCCACCTCACCTTTTTGCATGGATCCACAAAACTAGGCGCGCCAACTCCTTACTGAGAATGGAACGCTTTCACTGCACCGCCTCAGCTCGCCATAGTCGGGTCATCTGCAAATCAACGCCCACGGCGGTTCTGTGTGTTGTAACTATGGCCCAATGTGTGCTTAATTGCTGCATGTAAGTAAAAGGTCTTTAATGTAATTGTTCCCTGTTTTTTCCTCCTGTTTGTGATTATGTTGCTTATGTTGGTTTTAAATACATATTACTGCAGTGCAATTTAGTATTCACATTACAGTTGAAATACGCCCCCTGTACACCGTGCATGAGTCCGATGTGGGGTGACGTGAGCCTCGATACTGAGCGACTACTATGTGGCTCTGCTGGCAATATGGACACAGACAATGTCTGATATCTGTCTCCTGCAGGTCAGTTCCTGTCCCTGGATGAGCTCCGTACTCTGGTCCAACCATCGGATGACACCCTGAGGATAGTAAGGACCTGGCTGGAGAAACACGGGGTCCAGGAGTGTGACAGTGTCCTGACCAGAGATTTCTTAGAGTGCCGAACACAGGCCAGGTCAGTCTTCTGCCAGCTGCACCCTGCCCGCACCCTGGGTGTTAGATGCTAATACCCACAAAAAATTCCCCCAGCATGCTGCTATAGCCAGCAAAAGACCTGCCATTACTACTGTAGATAACCCCACCCTTTCAGCACCTGCTATGAGCCTATAAATTGATTGAGCAACTTCCACTCCTGTATTTGTCTGAGAGGCATGTTGGTGTCAGTAGCTGAGGGGGAGTAATGCGCTGAATTGCTGTTTGGAGGCTTCTGGGGTACCTCTTTGGTAAGTTGGCTCTCAATTTAAAAACACATATATGTATGGTGCAAATATATGGGACTCACTGTTTAGAGTTAGGACCACCCTATTAGTAAAAGCGCCGTGGAGAGGCGGGTGTCTTTAACATACATTTGCAAATGTGTGCAACTAAGACTTTTGCATTGTTATCTACAGTAGAAATGACAGGTCTTTTGCTGGTTATAGCAGTGTGCTGGGGGGATTTTTTTTGTGTGTTTGTTCCTTTCAGGATAACCCCACCTGCTATGAGCCTATAAATTGATTGAGCAGCTTCCACTTCTGTAAATGCTAATACCCCACAGAAGCCACTCTGAACTGAATACGTCCCCGCAACAAACTATATAGGACGATAGAGGTCTGGTTTTTCCGCCCGTGATTAACCCCTTCTGTGCCAGCACTGCTCTGTTGTCCTCTCCGCCCTCCGGCTCTTGTCTGACTCTTGTTGTCGGCCTCAGATGTCCCTTTGTCTCCTTCTACCTTTCATTACTTGTTCCCGAGCTCTCCCTTACCTCCCGGTGTTTCCCTGTTTGTCTCCTTAATGACCGGCCTTGTGCCCCCATCTCTCCTATGTATCACCCTTATATAAACAGGAGTGGTGATGCCTCAGGAACACATTATGTGAGACCAGTCAGGTTTCTTCTTACTAATTTGGTGCCTCAGTGCTGTATATTAGGACAAGAGACTGGGACTGGCTGTAATATTACCTCATCTTCCTCTAATCTCCAGCTTGTATTATATTGCATACCCTCATCCTGCCTCTTCTCACTCTGTGTTGCAGCGTTGCAGAGAGTCTGCTCCCTGGCGCCCAGTTCCACCGGTACGAGAAGGGAAACGTTAGTGTGGTCCGTTCCAGCTCCGTCTATTCGCTGATCCCTGAGGTGGCTTCACAGATTGACTTTGGTTAGTTATATGGAAAGGACAGACTGTGGTCAGTATTGGAGATGATGGACAACTGTAGGGGAAGGGGACAGATGGGTGACACCTGTCTATGGGAGCGGGGGATGTCTGTCTGTTTATGGGGGAGGTGAGGCAGGTGGAATCCTGTCTGTGTACATTAGGGGAAGGGTGAGCACTTGTCTCTTCATAGAGGTGGACACTTGTGTCCATACCAGGCAATGTGGGGGGGTTGTGGCAGACAGAACCTATCTATGTACTTGCGGGAGGGAGGGTGAGACAGGCAGGCACCTGTATCTGTATATAGGGGAGGGGCAGACAGACTTCTGTATCTGTATATAGGGGAGGGTGAGACAGGCAGCCTTCTGTATCTGTATATAGGGGAGGGGCAGGCAGGCCCCTGTATCTGTATATAGGGGAGGAGGGGCAGGCAGGCACCTGTATCTGTATATAGGGGAGGAGGGGCAGGCAGGCACCTGTATCTGTATATAGGGGAGGAGGGGCAGGCAGGCACCTGTATCTGTATATAGGGGAGGGGGGGCAGGCAGGCACCTGTATCTGTATATAGGGGAGGGGGGGCAGGCAGGCACCTGTATCTGTATATAGGGGAGGAGGGGCAGGCAGGCACCTGTATCTGTATATAGGGGAGGAGGGGCAGGCAGGCACCTGTATCTGTATATAGGGGAGGGGGGGCAGGCAGGCAGGCACCTGTATCTGTATATAGGGGAGGGGGGGCAGGCAGGCACCTGTATCTGTATATAGGGGAGGGGGGGCAGGCAGGCACCTGTATCTGTATATAGGGGAGGGGGGGCAGGCAGGCACCTGTATCTGTATATAGGGGAGGGGGGCAGGCAAGCACCTGTATCTGTATATAGGGGAGGGGGGGCAGGCAGGCACCTGTATCTGTATATAGGGGAGGGGGGCAGGCAGGCACCTGTATCTGTATATAGGGGAGGGGGGGCAGGCAGGCACCTGTATCTGTATATAGGGGAGGGGGGGCAGGCAGGCACCTGTATCTGTATATAGGGGAGGGGGGCAGGCACCTGTATCTGTATATAGGGGAGGGGTGGCAGGCAGGCACCTGTATCTGTATATAGGGGAGGGGGGGCAGGCAGACACCTGTATCTGTATATAGGGGAGGGGGGGCAGGCAGGCACCTGTATCTGTATATAGGGGAGGGGGGGCAGGCAGGCTCCTGTATCTGTATATAGGGGAGGGGGGCAGGCAGGCACCTGTATCTGTATATAGGGGAGGGGGGCAGGCAGGCACCTGTATCTGTATATAGGGGAGGGGGGCAGGCAGGCTCCTGTATCTGTATATAGGGGAGGGGGGCAGGCAGGCACCTGTATCTGTATATAGGGGAGGGGGGGCAGGCAGGCACCTGTATCTGTATATAGGGGAGGGGGGGCAGGCAGGCACCTGTATCTGTATATAGGGGAGGGGGAGCAGGCAGGCACCTGTATCTGTATATAGGGGAGGGGGGGCAGGCAGGCACCTGTATCTGTATATAGGGGAGGGGGGCAGGCAGGCAGGCACCTGTATCTGTATATAGGGGAGGGGGGCAGGCAGGCAGGCACCTGTATCTGTATATAGGGGAGGGGGGCAGGCAGGCACCTGTATCTGTATATAGGGGAGGGGGGCAGGCAGGCAGGCACCTGTATCTGTATATAGGGGAGGGGGGCAGGCAGGCAGGCACCTGTATCTGTATATAGGGGAGGGGGGCAGGCAGGCAGGCACCTGTATCTGTATATAGGGGAGGGGGCAGGCAGGCAGGCACCTGTATCTGTATATAGGGGAGGGGGGGCAGGCAGGCACCTGTATCTGTATATAGGGGAGGGGGGGCAGGCAGGCACCTGTATCTGTATATAGGGGAGGGGGGGCAGGCAGGCACCTGTATCTGTATATAGGGGAGGGGGGCAGGCAGGCACCTGTATCTGTATATAGGGGAGGGGGGGCAGGCAGGCTCCTGTATCTGTATATAGGGGAGGGGGGCAGGCAGGCACCTGTATCTGTATATAGGGGAGGGGGGGCAGGCAGGCACCTGTATCTGTATATAGGGGAGGGGGGCAGGCAGGCTTCTGTATCTGTATATATGGGAGGAGGGGCAGGCAGGCCCCTGTATCTGTATATAGGAGAGGAGGGGCAGACAGGCTCCTGTATCTGTATATAGGGGAGGGGGGCAGGCAGGCACCTGTATCTGTATATAGGGGAGGGGGGCAGGCAGGCACCTGTATCTGTATATAGGGGAGGGGGGCAGGCAGGCTCCTGTATCTGTATATAGGGGAGGGGGGCAGGCAGGCTCCTGTATCTGTATATAGGGGAGGGGGGCAGGCAGGCTCCTGTATCTGTATATAGGGGAGGGGGGGCAGGCAGGCACCTGTATCTGTATATAGGGGAGGGGGGGCAGGCAGGCACCTGTATCTGTATATAGGGGAGGGGGGCAGGCAGGCTCCTGTATCTGTATAGAGTTAGTTATAGTCGGACATAATTTTCTTTCTCTCCTCAGTGGGGGGCCTGCATCGTTTTCCACCTGAGAGGAAAGTCCTGAGGAGATCAGAGAACAGACAGAGTGATGTAGATGCAGGTTTTCACCTGGGGGTCACCCCTTCCATCCTGCGTCAGAGATATAATCTTTCTGCCAGTGATGTCGGAACTCACCCCAACAACAGCCAGGCCTGTGCTCAGGTACTAATTACTCAAAGTATGTATAATCCACTCGCACTCCCCAACTCTCACCTAAGTACCAGTCTCCACCCATTAGGAATAAGTTGGCTTTCAGCAATTCATAAATCAGTCCTCGATATAATGCAGAACAAATGTAAGGCAAGAGAGCCTCAGATGTTACCTATTCATGCTCTTCCAGGCTGGTCGCTAAAAGTGGGATTCAGTTTGTAGTGTACAGTTTTTTTAAAAAAGAAATATCCGCAAAATAAAGTTTTTAAATACAGACAGAACAAGCTGAATTCAGTTATTAGATATTAAGAGCCACATGGAGGACATCAAAGCTTCACCGCCTTAGTTTTCTAACCAATGTTTCTGTCTTTTTTCAGTTTTTGGAACAGTATTTCCACCCCGGGGACCTCTCTGAATTTATGCAGCTCTTTGGTGGAAGCTTTCAGCACCGCTCGGAGGTGGATCAGGTGATTGGCGAGCAGGGAGGAGGCCGCGCCGGCCTGGAGGCCAGTTTGGATGTAGAGTACATCATGAGCATGGGGGCAAACATTTCGACTTGGGTATTTAGTAACCCGGGTAAGTCGGTGTCAGCGGTGTTATCATGATATGGGAGAGCTTTATGTCCCCTCACATGATGCACCTTCAGAATTTGTCCAGTAGTGAATCCTGACCAATATGTCTTTTTTGGGGGTGACCTAATTGTTAGATAAGCAATACATTCTATTGGAACGGTCTCTTTTTGTGCTCCTAGAACAATGGCGGTATTTGAGTACCACTGATCTGAGTTTTTTCACGTGCTTTGAGGGTAGATGATTCCATCCATTGATTTCATCAGGTATGAGGGCGCTGGTCCTTCACAAAGTGCCACAAATATGTATCATCTCCACAGGTCGCCACGAGTCCCAGGAACCATTCCTGGAATGGATGATATTGCTGAGTAACATGTCTTCTGTCCCGTGGGTTCACACAATCAGTTATGGCGATGATGAGGACAGTCTGTCGGTGGCTTTCATGCAAAGAATCAATGCAGAATTCATGAAGGCAGCTGCCCGAGGTCTCACAGTCCTGTTTGCTTCAGGTAATTGTTGTGGAAGTATCGATAGCCCTGGTTAATCCTTCCTGCCCTGCCCTTGGGTTTATGCAGTCAACTACCCTGACCAAACAGGGGCTCAACTAATGTAACGTGTTTCCATGGTTCTGGCTGAGAATCGAATGGGCACTAGCTATGTTATGATGATCTCCAATGCTTTATTGAACAATTTGCTTAGAAAGGGAGAGGGAAAGATGAAGATTCATATATTAAGGGCGGAAGAGAGGGTTGTTATTCTGATCAGCAGCACTTCAGAAGTTTGCAGATATCCAGAGTCCCACCACAAGCTATGACTTCCAACTCCGGCAGAGAATGAGAGCAATTCCCCCTTTCTCTAAGCTCCAAATAAATGTTTGATACTAGCAGCTGGTATATAATTTGTAGGTTCAGGATTGGTCAGTTATGTTACATAGCACAGTCTGTGCAATCGGATCAACCTACCATGCGATGCAGTCATCCAGTGCTCACTCCTGCCAGCGATTGGTGGGATGTTTCTCAAGCCTCTCATCTCTGTGCTTGAGGCATGTGGACCCTACTAAAACGTAGGCCAGACATCCAGATAACAAAACTATGTAATAAACTTTTCAGGCGACGAAGGAGCTGGTTGCAGAGCAGTTGGTAAAGGAAAAGATGTCTTCCGTCCAAGCTTCCCCGCCAGCAGGTGAGTAAGTTCTCATCCAATGACCTCTGCGCTGACCGTGTATAACAGTATGCTCTGTAGGATGGGGTCCATGGAGGAGTTTCAGGGGTCACTTGACAAAAAAACTTCCACTTTTACTAAATTTCCGTTCTGTTTTTTTGTAAATTGGCGTTGTTGGGAACATTTTTTTAATTGAGATTTATGGCAGTATTTTTTATCATTACAAACAAGTATAATGGTGGTATGGGCAGGTAATCTGTACTGTAGGGAAGGTAGTGTAGGGCGGCATGGGCATATAAAATATAAATATATGCATCAATCTACCAGTTTGTGGGATTGGGGTCAATATAAGGAGAATTATCAGGTGGATTTATTATGCAAAATACTAAATAGACCCAATCCATCAGTGGCTGACTTTAAGAATTACTCCGTTATCAGGGTACATAATATAATGTCCAGTAATGCTTGGTGTCTTTTCACAGTCCTTATGTCACCACTGTTGGTGGAACCTCCTTTAAGAACCCTTTTCAGGTAGTTTATGAAGTGACTGATTACATCAGTGGGGGTGGATTCAGCAATGTTTTCCCCATGCCAGACTACCAGGTAAGGTGACCATCAGCTTGTCTTGTGACATCCAAATCTTATAGCAGTCATTGTTCTATCAGGTCATCTCTGGGTTTCCCATCTACTTTTCCCTGAAGGTCTCCGCAGTATCAAAGTATTTGAAGTCCACGGTGAAGATGCCACCAGACAGTTACTATAACCGCAGCGGACGGGCGTATCCTGATGTGGCTGCTCTCTCTGACAACTACTGGGTTGTGACTGACCGGGTCCCAATTCCATGGGTATCGGGCACCTCAGTGAGTTTCTAGGGTCACACGTTACTCTTACATTCGATCATAAGCTAAGGAAAGTGTGAGGGGAACAGTGTATGGGCTGTTGTGGGCACTTACTGGCCGTGTAAGTAGGAACTCCCTCTATTACGGATCCACCCCACGCCCTTCAAGCATATACACCGGAAACTCAGCTCAGGCCTTTCTCTACTTTGCTGGAAACCTCTTCTTCCCATAGCAATGTTCCCAAGCCCTCTGTCCCGATCACTCCATCCCCCTCCCTCATCCCTGTGCTTATCCTTTCCCGCTAATCTCTGACCCATTTCTCCTTCCTGTTTCCTGATCCTCCTTTCCTGCTGGTCTCCTTCTTTCACGTACCTCTCGGCTCTGATCCTGCTTCTTGATCCTCCTTTCCTGCTAGTCTCCTTCTTTCACGTACCTCTCGGCTCTGATCCTGCTTCCTGATCCTCCTTTCCCGCTAGTCTCCTTCTTTCACGTACCTCTCGGCTCTGATGCTGCTTCCTGATCCTCCTCCTTTCCCACTGTCGTCCTTTTTTCCCCCGTCCTCCTCCTTTCACATTCCTCTCGGTTCTGTTCCCCCTCCGCCTCCTCTTTTCCCGCTGTCCTCTTTTCTCATACCTCTACAGTCTGATCCTTTCCCACTGGTTTTGGGCCTGATCCATTCTATCCTGCTTAACCTCCTTTTGTTTCTTGTTTTTTATGCAATCTTTTTTTATTGGTGTAATTTTACATACACGAGTATTCTGGTCATTTGCTTAAACCACTCTTCATCACAAGTAGGATAGGAGTCTGAATTTCCTGACTCTTATCTAGGGCTATGGTTACATGAGTGATATTAAGACTGATGAGCGAGGTAGCCTCCAAGACCGAGGTATGGTTGTTAGATTGTCGCGTAGTTGTCACATTCTTTGAACTCGCTCTATCTTCAAGTGGCACAAATGCTGCCATGTTTCCTCTGTGAGAGACATGATAAAATGTACATTAAAGGAGTTAAGATTATAAAGAAACGGAGCAATACTCTGATTAGAATGTATCACTCGTATCACCGCACCATCAATTCTGTCTGCATGGAGCTTGTGCACCACCGTTCCTGGAATGTACGTAAAGGACAACATATTATGAGAACCACGCTGTGGACCAGTGAAGGACAAGACCATTCCATGTTCAGGACATCTTAGTTATGGTGGGGGTCACCAACTGTAGGTAACAATGATAACCCAAAATAAGACTCAAGCATAGAGCGCCTTGCCAGGGAGGTACTCCAACAGAAAGACCGATAGATGTAATCTGCAGATTTCATTACTACACTCAGAAAGAATAAATAAAAAAGAGGACACCGTCCTTAACGGCAAAGATTTTGGTGTGAGCTTGATCCAGCTATTCCAAGACCTGTCTGGTGATACATTGCAGCTTCATGGCATACTTTCAGTTTTCTTAGCTTCTCGCTCTCCCCTTCTGATCTTTTCTTACTGCTTCTTCCTGGTCCTTCTTTTCTTTTTCTTTTATTCCTTCTTGTTCTGTTGTTCGTTCTTCTGCTGTCTTCTGCCCTGCTCCCCATGTCCTCTCTTTCTGATACTCATACATTCTGCTCTGATTCCCTGTCTTGCTCCTTGTTCTCCTCAAACCTACTCTGCATTCTCTCTCTCTCTCTCTCTCTGTGTCTCTCTTTTTACGTCTTCATTTTCGAGTCTCATTCCCTTGTCCTCCCATCTGCTTTCCCTGACTTCCTCCACCCTATTTACCCTGTTCTTCCTCTGTACTCCACACTACTCTCCATGTCCCCCTCCCTACTCTTCCTCTTCTCTCCCTGTTTGGTCCCCATCCCTTCCGCCCTAATTCCCTTATTCTCCGCTCGGCTTTCTCTCTCATCCTTTTTCTTCTCTGGTGTCCTACTCTCCATGTCCTCCTCCCTTCGCCTCTTCTCCTCCTGTCATTCCTTCTGATCCCCATGTCCTATCTATATGCAGCCCTCCACCTTTTTCCCTTTGGCTAAGTTACACACATTCCTTTTCTCCTGATGATGGATTGCCTGTCTTGTCTTACTCCTGAGCGTGCTGATGGTTCAACGTTTTTTTACAGAGTTTGGAAGAGAAAATTCCCCACAATTATCACTTCATCACTCAGCAATGCAACCTCTAGTTACATTGTTGTTGTTCTGTGTCCTTCCTCGTCCACTCACAGATCCCTTGCACCGATTTACCCCTGAGCCCGCAGACATGGTGTAATGGCTCTGTTACAGGAGATTGAGAGGAAAGACAGAGGAGCACACAGCAGGCTTCTCTTATTGCAGGGATCACTGAGGCTGAGGGTATTGATTATAGTCAAAGTAGTTAAGTGCTTCTTGGAATGGGGGGACCTGTGAAAATGGGGGGGGGGGGAGGGTAGTGGAAGGGCCATGGGGGTAGTCTAAACCAAATGTCCAGTTATGGTGGATTCTATACAATATACCTAGCAATGAAGGGAGTCTGTGCATTGTGCATATAACCATGGAGGGTGGGATAGAAAGCCTAGCAATGGTGGTCCTGTGTAGTGTGTGACTGGTAATAGGATTGAGGCTGCTATGTGTCTGGCAATCAGTGCAGACAGTAACCAGGTCACCTCTATATGAATAAACTAACCGTCCTGTAAATGAATGCTCCCTGATGCACTTTCATGTTTATTCTAGGCTTCCACACCCGTGTTCGGTGGAATTCTCTCTTTAATTAATGACCAGCGTATAAAAAGGGGTCTCTCCCCCTTGGGTTTCTTAAACCCGGCATTGTACCGTCTTCAAGCCGCAGATGCTCTATATGACGTAAGTACTGAGTTTTTCCCGTGCACACCGTCGGTGATGTGCCTCCCCAACATGTTCCCACCTGCAGCCTCTCTGATGTATGGCGCTCTGCAGAATGAAAGACATGGTGGTCTACGACTTTCTCCCTCTCTCACCTGCAGGTCACAGAAGGATGTCACTTATCCTGCATTGATGATCTTGTCCTAGGACAAGGATTCTGCGCAGCTCCAGGGTGGGACCCGGTGACTGGCTGGGGGACCCCTAACTACCCAGGGTTACTGAAATCCTTGCTCCAGTGATGTGTGTGCCTTTCTGGAGCAGAAGCCCTCTACCTTGGCTCTGCTACTATTGCGAGAATCATCCAGTTACCGGCTGTAGTCTCCACTAGGAGGCTCTTTGTTCTTCTAAAGACTGAGCATTTCAACGAATCCAAACAGTATAATGGACAAGCGCTGATCAATCCTTATGCTTATAGCACTTTCCCTTCTGCAATTATCCTCTATCTGGTCTCAGCTTATGTGTGGCCAGGTGGCACTGGGACAGGTGTGATTAGACTAAGAACCTCACCCTTATAATACCTGACCCCCCATGATCCAGCACCTCCTCAGTCTCCGGCATTCGATGCTGTCACAGTTTAATCTCAGGGAGTGCAACAATGCACAATTATCTACTGAATGTTTGGGGGCTATTTGGTATTTATAGTGAGTTTTGTGAGTTTGCAGATGAAGTAAATAATCAACATTGCACACAGTTAATTAATTTAATTTGTCCAAACACTAAAGTATGCAGTGGACAATCTGAGGTCCTGGTCTACCACCAGCAGCCAACCACATAATGTCTGATCATTACCTTGTGTGGTCTGTAGGTGATGAAAGCAGATGTGTGATTGGCTGATCCTGATCACAAGATGCTGCTGTCTGTACCCCTCACTCTGTGATTCCTCTTACTCAGAATACTTAGATCAGTCCAAGTTTCCTTATCACAGGGAGATTGGGATTTTAGTGAGGGGGGAGCAGCAGGGTCATAGAAAGAGGACAGTCTTTAAGAAATGGATTTCTTTTATTTGCTTTCTGGTTTTGTTTTGATTACAATAAAGATTTTTTTGTTACACACTCTGCTCCTAGTTTCTCTGTAAATAATACCCCTCTTTTATACAGTGCTGTACAAGTGAGATAATACTCATACTGCCCCTGCACCCAACACTCGGAGGTATCTCATTATTACTCTGTACTACATGGCCAAAAGTATGTGGACCCCCCTTTAATTATAATTAGTGTGTTTGGACATTGCTAACAGGTGCATAAATGCAGCATACAGCCATGCAATCCCCTTAGTCAGACATTAGCAGTAGAATCTGTGGCACTGTCATAGAATGCCACCTTTCTAACGAATTTCTGCTAGAGCTGCCCCGGTCATATGCAAGTGCTGTTATTGTGAAGTGGAAATATCTGGGAGCAACAACAGCTCCACCGTGAAGCGGTGGCCGCACAATCTCAGAACAGGACTGCCGAGAGATGAAGCTCATGGTGCATATAAATCATCGATCTTTGGTTGTAACACTCATTACCGAATTCCAAACTACTTCTGGAGGCAACATTAGCATAAGATCTGTTCATCGGGAGACTCATGGATTGGTTTCCATGTCCGAGCCGCTACACACAAGTTTTAGAACACTGCAATGCCAAACGCCACCTGTAGTGGTCGCTATTGTAGCAGTGGAGAAATGTTATTTGGAGTGACGAATCGCACTTCACCATCTGGCAGTGTGTTGGATGAATTTGGGTTTGGCAGATGCCAGAAGAACGCCTCCAAACAGAATGCATACTGGCAATTGTAAAAATAGGTGGAGAAGGTCCCTTAGTGCCACTAAAGGGAAATCTTAATGTTACAGCATACAATGACATTCTAGAGAATTGTGTGCTCTCAACTTTGTGGCAACAGTTTGGGAAGGCCCTTTTGTGCCCAAAGTGGGTCCATAACAAAAAAAAATTAAGTTTGGTGTAGTAGACCTTGACTGCTCTGCACAGATCCCTGACCTCAACCACATTGTACACCTGTGGGATGAATGGCCTGATCACCCAACATCAGTGCCCAACCTCACTCATACTTTGTGGCTGAATGGATGTGAATCTCCGCAGTCATGTTCAAAATCTAGTGAAAAGTCTTCCAGGAAGAGTGGAGGTTGTTATACAGGTATTCCTCACTTAACAACCTACCCATTTAATGACCACTCGGAGTTACGACCAGGTTCTCCCTGGGTCCTCATTGTTATAATTGCTGCTGTTTGTAGAGCTTTACTGTACACATGTTTATTTTCTGTTATGCAGTGTTATGCAATGTAAAGTAAACTAACAAAATACAGTTTTCTTTAGTCTATTTCTTCATTCAGAATCAATAAAAATGATTACAATACATGTAGGTGCATATAACAGTACTGTACTCACTTAGCGACCAATTCGCTTAACAACCTA
Source organism: Mixophyes australis (assembly GCA_036250195.1). NCBI lineage: Eukaryota > Metazoa > Chordata > Amphibia > Anura > Limnodynastidae > Mixophyes > Mixophyes australis. The sequence continues at coordinate 11,653,620 of JAVHZZ010000002.1, read as the reverse complement.
GTCGTAGGAACGGAACTCGGTCGTTAAGTGAGGAATACCTGTATCTGCAAAGGGGGAACCAACTCCATATTAATGACCATGGTTTTGGAATGAGGTGTTCACAGACTTTTGCTATATAGGGCGGATTCAATTGTCTGCGATGTTCTTCATTGCTTTTTTTACCTCTATGGGGTGTGAACAAAATGAGCGTTACAAGCAAAAAAATCCACGCAAAGTGTCTTGCGACTGTTCTGCAGACACCTCCTGTAGATATTTTGAGAATAGAATTCCCCGCATAGTGTATAATGTCACATAAATTATTCCGTTCAGCAGATTTCAGCCGAATTAGTTGGGGAAGAAACCTTTATTTATTGGATACATATTAGCTGCTTGTTATATTAACAATTGTAATATCACACAGTGTAATTCACAGCCTTGGACACTATATATATATATATATATGTGTATATATATATATGTATATATATATATATATATATATTTCTCCTTAACAGATGAGATTAATTGAATAAATATATGTAGCATACATAAGTTTCAGTAGGAAATACAATTGTATAAGTATCTTGCTTCCAGGACAAAAAGAAACCACACACTTTTTGGAGTTATCACCCTGCTGGTCACCCAACGGTGGGCGTGCTCAGAATCGGCTGTCGCCCCCACATGATGCCCTGCCAGATACTATCAGAGGACGCACTAAATCACCAACCATTTGATATCAGGAGCAGAATGTCATTGGGGAAACACCCAGTTCCAAACCCGTAACACAATCAAAGCACTTACTAATAAACTAAATCAATTTTTGGAATAAAAAGAGTGAAGACAGAACGAAAAAGGGAAGAAAAAAAAGATGGAGGAAAAGAACTGTAAACAACAATTAAAGATGAACAATAATAAAAGGATAAAATAAATCCATTTATTACCATCACACAAGGAGAGGAGACATCTGATGTTGCCGCTGGTCAGTCTGGAAGGGGTTACAAAGTAATTTCCAAACAATGTGAAGTCCATCATTCTCCAGTGAGACAATGTGATGGAACCTCAAGAGCTGTGAATAAATGATGTCCTCAAACATCACAGCACTGAAGCAGTGCTGGGAGCAGGAGAGCACCTAAATTCCCCAAATACAATGTAAGAGACCGATAACCTCATACAGGTATAGCGTACCTACTTCATGCTATAGATGGTAATACAAGATCATGGGGTGTACTTACTTTTTCACACACGGCTTCTTGTTGGGTTATCATTTGAAGAATAATGACAAAGAAAAATCTGTCATGGGTTATTTGACCTATGAAATTAGATTTACCAAATTTTAGGACTTGGTGAGGACAACATGCTTGTTAATTATGCCCTGATATGTAAGGGAGTGTTCTTTACTTTTCATAGGACTGTGTATTAAGCTTGGAGATGATACACCCTATCCTGGAAATAGAATTTCTTAAGATGTTGAAGATAATTTGATATTTTTATAAAAATAAAGAAAAGATTGTTTTTGTAGAAATTCTGGGGGAACGGTGTGTTGAAAAGCCATAAAGGATGTCATTAGCATATTCATAAATTTCTGAGCAATGCGTCCAGTATAGTACACTATCCAAGTGACCGTTGTCGGCCAGTCTATTCATTGCACTGCTGACTTGTATCGTCTGACTAGCAGACTTTATAAGAGCTTTGTTACAAACTATGTTGAAACGTCATGCTGGAAAGAAACATTAACGTGAGGCCTATCAAGAAGCCCCAAAAAAAAACAGGTTATGCAGAGACAACATTTGCATTTGAGGAATTCCCGAGACATCAGACGACCATACCCTCTCTAAATTCCTCGTTGACCTGTTTAAACACCTCTTCCCAGACCTTTCAGACTCAGAAATGATCATTCAGAGAGCGCACAGGCCTTGAAAGCACAGTCCTCACCTGATCAAAACCCAAGAGACGTGAATGTTTCCATAGTTGTTTAGGGGTACAAAGAGCGAGTTATGAGTGCCAACCGAGATCACCCAACAGTGGATTTTTAAAATAGCGTGCTACAGATCATTCAGGACATTCACAATACAAAAAACGTAAAATTTCTTGGAATCACAAAAATGTTGAGATCTCATAATACAAAGGGTGTTTCCCATTCCCGCTGCAGGTGTATATGGACACCAAGGGGTAAATGTATCAAGCTGAGAGTTTTCCGGCGGGTTTGAAAAGTGGAGATGTTGCCTATAGCAACCAATCAAATTCTAGCTATCATTTTGTAGAATGTACTAAATAAATGACAGCTAGAATCTGATTGGTTTTACAAACCCGCCGGAAATCTCTCACCTTGATACATTTACCCCCAAGTCACTCTTTGCAAAATGAATAGACCAAGGTCACTTTTTCCTCTCTGAATTTGGAATTCTACCCGAACCTCAGGCGTTATCTCAACTTCACTCTCTCGTCCACGTACGGCTCCTGCCCGATTGGCAGAATGAAAATAACTCCCTTTGAGCATTTATGGACAAGACAGCATCATTTATCTTACATTTTCCAATATATAATTTCCCCTCTAATCACTGCTTGTGTGATCGGCCAAAAAAATTACTATTTAAGTGTTTCTGGATATAGTCAGATTGTCAGGAGACCTTTAACATTTCCTTAAACTGCAAAGACTTTGGTAAGTGAGCTGAAAATATCCAACGTCTCTACCAGAAAGAAACGCAAGTCCCTTCAACATCCAACCGTATCAAAGCATGATTTGCTAAACCCAACTGGTTCAATATTAGTCTTCCATAAAAGGGTCTTTTAAGAAGCTGAAAAACAGATGTAACATTATTCTGTTGGTCTCTCCAGAGATCAACCTAGCGAAATTATTGACCCCCTACCTTGTGATGTCAACCCCATCCAGATGTTTTCTTTTTATCAATCTGGGGCAAGGACTCCATGAACTAATACAGTCCATAATGATTTGAAAAAGAATATTTATCATTATTTTGTAAAGCTGTGTGTTCCTTAAGAGGCGTAGTGAGGTTTCTCTACTGAGAGTAAAGGCCAACTCGCATTATTTTTGAGACAAAAACAGTGAAAGGAATTGTGGCAGGAAATAAGAAAAACTTATTGTAGAATTTATTTCAATTAGTTGGGCAGGCGCCAATTTATATCACTGCAAATGTACTGATTTTTGATACTGTGTATTAGAAATGTACTGATTCCTGATGTGTTATTGCAACTGTCTGAAGAACGGACCCCATGTTAATCTCATGTGTGACCTTTACATCTCAGTAGCCAACGGGTCTTTTTAGCCTGAAAGCAGAGGACGGAGGTAGTAACCTGTATCCTGCTTTGTTAAAAAGACAAATTACATGAACAATTCTAATAGCAAGTTTTGGGAAATCAAAGATTTAAGTGAATTCTGTAAGTTAAACTGTTTTAACGCCATGTCTAGAGAAATATTGCATCCTGATGTTAAAGCATCTGATGTTATATCAGACGTTTCAGTGCCTGGTCAGCACAGGGTGCTGGACAATGTGTGTCAGAATCTATATAAAAGATCCATTATCCAGGCGGCTGGTCGTGGCATTGCTGCCTTAAAACAGGCTGACTGTGTCTGTGAAATGAGTCGCTGCCCTTTTCTCCAGTCGCATTTTATACCTCTCTGCTCTAACAAGTGTCAGGCATACTGGGCATCTAAATCAGGCCTGTCCAACCTGCGGCCCTCCAGGTGTTGTGAAACTACAAGCCCCAGCATGCTTTGCCAGTAGACAACCTGTTGATAGCTGGAAGGGGACTTGTAGTTTCATAACATCTGGAGGGCCGCAGGTTGGACAGGCCTGATCTAAATCATCACAACTATTTATATAGTGCCACTAATTCCATGGTCAGGAATCAAACTCATGACCCCAGTGCTGTGAGGCTTCTAAACTATGGTATGTCTTTATTTCTTCTATGTCGTATTTATATTCACCGCTGTTTTGAAGTCGTTGCCGGCTATGTCACGTTTGTGAACACTTACCCCACCCTTAATAACATCATGATATTTGTATTTCAATGGGAGGAGAAATCGGGGGGGGGGGGTTTAAAAGTGTTAATGTCTTTAATAATTTTTTTTATTTATGCCTTCTGATGGAACTGCATTGTGCGTATACTGCAGTGTGCACATGCAAATTGCCTGTACTTTGCGTTCCTTAATGAATCAAGCCCCAAGGACTACATTTACTAAACTGCGGGTTTGAAAAAGTGGAGATGTTGTCTATAGCAACCAATCAGATTCTAGAATTTACTAAATTAATGACAGCAAGAATCTAATTGGTTGCTTTAGGCAACATCTCCACTTTTTCAAACCTGCAGTTTAGTAAATATACCCCCAAGTCTCAATTACCTTTTTTATTATTTATATGCAGTACCCTGGTTCTACCACCTGATGTCAGGCTGAAGCAATCATATTACTAGTGTGCTGCAAACCTTATTCCAATGAATCTGTAACCAGGACCAGCGCTGGGACCAACTCCAGCTCATTAAAGCTTGGAGAGTCCGCTAGACATTTGTCCCTCCTTATCTGAAATGAAGGAGCCAGACCATCAGGTGGAGAAACGAGCTAGACTCTTGGCCAACTGGGTAATTGGAGCAGAGGTGACCAGGAGAAGTCTGATTGACAAGGTCTGAAGCACATGGCTACAAGAATTGTGGATATATTGTAAATGCCATAACCAGGGAAGGAGTTCACAAGACCTTCGTTGTGGTCTCATTTCTATCTTATGTTGATATCTTTTGATATTATTTGAATGAAATTCAACATATATTTGTACCCCTTTGAGGGACCCTACATAACACATTGGGGTCAATGTCTTAATTTCCAGAAAGAATAGCTTTCATATATCCAAATCTTGTATTCAAAACATTGTCTTTTTCCTGTAATTCCCAAGTTTTCAATAAGAACCTTTGCTCTTGTAGGACCAACTCCAATACATATACTCGCCATCTTACCGATGCCAATCAAGTCATGTTCTCAACCTCTTCCGTATGTGGCAGAACAACCGCTAGTCCCGTTTTGGCTGTTTTTGCTCATTCCTTGTGTTCAAACACATACCTTTAAAATGGAGTCTATGCACTCGACCACACAGTCCATGCAAGGATTCAACTTTTTGACATTAAACCTTCTTCAGAAAGGGCATTTCCCCGAATCTGTATGAATAACTTTGCAATAAGGACCAGTTACTACCAGTTTCCAGCACTGGTTTTGTGCAGTCCCCGGGGTCTTCATGATGATACTGCTAACAGAACATAACACTTTATCTGGATGACTTTCTGCTGCAATCTGTCATATTTTTAGTTGCAGCAAGATTCCCACCTTTGTATTTTGTCTGTCTTCTGGTTTATCAATCATCCAACTGCTAGAAAAATAAATATTATCATCGTAGAATTGTAAGGCGCCACAGTGCTCCGCAGAGCCGTACAGTATGGAAAACAGTACATACATAAAACAAGGACATACAAGGTAAATACAATAAAAGCAGACATGAAAAAAAAGGGTAAGTTTCCCTTTACAAGGCAGCGCCGCTTTAAATTTACGCCGTCATCTCGCCAAACTCCCGCAAGTTGACAAAACCGGACGATGATACATTTACCCTCAGGTCTCATTAAGTGGAAACACACACTATCGCTTTGATTCAGCATGTAATAGGTCTAGATATAGACCTCCTTGTGTAGCAACACTCACATCTGGTGGTGGTCATTTCTTTACTACATCATCCATCCTAAGTCTACAAGTATATAAATTTTTCAAGTATGTTCTGCTGACGTTAGCTCTCTGGTCAGACCAGGGGCGGACCCAGACATTTGCCCTACCCGGGGCGATTTTAGGGGGGGCGATTTAGGCCCCGCCCCCTTTCTGTGTTCTAAGGCTGCCGGCGGCTGCACAGTATGTGCAGGTCCGTTCAGCAGTGAAAGTGTGCTGTCCCGCTGCTCTGATTGTGTTTAAAACACAATCAGAGCAGCCGGGCAGCATACTGTCCCTGCTGAACGGACCTGCACAGTGTGCAGCTGTCGGCAGCAAGCCCCTGGTAGGGGATCCGCCACTGGGTCAGACAGGGGCACACTGGACACACTATAATATTCTTTTAAGTAGACCGCGGGCTGCATTCTGCGGGAGGGCTGCCTAGACCAACTATGAGGAGACGAGATCGATCAACGGCAGTCTTCTCTCAACATTTTGTACTACCTGCAGTGATTATTATACTTTGTACAAGTCGCTGAACACGTTTGGAATCGCCTTGATGGGCACAAACCGTAAAAGCTCGGCCAAGAAAAATCATAAAAAACCCCAGGAGACCTCTCAACGTTCCGATCTTCGCTCATATCTAAAATCCCCAGTGGCTGTGGAGGAGCCAGGAATGGCATCTTCCTCTGTTGATTCTAACTCAGCGTCGCCTGAACCACGCCAGGATGACACACGGCGCCAGAGTGGGACCGGGGTAACAGAGCAGCCTGATCTGTCACAAGTTTTACAAATGCTCAAGTCTCTCCCGACTAAACAAGTGCTACCCTCCAAAAGATTTCGAAGCTCTAGAAGCAAAATTGCAAGAAATTGTTCACCAAGAAATGGTCACATTGCAAGCGGACATCGCCCACCTTGGCCATCACCTGGTGGCCCTTGAAGAACATAAGGAAAATGGTGATGAACTCTTTACAGCTCTAGAACAGACAGTGGCGGAACAGGCTAAGGCCCTGCAAGGGTTCCAGCAAAAGATGGATGACCTAGATAATCGGGGTCATCGGAACAATTTACAAATACGAGGTTTACCTGAAGATGTCCCCCCACAGGGCCTGATGGATGCTCTGACAGAGGTGTTCAATGAAGTCCTGGAACTACCACCAGACAACATAATTGTATTTGACAGGGCACATAGGGCACTACGTCCAAGGGGGGCTCCAACGGAATGGCCTAGAGACGTCATCTGTCGACTTCACTATTTCACGCAGAAAGATGAGATGCATAAGCTAAGGGGTCTCCAAGGACTGGAGTTCAATGGCCAGGAAACACATCTTTCAAGTCCTCTCCTGGCAAACGCTACCATTTCGGAGGATGCTTAAACCCCTCACGGAGGAGCTCCGGAAAAAATCTATTAAGTACCGATGGGGTTTTCCGCTCCAACTGCAAGTCACAAATGAGGGGAAATCAGCATTTCTTAGAAATCCGCCAAACTTGCCGGACTTCTGTACTACTTTGAACATTCCGCTAATTTCCCTGGCCGAATGGCAGGATTGCAATCAACGCTTGTATCCGGCGATGGAGATTCATCACGAAGACAGGTTCCAACTTCCAAGGAGATCTAAACGGTGACCCCAAAAACGTCCGAATCAGCAGGCACAAGGGAACACTTGATTATGCATGTTGAGTGCGAGCATCCATTCCATGGAGGACTTTCCCTGAGATCCCGCCGGTGGTCTGTTCCAGTGGATTAATTTCCTTGCGCAAATATTTTTATTTTTTACCGTTAGCGCCCATTTTAGAGCCGTTTAGCCCATCACCACTTTTTAATGTTTATAATGTACAAATATTTTCTTATTGTTATGTGTTCATGCAAAAGTATACTACAAAATTGGATATGTTAGTACATATGTGTAGCCAAGGTCCTGCGCCGCTCTTTTGGGTTAAGGCCCAGGATGTGATCATTCGGGGCTCTCCTGGAAGTGAGGTGCAGAACAGCTTTCATGTTTGTTTGATTGTCGCTGTTTGTAACTCTCCTCAGGGCTCCCAGACCAAGTGTTATATTCCGGAACATGTTTGGACCACGGTCCTATATGGCTTACCAGAACGGTCTTATACACTTGCCAAAGATTCCTAGTTTTCTGTTGATACTGTTATTTCAATGTAAGCATTTATGGCTCCCTGACGCTCCTTCCTCCCCCCTTATCCCTACTCCCCCCAACTTCTATCCACTTATGGGTCCATACATCTTTCCTTTTTGTGGTGGCACACATGTAATTACCTAGAATTGCTTGGTAATGGTGGGTAGGCTCAGATGTGTTACCCTTAATGTTAAGGGTTTGAATGTACCGGAAAAGCGGTCCCGATTACTTCGCGACCTCATAGCTAAGAAAATTGACGTAGCCTTCCTCCAGGAGACGCATTTCAAACAAGCCTTGGTTGCATAGCCGTCAGTACCCGCACTCTTTCACGAGTAATAATGCAGAAAATAAGTCCCTGGGAGTGGCAATTCTTTTGTCCAGACATTTGCCGGTTCAGAATATAGACACACATACACTGCAAGAAGGTAGACGGTGACGTGTACAATCTCCACCCAAATGTACAGGGTGATTCAAAAGTCGGAGTACACCCTTTTATTTCAAAAACTCTACAGGAAATTGGGAAACCTGAATACTCCAGTAAGGTATGGGTGACGTGGTCTATCTTTTACGGTATGTACCAAACATGGGCGCCATCTTAAAATCGGCCAATCAGCCCAATTCCTGCTGTAGAGTTTTTGAAATAAAAGGGTGTACTGCGACTTTTGAATCACCCTGTATACTTTTGTTAACATATATGGTCCGTATTCTAACCAGCCTGCATTCCTAGAAACGCTCCTGGACAAGGTGGAGTCGATTAAGAAGGGCATCACTATAATAGGCGGAGATCTCAAATGGGTTCAGCATCCCCCGATGGATTCTTCTTCGGGATCTGCTAAATTTGCCTATAAGCAGTATCGAAGGGTGAGGCGTACTATGCACGAACACCAGTTGGTCAACGCGTGGCATCTCAAACATCCTACAGACCGTGACTATACTTTCTTTTTGCACCCACACAATACATATTCGAGATTGGACTATTTCTTTCTCACACATAACCATTTGCCCCTGATCACAGAGGTATCTATAGGCCAGGTTACATGGTCCGACCATGCGCCGGTATTTTTGGCGCTATTTCCAGGACAGGAAGCCGACCTTTTACCCGGCAGCTAAACAAACTCTTAATTCAAGACTTGCATAACAAGACATTGATAGAGGAGGCCATAACGGACTACATCCAGACTAATGACACCCCTGACATCTTGAAGATATCATTGTGCGAGGCCCATAAATGCGTTATACGAGGCAAACTTGTCCAAATGGGTGCGGTCAGAAAGCGAGAAAGAATAGCACATAGGGACTCACTCCTAGAAAAAATTAAGACCTTAGAAATGCGACACAAGTCTTTTCTGGATCCCTCCGTTATGACGGAACTGACAGATGCTAGGAAGGCCCTGAATCAATTAATGTCCAATAAAATTAAACATGACTTACGTAAATGCCAGAATCAGTTTTATCAGTGGGGGGACAAACTCCCGAAACTTTTGACCCGAGCCCAACTCTACATTCCTCGGATTAAAACAGAAGCAGGGTCCACATTAGTTCATACTCCTGATATTGCTGGGGCATTTCATGCCTATTACACTAAGCTTTACAATCTGTTCGATCCACCAAATACAGCTATACAGCCGACCAAACAGGCTCGCATAGCAGAATATCTCAAACGCATAGATTACCCCACATTAGATGAGGAATCCGTACAATTGTTAGAAGAACCCTTTACTATCGAGGACCTGGACGAGGCGATCAAGACGACACCATCAGGGAAAAGCCCGGGGCCTGATGGTTTTACCATTTTATACTACAAAACTTTTAAAGCACAGTTAGCCCCGCTCTTGCTACATGCCTTTAACTCTGTCTCTGCCCAGACATACTTTTCCCCTCAATTTTTAGCCGCCCAGATCACTGTTTTGCCAAAGGAAGGAAAAGATCAAGCATTGTGTGCTAGTTATAGGCCTATTTCTCTACTTAATGGGGACATTAAGCTGTACGCTAAACTGATAGCAATTAGGTTAAAACCGTATTTAACCCAAATCATTCATCCTGACTAGGTAGGGTTTGCTCTGGGGAGAGAGGCGAGGGATAATACCACCAAGATAATCAATTTAGTACAGTTTGCAAACACCGCCAATATTCCAACAGTGTTGCTATCTACGGATGCCGAAAAGGCGTTTGACAGAGTAGATTAGGAATTTATGGGAGGGGTCCTTAGTCACATGGGCTTGGGCCCTTTGAGTCTGGCTTGAATTGCCGCCTTGTATGCGCAGCCGACGGCAAGTGTTAGGGTTAACAGGGAATTGTCAGAGCCCATTGTCATATCAAATGGTACCAGACAGGGCTGCCCCTTGTCTCCGTTGATTTTTATTTTGTGCATGGAAGCATTGGGCCGCTCTATCCGGGCACACCCTGACATTTCTTGTCTACGGATGGAGGACAAAAGCTTTAAACTGGCTGTCTTTGTGGATGACCTCCTGACACTCCTTACTAACCCTGTGATCTCGATTCCTAATTTACTATCAGAATTTCAGCAATATGGCGAATTATCCAGCTTTAAAATCAACTATTCAAAATCAGTTAAAAAAAATAAAAAAAAATATATTTATACTTTTTAAAACAGACAAAAAAAAAAGAAAACATTTGCACAATACATTTTACACCAGGGATAAAGGTGAAGGGACACTCAGCATTAAGTATTATTTAACTCAAACATAAGCAAGGTGCTTCCTCCATCTGAACAAAGTACACTCTCATTCCTTGGACATGAACTTCATCTCCTAGGTTTCATAATATCAACTCTGGAGCCCGTTTTCTAGAAGCTCAATCCCTGTTTTACACAACCAAAATCTAAATCAGGTATATTTAATCCTGACATTTGCAGATGGAGCAATAGACAATGTCAACAACAGATACAAGTCTTCCTGGATGGAGTGGTGATCAAGCCTGAGACTTGTCAAGAGTTAGGAAGAGTCCAAGTTGCTCAAAGTGTCTGTATCTGGTGTATCTTGATCTCCTATACTAACCAGAGTAACAGCAGGCAACTCCAAATAAACCCAAAATCCAAGGTGGAACCAGCGGCAGGTAAGCTACTCGATTAGTAGAGATCCTTTGGGCAGGATCCTTTCGTCCACCCAGCAGAGCTGAGCCGCCGAGACCCCGTTACGCGCAGGCCGAGAGGCTCCCAAAGAGCAGGTGGAACGCACAGCAATACAACTTGGCACAGGCAGATCGGAATTCAAATAGGCCTGCTTGACAATGGACATGATCCACCCAGCGATGGTCCGTTTTGTAGCTTTTTCTTTTTTTTTTTTATTGGCATCAAACAAAACAGAGAGTCAGTCCGTCGAATGGGGGATGTCTGCTCCACATAAATGCAGAGAGCACGGACCTCATGCAAGAAAATTGGAGGAGCAACCTGAAGAGACAGCCGCCTCCTGGAAGACTGGGACCACAATCTCCTGATTCAGGGGGAAACCTGAAACTACCTTGGGCTGGAAGGAGGCACATAACATGGCCCATGGAAGATGAGGTGAGGAGGAACGGCAAGAAAGAGCCCCAAGCTCTGATACCCACTTTCATGTCAGGAACAGTAGCTCAGCAGAACCCACTGGTTTAAAGGGTGGCATCTGAAGCTCTTCAAGGACCAAGGTGCTGTGGGCAGGACATTAGGGGGCTGGATATGCAGAACATCTTGAAGGAATGTCCGCACTTCATGAAAATCCACCAGGCGTTTTTGGTGAAAAAAAAAAAGAGCAGACACCTGTACCTTCGAGGAACTGAGGCGAAGGTCCGCCTCCAAGCCATCCTGTAGAGAGGCTAGGAAACAGGGGAGCTGAAAGTTAACCGATGCTCACACCATTGTATGTAGGTACTCCACACCTGGTGGTAAATGCAGGCAGAGACTAGTTTTCTGGCCCGCTCCATAGTGTCCACTACTCTGGTGGACAAACCCTTGGACTGCCAGAGACTGGCCTCAGCATCCACACCGTTAAAGCCAGCCGAGAAATGCCCTAGTGTCAAAACGGACCCTGCAACAGGAGGTCGTTGCACAGAGGCAGTCGACACCCCGGACCTACTGCCATGTGTAGGATTGCCTGTGTACCAAACAGCGCCACCAGTATTACAGGAAGCACGCCCCATTTGACCCGGGGTTTATCGGTTGAAAGGCTTCTCTAGCTGACCAAAGACCCTGTAAGCAGTGGTCCCCAGCCTTGGAGGCTGGCATCCATGATAACAATGCACGACCACAGGACAAAGGACTTACCCTCTGTCAAGTGATCTGGCACAAGCCACCAATGAAGAGACGGGCCTCGGGTGACAACTCTGTCAATTGGAAATCAAAGTGGAAAGGGGAGACCATCCATTTCCTCAAGAGGTACCATGGAAGGTCCAATAGCAGAATATCCCATAAGGGAGCATCTCAAAAGGTAGACACCATCTCACCAAGCAGCCCCATGCAGAGTATCATAGAGGGCAAGGAACGGCCAGAACCCTCCTCATCGTGACTTGGAGGGAAGCACCTTGCTCACTGTAAGAAAGATCTTCTGTGCATTGGTATCCAGGATAAGACCCAGGAATAACATATGTTGACAGAGGACCAATTGGGACTTTTGAAGATTGATGATCCACCCATGTTGTTCCAGTACAATGATGGTAAGGGTGGGATACTGTCTCAAGAGCTGATCTGAGTCTGCCTTGATCAGTAAATCATCCAGGTAAGGGAAAATGTTCACCCCCAGAGAGCGCAAGCAAGTGGCCATGACTGTCATTATCTTTGTGAAGACCCTTTCCACCATGGAGAGGCTAAATTGAAGCACTCAGAACTGTTCCCCACTGTAAACTGGAGAAGGGACTTATGACCCTCCCAGATGGGCACGTGGAGGTAAACATTGAGAATATCGAAAGACCAGTGACTCTACTGCCTCCAACCCATTTATCACCGATCGTGGTGACTCCATGCGGAACTTGTCCACCCGAAGGTGCAGGGTGAGAGCCTTGAGACTATGATTAAGTATATGACGAAAAGATCCATCCAGCTTGGGGAGCAGGAAGAGTAGAACTCCCAGCTTCTTTGCCCCACTAGGACCCGGTAGATGACACCTGCTGAAAGAAGCAACCGATTGTAGCATTGCAGTTCTTTCTATAGTATTGTGTGGAAGAGTAGTGGCAAAGAAGCAATGGGGACCCCTATGTAAGATCCCCAAGATTCACTGATCCTGGGAGGATGCCACCCACTGGTCTCTTCTGAACAGTAGGCACCCACTCCCGCAGCCACGTGGAGGGGAGAAAACCTATCAGGCTGCAGGCTTATCGGGGAGCTTGGATCCTGGATGTCTCACAGTGTAAGATAATCTGCCCCTCTGGGAGTGATCCCTGGCCGCAAAAGGTCTACCTCTGTAAAACAGAACTCTAGCGGACGAACCACTGTAAAAGGGCTGGCGAAAGGACCCAAACCTATAAACCCGCAGCCAGAGTCCTTCTGGTCGCGACTGCAGATATCGACAGATGGCTGCATTTTGGGCCACCTCTTAAAGATATTCCAAAGCCTCTCTTAAATGTAGAGCCAGAAATAGCAGTTCTGAATCCTGTAAACCGGCTGCCAGCTGGTCAGCCCAGGTTTCCATCGCCCTAGCGACCCATGCTGAGGGCAGCATGGGCCCGAGTGAAGTGCCCAGCACCACATAGACATGGAAGGCCCTCTACTATGAAGTCAGTGCCATTTTTAAGGGCCACCAAACCAGGTACCGCAAGGGTTATTTGGCGAGCCAATATAACCAGTGACGTATTCACTTTAGGCACCTGTTCCCAGCGGGTAATTTCATCAATCTGCAGTGGATAAAGGGCAATGAACCTACTAGGTATCATAAAATTATGATCCGGCTGTTTTCAGGTCGGATCCACTATATGTTTGTTCTGCCAACAGAGGGAAACATACAACCCAACGTTTTTTGTCATTTGAAGAGACCCAGGGTCAGCCGACCGAGGTTCTTCTAAATCCAAAAGATCTAAGGCTTTACGTACTGCCAGGACCAGATCCTGTATGCCCCGACTCATGGAAAGTTCCTCCAAGTCCCCAACCTGAGGGCAGTCCGAGTCCTCAATGAGTTCACCCTCCTCTTCAGACAATCCTTCAGAGTCAGAGACTGAAAGGAGGGGATGAATGAACCCATGATGCTTGCGTGGCGCCTGAGGTCTGGGTGAATCCAGGAACCTCTTTAACCGGTCTAGGCCCCTAACCAATGACGCGAACCAAGAGGATCCTCCCTGATACGGACCCCGGAGAGTGGGAGACAATATGGGACCAGAAGGGCCCAGGTCCACAACTTCAGAAGCAACCGGTACCAGGACAGCTGCAGAAATGATTACTGGAATTGGAGGAGGGATAGCCGCAGCTAGTGCTGGGATCTCCGACGTGCAGGCTAGCAGTTGAACAAGTGCCGTTACTGACTGTGTCAGCATAGTTACCCACACAGAGTCATCCAGCTGGGATGGTGCGCTACCTTGGGCCTCCTCACTCCGAACCCCCGCCGCACAGTCCATCACAAACCACCACCGTTGTCCTGGGAAGTTTTGCTTTACACCTGGAACAAGTGAAATACTTTACCTGGGGTACCTTTCCCTAGTTAGATATTGTCCTGTAACAAGGTAACTACAGCACCAATAAACCTGCAAATTCAATATATTAAAGCATGAATGATTCACATCGATCTTGTGTGTTAGTTCAGGTATGTATTTGAAGTAGAGATGAGCGGGCTCGGATTCCGCTAATCCGAGCCCACCCGAACAGTGCGGATCCGAACAGGATCCGAGCACTGTTCGGATATTTTCGGCGGGCAAAAAAATGAAAACGAGGCTCTGTCGTCCAAGTCTCGCGTCGAATCTCGCGAGGGCCTAGAACAATTCCATCTTGTACCTCTTTTTATGGCATTATGTGCTCAAGCTACCTCGGTGCAACCTTTTGGCCTAAAAACAATATTGTGAGGTGTTCAGAATAGACTGGAAATTAGTGGAAATGATTGTTATTGAATGTTAGAGGTTAATAATAGCATAGGAGTGAAAAAAAAAACAAGACAAAACTGGTTTTTAGCACTTTTTATGTTTTTTTCAAAATAAATCCGAATCCAAAACCTTTCGTCAGGTGTTTTACGAAACAAATCTGAACCCAAAACCTCAAGCAAATCCGAATCCAAAACACAAAACACGAGACACCAAAAGTGGTCGGTGCACATCCCTAATTTGAAGACTGTCTTATTAATAACAGCTATTGAACTAATGTGTGGTTTATCACCAATAGCAGTATCCTGCAAAATCACTCTTCTGTGTGTGAGCAACTGTACTCCTATCTGCAGTCAATAACCGAGCCCAAGTGTAAACTATAACATAGTTAACTTGGATATCTATTAGAGATACATTTTGTGAAATAAAAGGAAAAATCTAGCAAAAATTAAAAGTAAAAACTGCAGTAACCAATTCTGTGAGCACTTAAAAGACACTGTGGAACTACAGGAGGTTGCAGAGGGGAGGAGTACTGTCAGCAAGTTACAATTAATTACTTAAGTGCCATCTCCATTGGTCCCCTCGTACAAGCCATGGTAGCAGCATCCCCCAGATTGGATGAAAGAGAAAAAACCTGTTTAGCCAATTTTGTCTATCCTAAGCTTTCCATCGGGTATGCTGGATTCATGTGGTACATTCTCTGCAGCATTTACTATATTTATATACCATACATTCCTCACATACTGCTCGCGTAGCTAGCATTTTTCTATATCGCTTCTAAAAATTAAGTTTATGGTCCGTTTAGCAGGAGCTATTGATAAACGGCTTTATTATTATTTGGCTTTTATATCTAGTATTGAAAGTCAGATTTTGATTGTTTGTCCCTGTCCCAATATTATGCACCTTACCTCCGTAACCGCCCGATTTAATCAAATATTTTTTGGCTAGTCTCATGGAAAGCAGAGTGCGGATGTTTCCTGCAGGCCACCAACATAAATATTAGTATAAATCTTAAGATGATGTCATTGTTAGAATGTTCTGTTACTTACTCCGTACAACGCTGTGGGAGATGCTGGCACTATATACATAACAATAATAAAAATATCGGTTGCTTTGCGTTGCCACAAAATGTTTGAAAATTAGTCAACCTAAATGTTGGTAGTAAAATGTCCTTAAGGAAATTACTTAAATATTCTTCTTTAAAAACGTATTAGTAAAGGTCATTTATGTTAGTTAGCTTACATTTGCCATCTAAGAGCATTTTCGTTTCTTGTTTTAAGATATTTATATAAAACGGTTTTGTTGGACTAGCAAGTTTGAGTTTTGTGGTGCTTAAAATGTAAGGGTTGTTGTCTTTTGTGTTTGTTTGTTATAGTTCATTTCTCACAATTTTATAGCAGCTACATCAATTTATAAGAGGCTATATCCCGCCTTAGTATGTATCATGTTATTGATGAATAATCAACATTTAATAGTGGCTGAGTCTACCAATAATTTATTATTACTGGGTTTTTTTTACTTTTGATCATCTATTTTGGATGAGCGGAAAGATAATGTTTCGCAAACATAACATAGTGTTAGACACAAGTACAGAACGGATCATCCAACGCATTATCTGTAACAAGCACCATGTGCAGGAAGCGAACGACTGATATCGGAGGCTGTGACGAGGAAGGTTCTGCCGACATCTGAAGCTGACATCTGACTCGCGGGGATCATTGTGTCTCAGAGAATAGCCAGGGCTATTTTACTCTCGTCTGATGAAGACAGGGCAGGCTGGGATTTGTAGAATAATATTTATTAAGCTTTCACAAGGTGCGCATGATTAATTTAGATATATATAAAAAATACATTTTTTCTACTCCTGCTTAATGACAGAAGGCACACGGAGGTGGGGAGGAGTTCCAAGCACCGGGTCTCCACCACCTCCGATATATAATACGTTACAGTGATATTACATATTTATACACTGGCAGAGCTATATAGAGGTGTGGCAGCAAGGTATGAGGGGTAATTAATACAGTACACTGCCCTAGGCACATAGCAAAGCACCAGGGATTTAACAGGCAACAACAGTGCAGTGCACCTGTTCCTCGGGGGCGGTACCAACTGAGCAGCGTGATAGTTTGATGTTTAGTAGACATGGCCAGCTCCAACTATAAGAAAATATTTCATGCCCTTTGTAACATAAAACTCCATCCCTTCCGCTGTTCTTTATTACAGCTCAAAAATGAAACCATACCACAAGCATTCACTACTGTTCCCAGTCTGGAACAATCATTCTTCACCACCTTGAAATATATCACTTATGGCTCCAAACTACAGAAGCCGAGAATGATCATCGTTTAGTATACTGAAATATCAAGACATGGATCCACCAAATTATGGTACAGTCCCATTCTCACCAATCCTAACCTCTTTGAAATGTCAAGGACCCATCCCTCTAAAACAGCGGTGGGCAAAGGGCAATATTTTGCCCTTTGCCCAGTAGAGGCCTCTCAGAAATGTAATCAAAGATCCAGCATGAAATGTTCACAAAGTCCAAGCAGTAGGTTACCGATAGCGGATTACTAATACCTTCAGCATCCAGTCACAGAATAACCTGCTACATAGACGTCATAATCGCACTACGCTCACTAGACTAAAGAGTGGACATATTCAGGAGGGTCACGGGTTTTAAAAGATAAATGTGACCCATGACCCCATTTTCTGAACGTCCTTAGTCTAAAACCACCATTTCTTAGAATGCAATCTCATAAATACTGGTTTTATATAACACTGCTCAGTAACCACAGCCTGGTGGGAAGTGGACATTGGATACAGATTGGTCATGGCTTGTGTGGAATATTCATTATATGGCTCCGTGCCACCATCTCGCTCTGGTACAGAATAATGGACCCCAGTTTTCCCAGAAGGCACTTGGTGTTTGATGTTGGCTTAGAGCTAGAGCAATGGATAATACTGGGATCACATTGCTCTGGATTGTGTCCGCTTTTGGCTGATGTAGCTGTGAGATGGTTTCTCTCTGCGCATTTGGGCAGCAATTGTGGTTGTGTAGCGTAGTTGGGATGGGATGATGTAAAGCCAAGGTCATCATTTCTCCTGCATCTTCTCCAGAATAGGGACAATCATGTCAAACTTGGGTCTTTTGGCAGGATCCTCGTTCATACAGATCTTCATGAGCTTGCAGATATGTGGAGAGATCCCGGGAGGAATTGTGGGGCGCAGACCTTCAAGGGACACCTAGAACACACCCCAAAATGTAGTTCAGTAGTTTCTTCTTCCCACAACATCCAGCAAAACTCTGTCCAAATATAATGATCTTATGAAAAGGCTCTGTGGACTATATCCAACATAAAATGAGATATGACCTACCTTCATGCCAATCTCCATGTTCGAAAGGTCGGCAAAAGGAACCTCTCGAGTGACCAGCTCCCACAGCAGAACAGCGAAGCTCCACATGTCTGCAGAGCGACGGTTAATGTCCTCAGGACGTTTCTGCAGAGCTGGAAGAGACAACCAATCAATCAGCTACGTATCATGAGTTTATCAGCTACTTCATTAGCTGCCTACCCCTAGTACAAAGTCCACCACATTCTAAACTCTCTTTTTGGGGTCTCAAGCATACCCATGGAGCAGATGAGCAGATTTGTACAGGGAAGTGGACAGATTTGGGGAAAATGGCAGCGTATGCGGATTTTGCACTGGGATAGAAAAATGACATTTTGCTTTGCGGGACAAGTTGAGCTGGCGCATTTGGGAGACATTCCCAGATTTACAGTTAGGGACCGTCAGACACGAATTCTCTGGCTGCGCATATGTACTGGTAAAGCCCAATCCCGTCCTAGACCCATTCTGCACATTCCAAGCAATATATTTAAATTATCTAAACACACAAAAGTTTCACATGCAGTAAAGTCCTGACGTCCCCTTACTCCCATGATTCTTTTAAGATATAAATGAAGCAAACCAAGCAGTGTGTTCAGAGAAAAATTGTGAGATTTTTTTACTGTTTCCATCCAGCGCATTTTGCAAAGTTTCCATCAATCCAAAAATTAGGAGTACCCACCTTTTACAAAGGGTTTCCAAAGACCAGGAAGTTCCCTGAAATGCGCTTGGACAGTGGTATATAGGGGCCGAAAGGAAGTTAGTAGAGGAAAAGGATAGTAAAGAGACAGGAGGAGAGTGTTATATTGGGGAAGACAGGAAGTTAGTGGAGGACAGGTTAGTATAGAGGTATACAGGGGTAGTCAGCAAGTTATCAGAGGAAGGAGATAGTAAAGGGATAGGACGATGGAGTCAGAGTGGAGATCTGGAGAGAATAAGAAACAGAAATGTACAGTGCAGTGTGAGAGTCGAAAGAAGAACCATTTACCTTCTGGTGCAATCCACGCAGGACAGTACATACGGCCCGGACACTGGAAGGACAGTTTAACATCTGCCATACTGATACGAGCGGTCATATCTTCATCAATCTGTATAGTGGAGAACAGATAGGATACTGAAAAGATCAGCAAGATGCAGGTATCACCACTGATAAAAAGAAGTATGGAACAACGCTGGTTCACACGGAAGGAGACCACGAAAAATAAAGCTGAGTGGATTCTGTAACAGGTAACAAGGAATCCCAAATTAGGACGGATAAAGTGGTCACTGTGACATTTGACAAGACGATGGATATAGAGCGAATGGTAACTGAGGACTATGAACTATCACAATGGAAGAAATATGGGCACCACTTAACCTATAGACTCACCATAACACTGCGGCTGTTCAAGTAATGGCGAGGAATTAGAGGTTCCAATGTGTGAAGAAACGCCATGCCACGGGCAATGTCAAGGGCAAACTTCACTGCTTGACACTGATCCACCACCAGATCTGTGAAGACATGGCTGGCTTGTGAGGAACACTGAAAACAGACTAGAGAGGCTCAGAACACAATAGAGGGGACATTACTACTATACCATCCCCGCAAAAAACTTACTAATGCTTCCTGACATGACTCATCACCCAAACTCTCATTTCCACCACAAACTACTAATCCATCCCAAAAGTTATCACATCTTCTTAACAGGACTCATTATACCCAATCACAAGACACCAAGTACTTCTTGGTTTCACCCCTTCCCCCACGAGTTCCTGGTCTCACTTCTGCTCCGCACAATCCCCTATGGCTCCCCGGTGTCACTTCTTCTCCCAACCCCCCACAGCTTCCTGGCATCACTTTTTCTCACAACCAATGGCTTCATGATGCCATTTCATCTCCCAACCACCAGCTGCTTCCAAGTGTTACAGCCCCCCCCCCCCCCCTCTCCCTAGCGTTATCCCTTCTCCTAATCCCCCCACTGCTTCACCAGCATGACTTCTTCTTCCCCATTAATCACTACTTCCTGGCGTCACTTTTCCACTGTATTCCCTTCTCCAAACCCTCCAATGCTTCCCGGGATCACTTCTCCCCTCCACTATTTACTGGCATTTATGACTGTTCTTCATTAATTCAAGTCCTCATGGTTAAAGTATCAGTGTTAGTTACTGCTGTGTATCCAAAGATACTCACTGGTCCCCTCATGCAGAACATTGTATAGTGATCCGTAGGGCATCCAGTGTGTGATGAGCACAGGATGGGGTGCAGGGGGTGACTGACAGGCCCCCAAAACTGGGAGAACATTTGGATGAGAAAATATCCTGCACAGGACGATATTAGACCAAGACAAAAGTGAGCAAAAAGGATGAAGGGAATAATACAAAGTGATAACATTAATGCTCAGTGGGGGTCACGTCTCTGGGCAGTATCAATGCTCAGTGGGGGGTCACGTCTCTGGGCAGTATCAATGCTCAGTGGGGGGTCACGTCTCTGGGCAGTATCAATGCTCAGTGGGGGGTCACGTCTCTGGGCAGTATCAATGCTCAGTGGGGGGTCACGTCTCTGGGCAGTATCAATGCTCAGTGGGGGGGGGGGGGGGTCACGTCTCTGGGCAGTATCAATGCTCAGTGGGGGGGGGTCACGTCTCTGGGCAGTATCAATACTCAGTGGGGGTCACGTGTCGGGATAGTATTAATGCTCAATGTTGGTCACGTGTCCTAAAGAAGTTTTGGATTCACCTCAGTTTCGGATACTCTTCATTGAAATCTCTGCTTTTCCTTGTACTCCAATCTCTTATTTTGAGGACTTTGATGATAATGTCGTTCCCCTGCCAGCGCCCCTTCCACAGCTATGAAGAGAAGAGTGTTGATATTACAGGTATGTGTTATTACATACCCAGATAAGGAGCGTCATCTGTACTTACCTCTCCAGAATGGTTGTCGTGGAGCTTGTGGCTGAGGGTTAACTGCTTGTAGTCAATGCCGGCCTGTTTATTCAGAGTACCGTTGCCTGTGGGTAAAGGGAGATGTGAGAAGGGGGGAGAAGCTCTGGTAAGAGGGTTATAAGGTTAGAGGTGGGTGAGGAGTCAGACAGTGAACAGTAAGGGGTATACAGAGGGTTGAGCAAAGATAAATTTAGGAAAGGTTAGTGTGGTACAAGATGGGGCGAGTCAGCCTGGTATGGGATGAAGGGGGCACGGGTAGTCAAGCCTGGTATATAATGGGGAGGGAGGGGGGGGGGGGGGGGGGGGGGAGATCAACCTGGTACGGGATAGGGGGGGGGGGAATTTAGCGAGGTAGATAATAGGGTAAATTAGTCCTCACGTGGTCTGGTTCTTGTTGTTCCTTTCCAGAAAGTATCTTTGTAAGGGATCCTGCTCATACTTTGACCCATTTTCTCAGCCCGGTCTATAGGGAACAATTTATGTGTCTCATATCACATATGATGAATACATGTAATAAAAAGAACAAACTGCCCCAGCAACCATGTTATATTACACACACACACACACACCACACCCTGCCGCCTTTAAACACGCACTCATCACTCCCATTGTCAAGAAACCATCTCTCGCCCCTTCCTCTCTGCAGCTACAGCCCCATATCCCTACTCACATTCCTTTCCAAACCGGAGTAGTTTCACGGTCCAATCTCTCCCTGGCCCTTTAAAATTGGGCATCTGCCTTCTTCACTTCACAAAGACTGCCCTTAGCAAGGAGACTAATGATCTACTCTTGGCCAACTTAAAGGGCCACTTCTCCTTGCTCTTACCTTGACCTCTCTGCTGCTTTCAACACAGTTGACCATTCTCTCTTGACACCCTTCACTCCCATAGTCTTCACAGCACCATTCTTTCCCGATTTACCGTCTACCTCTGTCCTTCGGTGTCTAATCCTCTGGTGCTTGCTCCCCTCCTCTCCCTCTATCTGTTGGGGACCTCCATGGCTCTGTTCTTAGCAGATTACTTTTTTCTCTACAAAGTTGTCTTGGTCAACTCATCCGCTCCTTTGAACTCCAATATCACCTCTATGCAAAAGACGCTCTAATCTACGTTTCCTCACCTGACCCCTTTCTTCTTCTGCATGTCTGACTGCCTCTCTGCCATCTCCACTTGGATGACTGAAAGCTCAATATATCCAAACCTAAGCTTATTGTCTCTCCACCACCCAGTATCACATCTCCTACTTCTGTCCACCTTAAGGTCGATGGTATCACCCTCTCCCCTATCCCTATGCACACTGCCTGGGGAAAGTCATCATTGACTCTGCCCTCAACTTCACTTCCCACATCCAGCTCCTTGCCCAATCCTGTCGCCTTCACCTTCACAATACTGCCCAGATTCGTCCTTTCCTCTCCCTGGATGCCACCAAGAACATCGTCCACGTTCTTGTCATCTCCCACCTTGATTATTGCAATCTCCTCCTCTCTGGCCTGTTGATGACCTTTGATCTCCTCCTCTCCTTTCACCATCTCACACTCCCACCATCAGAACATCGCCCATGACGCTTCCCTCCATTGGTGCTAACTAGCCCACCTGACCTGACTTGCCCCCAACCGTCAAACGCTACCTCAAAACTCACCTTTTCACACTTTCCTACCCCACCCCATTCTAAGACAACTCCCTCCACCCCTATGTCTCTGTCTGCTACCCCGCCACTTTAGAATGTTTACTCTCACAAGTCTGGCCCTCTCTATCTCCTCTTTGTTCTAGCTGTGTCTTACGTAGTTGCTTTCTCTATTGCCTCTTGTATTGTTTTTTTCTGATGCTATTGTTTCTCTTGCCCATTACTTATTTGTATACAGTTTTGTGTATATTTTGAGGACAGCACATTGCTGCAGATTCTGCACATTGCGCCCCATAAATAATAATATTACACACATCACAGTATAAGCCACCATAGTGTTTCTCTGGCACATACCCCGCAGAAGCTCTCGCAGGTGGGGTTTTCCTTTATCGAGCGGGGTCTCTCCATATTTGTTAGAGATATAGATCAGTGCAGAGTTATTTACCAAGTCCTAGGGGGGGAATAAAGATCCCATCACACGGTATTCATATACATTATCAATATATAATGTACTATCAGACATGTACAGAGTCTGCATATAACATTACAATCCTGCAGAACTTCACATGGGTTTAAATACACCCCAGGGACCCCTCCAACAACAAGCTGTACTCTCATCAATCTAATCTTATTGCATACTGCCCATACAGGAGGGGTCAGTCTTCACCTCGGCGACTTCGTCTTGTCCCCAGAAACAGGCATAGTGCAGAGGAGAGTTCCCATGTTCATTCACCGCATTGACATCCGCCTTGTACTGAATGAGCTGTGAGAGAGAGCGGAGGGTTATATCCGAGCATGTAATCACTCAGTGTCCTACAGGTGGCGCTAGTGATTTAGACAGCGATAGGGACACCTACAGGCTGTGAAAGGATATTACAACTGTACCAACATTCCACAGCAACCAATCAGCACACAGCTTTTGTCTAGGGAATATTATGTAATGAGAGGAAGCGTGCGATTCATTGCGGTGGTTATTTGCAAAGTTTACACCTATATGCAATATTATTAAATTAATCCTTTTGTCAATAGACAATATGAGAAAAACAAGCAGTAATCAAAATATTAAATGTTGCTCCAGGAGTCGGGCATATCAAGGAAAATCCATCGTAACTTAATAGGGATAAGCGAGGGAAAACTCCAAATCATCAGCCTCAATATTGCCGTCCACAGACATAGGACCCCGGCCGCCCCCTCTGAATCACAGACAAGTAGTATATACACTGTACTAGAAAACTGCTAGAGAGAGGAGTTGTAGCCTGCAACACACACCCCTCTATCCCCAAATACACTGGTGAGCGTTCTGCGGACAGGCCGTGTGGTCAACTTCAGTGTCACATGACTCACCTTCTGAACGATGTCCCGATGACCATGGCTAGAAGCCAGGTGCAGTGGGGTGTCATCACCCCGGTTCATAACATTGATTCGTGCTCCCCTCATTATCAACATGTCAACGATGTTACTGCGGCCTTCGCGACAAGCCCAGTGCAGAGGACTAAACCCATGGTCATCACTGGAACACAGAGGGACAGAGTGATACAGGGGGGTGGAGGCATGGTCATCATTGGACTACAGGGGCAGATTGATATATGGGGTGGAGGCATGGTCATCACTGGTACACAGAGAGACAGAGTGATACATGGGGTGGAGGCATGGTCATCACTGGTACACAGAGAGACAGAGTGATACATGGGGTGGAGGCATGGTCATCACTGGAACACACAGGGTCAGAGTGATACATGGGGTGGGGGCATGGTCATTACTGGAATACAGAGGGACAGAGTGATACATGGGCTGGAGGCATGGTCATCACTGGAACACAGAGGGACAAAGTGATACATGGGGTAGAGGCATGGTCATCACTGGAATACAGAGGGACAGAGTGATACATGGGCTGGAGGCATGGTCATCACTGGAATAAAGAGGGACAGAGTGATACATGGGGTGGAGGCATGGTCATCACTGGTACACAGAGAGACAGAGTGATACAGGGGGGTGGAGGCATGGTCATCATTGGACTACAGGGGCAGATTGATATATGGGGTGGAGGCATGGTCATCACTGGTACACAGAGAGACAGAGTGATACATGGGGTGGAGGCATGGTCATCACTGGTACACAGAGAGACAGAGTGATACATGGGGTGGAGGCATGGTCATCACTGGAACACACAGGGTCAGAGTGATACATGGGGTGGGGGCATGGTCATTACTGGAATACAGAGGGACAGAGTGATACATGGGCTGGAGGCATGGTCATCACTGGAACACAGAGGGACAGAGTGATACATGGGGTAGAGGCATGGTCATCACTGGAATACAGAGGGACAGAGTGATACATGGGCTGGAGGCATGGTCATCACTGGAATAAAGAGGGACAGAGTGATACATGGGGTGGAGGCATGGTCATCACTGGAACACAGGAGGGATAGAGTGATACATGGGGTGGAGGCATGGTCATCACTGGAATACAGAGGGACAGAGTGATACATGGGGTGGGGGCATGGTCATCACTGGAACACAGAGGGACAGAGTGATACATAGGGTGGAGGTATGGTCATCACTGGAATACAGAGGGACAGAGTGATACATGGGCTGGAGGCATGGTCATCACTGGAACACAGAGGGACAGAGTGATACATGGGGTAGAGGCATGGTCATCACTGGAATATAGAGGGACAGAGTGATACAGGGGGTGGAGGCATGGTCATCACTGGAATACAGAGGGACAGAGTGATACATGGGGTGGAGGCATGGTCATCACTGGAATATAGAGGGACAGAGTGATACAGGGGGTGGAGGCATGGTCATCACTGGAATACAGAGGGACAGAGTGATACATGGGGTGGAGGCATGGTCATCACTGGAACATAGAGGGACAGAGTGATACATGGGCTGGAGGCATGGTCATCACTGGAATACAGAGAGACAGAGTGATACAGGGGGTGGAGGCATGGTCATCACTGGAATACAGAGGGACAGAGTGATACATGGGGTGGAGGCATGGTCATCACTGGAATACAGAGGGACAGAGTGATACATGGGCTGGAGGCATGGTCATCACTGGAACACAGAGGGACAGAGTGATACATGGGCTGGAGGCATGGTCATCACTGGAATACAGAGAGACAGAGTGATACATGGGGTGGAGGCATGGTCATCACTGTAATACAGAGGGACAGAGTGATACAGGGGGTGGAGGCATGGTCATCACTGGAATAAAGAGGGATAGAGTGATACATGGGGTAGAGGCATGGTCATCACTGGAATACAGAGAGGCAGAGTGATACATAGGGTAGAGGCATGGTCATCACTGGAATACAAGGACAGAGTGATACATGGGGTGGAGGCATGGTCATCACTGGAATACAGAGGGACAGAGTGATACAGGGGGTGGAGGCATGGTCATCACTGGAATACAGAGGGACAGAGTGATACAGGGGGTGGAGGCATGGTCATCACTGGAATACAGAGGGACAGAGTGATACATAGGGTAGAGGCATGGTCATCACTGGAATACAAGGACAGAGTGATACATGGGGTGGAGGCATGGTCATCACTGGAATACAGAGGGACAGAGTGATACATAGGGTAGAGGCATGGTC
Source organism: Mixophyes australis (assembly GCA_036250195.1). Lineage (NCBI taxonomy): Eukaryota > Metazoa > Chordata > Amphibia > Anura > Limnodynastidae > Mixophyes > Mixophyes australis. The sequence goes on along the minus strand of JAVHZZ010000002.1, from coordinate 11,627,292 downwards.
ATCACTGGAATACAAGGACAGAGTGATACATGGGGTGGAGGCATGGTCATCACTAGAATACAGAGGGACAGAGTGATACAGGGGGTGGAGGCATGGTCATCACTGGAATATAGAGGGACAGAGTGATACATGGGGTAGAGGCATGGTCATCACTGGAATACAGAGGGACAGAGTGATACATAGGGTAGAGGCATGGTCATCACTGGAATACAAGGACAGAGTGATACATGGGGTGGAGGCATGGTCATCACTAGAATACAGAGGGACAGAGTGATACAGGGGGTGGAGGCATGGTCATCACTAGAATACGGAGGGACAGAGTGATACATGGGGTAGAGGCATGGTCATCACTAGAATACAGAGGGACAGAGTGATACATGGGGTAGAGGCATGGTCATCACTAGAATACAGAGGGACAGAGTGATACATGGGGTGGAGCCATGGTCATCACTAGAATACAGAGGGACAGAGTGATACATGGGGTGGAGGCATGGTCATCACTGGAATACAAGGACAGAGTGATACAGGGGGTGGAGGCATGGTCATCACTAGAATACAGAGGGACAGAGTGATACAGGGGGTGGAGGCATGGTCATCACTGGAATATAGAGGGACAGAGTGATACATGGGGTGGAGGCATGGTCATCACTGGAATATAGAGGGACAGAGTGATACATGGGGTGGAGCCATGGTCATCACTAGAATACAGAGGGACAGAGTGATACAGGGGGTGGAGGCATGGTCATCACTGGAATACAGAGGGACAGAGTGATACAGGGGGTGGAGACATGGTCATCACTGGAACACAGAGGGACAGAGTGATACATGGGGTAGAGGCATGGTCATCACTAGAATACAGAGGGACAGAGTGATACATGGGGTGGAGCCATGGTCATCACTAGAATACAGAGGGACAGAGTGATACAGGGGGTGGAGGCATGGTCATCACTAGAACACACAGGGTCAGAGTGATACAGGGGGTGGAGGCATGGTCATCACTGGAATACAGAGGGACAGAGTGATACTTGGGCTGGAGGTATGGTCATCACTAGAATACAGAGGGACAGAGTGATACATGGGCTGGAGGCATGGTCATCACTGGAATACAGAGGGACAGAGTGATACATGGGCTGGAGGCATGGTCATCACTGGAATACAGAGGGACAGAGTGATACATGGGCTGGAGGCATGGTCATCACTGGAATACAAGGACAGAGTGATACATGGGGTGGAGGCATGGTCATCACTAGAATACAGAGGGACAGAGTGATACAGGGGGTGGAGGCATGGTCATCACTAGAATACGGAGGGACAGAGTGATACATGGGGTAGAGGCATGGTCATCACTAGAATACAGAGGGACAGAGTGATACAGGGGGTGGAGGCATGGTCATCACTAGAACACACAGGGTCAGAGTGATACAGGGGGTGGAGGCATGGTCATCACTGGAATACAGAGGGACAGAGTGATACATGGGGTGGAGCCATGGTCATCACTAGAATACAGAGGGACAGAGTGATACAGGGGGTGGAGGCATGGTCATCACTAGAACACACAGGGTCAGAGTGATACAGGAGGTGGAGGCATGGTCATCACTGGAATACAGAGGGACAGAGTGATACATGGGCTGGAGGTATGGTCATCACTAGAATACAGAGGGACAGAGTGATACATGGGGTAGAGGCATGGTCATCACTAGAATACAGAGGGACAGAGTGATACATGGGCTGGAGGCATGGTCATCACTGGAATACAGAGGGACAGAGTGATACATGGGGTAGAGGCATGGTCATCACTGGAATACAGAGGGACAGAGTGATACATGGGGTAGAGGCATGGTCATCACTGGAATACAGAGGGACAGAGTGATACATGGGGTGGAGGCATGGTCATCACTGGAACATAGAGGGTCAGAGTGATACATGGGGTGGAGGCATGGTCATCACTGGAATACAGGGACAGAGTGATACATGGGGTGGAGGCATGGTCATCACTGGAACACAGGGACAGAGTGATACAGGGGGTGGAGACATGGTCATCACTGGAACACAGGGACAGAGTGATACATGGGGTGGGGGCATGGTCATCACTGGAACACAGGGACAGAGTGATACAGGGGGTGGAGACATGGTCATCACTGGAACACAGGGACAGAGTGATACATGGGGTGGGGGCATGGTCATCACTGGAATACAGAGGGACAGAGTGATACATGGGGTGGGGGCATGGTCATCACTGGAACACAGGGACAGAGTGAAACAGGGGGTGGAGACATGGTCATCACTGGAATACAGAGGGACAGAGTGATACATGGGCTGGAGGCATGGTCATCACTAGAATACAGAGGGACAGAGTGATACAGGGGGTGGAGGCATGGTCATCACTGGAACACACAGGGACAGAGTGATACAGGGGGTGGAGCCATGGTCATCACTGGAATACAGAGGGACAGAGTGATACAGGGGGTGGAGGCATGGTCATCACTGGAACACAGGGACAGAGTGATACATGGGGTGGGGGCATGGTCATCACTGGAACACAGGGACAGAGTGATACATGGGGTGGGGGCATGGTCATCACTGGAATACAGAGGGACAGAGTGATACATGGCTGGAGGCATGGACATCACTGGAACACAGAGGGACAGAGTGATACATGGGGTGGGGGCATGGTCATCACTGGAATACAGAGGGACAGAGTGATACATGGGGTGGGGGCATGGTCATCACTGGAACACAGGGACAGAGTGAAACAGGGGGTGGAGACATGGTCATCACTGGAATACAGAGGGACAGAGTGATACAGGGGGTGGAGGCATGGTCATCACTGGAACACAGGGACAGAGTGATACATGGGGTGGGGGCATGGTCATCACTGGAATACAGAGGGACAGAGTGATACATGGGCTGGAGGCATGGACATCACTGGAACACAGAGGGACATAGTGATACATGGGGTAGAGGCATGGTCATCACTGGAATACAGAGGGACAGAGTGATACATGGGGTAGAGGCATGGTCATCACTGGAATACAGAGGGACAGAGTGATACATGGGGTGGAGGCATGGTCATCACTGGAACATAGAGGGTCAGAGTGATACATGGGGTGGAGGCATGGTCATCACTGGAATACAGGGACAGAGTGATACATGGGGTGGAGGCATGGTCATCACTGGAACACAGGGACAGAGTGATACAGGGGGTGGAGACATGGTCATCACTGGAACACAGGGACAGAGTGATACATGGGGTGGAGCCATGGTCATCACTGGAACACAGGGACAGAGTGATACATGGAGTGGAGGCATGGTCATCACTAGAATACAGAGGGACAGAGTGATACATGGGGTGGAGCCATGGTCATCACTAGAATACAGAGGGACAGAGTGATACAGGGGGTGGAGGCATGGTCATCACTAGAACACAGGGACAGAGTGATACATGGGGTGGGGGCATGGTCATCACTGGAATACAGAGGGACAGAGTGATACAGGGGGTGGAGGCATGGTCATCACTAGAATACAGAGGGACAGAGTGATACATGGGGTGGGGGCATGGTCATCACTGGAATACAGAGGGACAGAGTGATACATGGGCTGGAGGCATGGTCATCACTGGAACACAGGGACAGAGTGAAACAGGGGGTGGAGACATGGTCATCACTGGAATACAGAGGGACAGAGTGATACATGGGCTGGAGGCATGGTCATCACTAGAATACAGAGGGACAGAGTGATACAGGGGGTGGAGGCATGGTCATCACTGGAACACACAGGGACAGAGTGATACAGGGGGTGGAGCCATGGTCATCACTGGAATACAGAGGGACAGAGTGATACAGGGGGTGGAGGCATGGTCATCACTGGAACACAGGGACAGAGTGATACATGGGGTGGGGGCATGGTCATCACTGGAACACAGGGACAGAGTGATACATGGGGTGGGGGCATGGTCATCACTGGAATACAGAGGGACAGAGTGATACATGGCTGGAGGCATGGACATCACTGGAACACAGAGGGACAGAGTGATACATGGGGTGGGGGCATGGTCATCACTGGAATACAGAGGGACAGAGTGATACATGGGGTGGGGGCATGGTCATCACTGGAACACAGGGACAGAGTGAAACAGGGGGTGGAGACATGGTCATCACTGGAATACAGAGGGACAGAGTGATACAGGGGGTGGAGGCATGGTCATCACTGGAACACAGGGACAGAGTGATACATGGGGTGGGGGCATGGTCATCACTGGAATACAGAGGGACAGAGTGATACATGGGCTGGAGGCATGGACATCACTGGAACACAGAGGGACATAGTGATACATGGGGTAGAGGCATGGTCATCACTGGAATACAGAGGGACAGAGTGATACATGGGGTAGAGGCATGGTCATCACTGGAATACAGAGGGACAGAGTGATACATGGGGTGGAGGCATGGTCATCACTGGAACATAGAGGGTCAGAGTGATACATGGGGTGGAGGCATGGTCATCACTGGAATACAGGGACAGAGTGATACATGGGGTGGAGGCATGGTCATCACTGGAACACAGGGACAGAGTGATACAGGGGGTGGAGACATGGTCATCACTGGAACACAGGGACAGAGTGATACATGGGGTGGAGCCATGGTCATCACTGGAACACAGGGACAGAGTGATACATGGAGTGGAGGCATGGTCATCACTAGAATACAGAGGGACAGAGTGATACATGGGGTGGAGCCATGGTCATCACTAGAATACAGAGGGACAGAGTGATACAGGGGGTGGAGGCATGGTCATCACTAGAACACAGGGACAGAGTGATACATGGGGTGGGGGCATGGTCATCACTGGAATACAGAGGGACAGAGTGATACAGGGGGTGGAGGCATGGTCATCACTAGAATACAGAGGGACAGAGTGATACATGGGGTGGGGGCATGGTCATCACTGGAATACAGAGGGACAGAGTGATACATGGGCTGGAGGCATGGTCATCACTGGAACACACAGGGACAGAGTGATACAGGGGGTGGAGGCATGGTCATCACTGGAACACAGGGACAGAGTGATACATGGGGTGGGGGCATGGTCATCACTGGAACACACAGGGACAGAGTGATACAGGGGGTGGAGCCATGGTCATCACTGGAATACAGAGGGACAGAGTGATACATGGGGTGGGGGCATGGTCATCACTAAATGTTGACAGAGGGGGTGGATGAATTGCAAGAAGGAACCACTCACCCCTGGTTCAAGTCATTCTCTGTATTATCCAGCCACAATCGAACAGCCACTGCATTCCCCTCCCGGCACTGTGTAAAAATGTCGTCCATGATGACCTGTGCACAGCTCCTGTGGAGATTATAAGTATTCAGTATTTCGAATGTGCTGTACACAGGCAACACATACACAGAATACATGACAAGAGGTGGGATGAAACTGGTGAATGGAAAGAGGAGGATGGTGGGTTATGTACCCTGTAAATGTGGAATATTTTATGGCAGTGTTTTGCTGCTCAAGTTAAAGGGGGTCTCCCTCCAAAAAATATTTTTTTCAAATTCCGAAATGAAAACAATAAATTCTCTGCGCTGGCTTTCTGCTGCGATCCCAATATCTGTCCTCCATCACAGACGGACCACGGCAGAAAGCCCATACATCAGGACATAATTACCAGTCATCACCAAGTCCTATAATGTGACAAATAACACATAACAGATTTATATTATTATAACTACAATATACACATCCCTGATTACTGACCAGGAAGTAAATCCACTGCTCTGTACGGGGTACAGTACAATGCAGCAAACAATATAGACAATTCTAACACCATACATCATGTTATAACTGTGACCCGATAGCCTTACTTCACCACCTGGTCTGTTGGGGAAGAGGATGAAGGATGTTCTTCCTGCACATTCTATCTGGGTTTCTTTGTCACCGTCAGTAACCGACTGTTACTGACCACTCCTACTGGTGTCCCCTTCCCACCAGACACTCGCCGACTGCGAATGCCAACTGCACAATAGTTACATGAGGATTCAGCTGCCACCACTGGGCTTCTTCAACAGTGCGTAGAACTGCTTACTTCTGGGTAGCTGGTATAGCTGCTGCAGCGCCTCTTTGCTGTGGGCTGGTTGGTACATCCTGACCACTTACTATGGAACAGGACTGCTGGGTACCGGGCAGAACGATGGCACAGAGACACTGGGTTCAACACAGGACAGCCGGGGAACGGATTAGAGTAACTGGGAGGTATATTGTCGCACTAGTTTTGTGTGTGTGAGATCTGTATCTCAAAATCTCTTAAGACTCATCAGAATATTCCTTATATCCTTTACTTATAGGTATCAGAGTTGTATTTAATATTGAGGTGCAACCAGCCACAAAGACTAACAACTGACTGGACTTATTGATGGTGCACTATATATGGTTCTACACACAACTAAGTAACTTATTCGTGCACCATCAATTAGTCCCGTCTTTTGTTCTTTTCTTCAGTTGAACGAGTTAGAGTGTAAGCTCTTATCTGTTGGTCACAGGATACAGCAGATAATAGTCACAGGTATAATCTTCAAGCAGTGATGTTTATTGCTCGAGTCCTGTCAAGGACTTATCCACACCAGTTTGTGGTACTGGTGATCATCCAGAAGTTACAGATGAAAATGATACATTACATAGTAAAACAGAGCTCCTTTTATACAGATTCTGACACACGTTGTCAGGGGGTAGACAAGCCCCCTGATCCAACCAGGCACCGAAACGTCTGATATCACATCAGATAATTTAACATCAGGATGTGATATTTCTTTAGACGCGTAGTTAACGCAATTTTATTTACAAAATTCACATCGATTTCCTAAAACTTGAAATATGGTTTGAAACGCCATTCTGCCATTTTCTGACCATCCAGTCTGAACTACAGATACGCACTTAATTTTTTTTAAAGTGTGAGTATAAAGTTTATAAGTGTATTTTCTAATATACTTCCTGTGTTAAACATTACTACACTATTTGGTCTTTCCATCTCTTGTTCCGGAGACAAAGAGAAGATCATGTGTATTACAGCAACAGGAAGTATTACAGATGAGCTATTACTTTTCTCATATCTGGTACACACATATACTTTTGGTGTAATAAAGCTAATCAATCCCGTTTTATTGAAAATACTACACTATATTTGGTATAATTTCCTGTGTTTTTTCAGAAAGAAGTTGGGTCTTTTCATACAGATGAGCCTTACTATTACTGTGACTGTATCACATAGAAATAACTTATTGTATACATTTTACTTAGTGCGCCAATGTTTATCATTGCAAATGTACTGAGTTTGAATTGGAAATGTACCGATGCCATGTTAGAGGAAATTTGCTTCTACGACCACCAATCCCATGCTAATTAAGCCTTTTTTTTTTTTTTATCTGTGAGAGAGGAACATTTTTTCGGCCTGAATACACAGCAGGGGGTTTTTACCTTTTATCCTGTCTTGTAAAAAAGATAGAGGAACAACATGAATAATTCAACTAGCAAGTAATTTAGAAAATCACAGATTGATGATAATTTTGTTAAATCCAAGATTATAGAATATATTACATACTGATGCTAAATATGTAATGTAATATCTCAGACTTTGTGGTGCCAGCTAGGAAGGGGGCTGAGATATCCCCTGCCAACATGTATGTCAGACACAGTATACAAGAGCTGTATTTTGTATTTTAACTGTATTATACCATTTGTACTTAAGTATAACTAGTAACTCCAACTAGTGTGCAATGGTCCTTATAAGGATCCCTTGAGCAAATAAAACATCACTGCTTGAAGATTCTGCCTGCGACTATTACCTGCTGTATCCTGTGACCAACAGCTAAGAGCTTACACCAGTGGTTCCCAAACTTTAACGCAAGTGGTTCTAGGCACTGTTGAAGAAGCCCAGTGGTAGCAGCTGAATCCTCATGTAACTATTGCGCAGTTGGCATTCGCAGTCGGCGAGTGTCTGGTGGGAAGATGACACCAGTAGGAGTGGTCAGTTACAGTCTGTTACTGACGATGAGAAAGAAACCCAGATAAACTGTTTAAGACATCCACAGTATATATAGTGTTATAACATGCTGTATATGGTATCACACCCTAAATGCAATATATACACAGCAATACACCCTATATACAGTATATATACAGTATCACATCCTATATTCAGTATATACACAGTATGATACCCTATATGCAGTATATGTACAGTATTATACCCTATATACAGTATATGTACAGCATCACACCCTATATACAGAATATGTACAGCATCACACCCTATATACAGTATCACACCCTATACACAGTATATACATAGTATCATACCCTATATACACAGTATCACACCCTATATACAGTATCACACCCTTTACAGTATATACATAGTGTCATACCCTATATACACAGTATCACACCCTATATACACTATATACAGTATCATACCCTATATACAGTATATGTACAGTATCACATCCTATATACAGTATATGTGCAGTATCATACTCTATATACAGTATCACACCCTATATACAGTATATATATATATATAGTATCCCACCCTATATGCAGTATATGTACAGTATAACACCCTATATACAGTATATACACAGTATCATACCCTATATGCAGTATCACACCCTATATACAGTATATGAACAGCATCACACCCTATATACAGTATATACATAGTATCATACCCTATATGCAGAATCACACCCTATATACAGTATATACACAGTATCATACCCTATATGCAGTATCACACCCTATATACAGTATATGAACAGCATCACACCCTATATACAGTATATACATAGTATCATACCCTATATGCAGTATCATACCCTATATGCAGTATATGTACAGTATCACACCCTATATACACTATATACAGTATCATACCCTATATACAGTATATGTACAGTATAACACCCTATATACAGTATATACATAGTATCACACATTATATACAGTATCACACCCCATATACACAGTATCATACCCTATATGCAGTATATACTCAGTTTTATACCCTATATACAGTATCACACCCTATACACTATATACCCTATATGCAGTATATACACAGTATCACATCCTATATACAGTATATGTACAGTATCAGACCCCATATACACTATATATACACAACCAGACACAACTACAGTTACATCTACACACCTCAATGCGCGCTCCCGCCGCCCCTATTACGTGTGCGCTCCCGCAGACACGTCACATTCCGAAGCTGGGTGTCTCTATTGGGCGGTGACTGGAGTTCGCGGTCCAATAGCTGCTGCCAGTAGGCGGAGCTTAGCTACGCCCAGCCAATGGGAGAGTAGAAGGATTGGGGCGAGGCACAGAAAGGATGAATGACAGGGCGGGCAAAGCCGAGTCCTCAGCCAATAGACGTTGAGTGAAGCTTTGTCCCCGCCCCCTACTTGAGCTGAGCTCATTGACCATATATAGGGAGGTGGAGAGAGACGGGCAGACCACGTGACTGCGGGGGCGTACGCTGTGTGTATTTCAGCAAGTGGGAAGTACCAAGTAACTGAGACTGGAGGGAGGGTAGAAGATACCATGTGACTGGACTTGGGTATATTATGTATTATATAACATCACTATGGTGTCCTCTATAGGACATTCTTCATCCACTGTGGTACAAATGTGTTGAACATAAAATGTATGAGATGTAGGAATAAAATGGAGCCTGGTGTAAGTTGTGATCATCCTGGTCCCTGAGCCCAGAGAACATTGGATTTAGGCTTCTACCTATTTATAATGCCCTCCTGGTCATGTGCAAGCTGTAATCTACATTGGGGGGATCCTGCTATTTTATTCAGAACTTTTATTTTTTTGTAAATAATTTACAAAAAAATAAAAAGTTTTGAATAAACTTGGGTTTCCGATCTGGAACTGGAAGCCCAAGTCCGGGCCAGAAACAGAAACTCCTTATTGGAGAAGTCTGGATAAATCGATCCCTCAAACTTATTACATTTTTATATTATATATAAAACCCATCTACAGTATAATACCACTGTCAGTATAAGTATGGTAGCGGCTAAATCCCCTTCGGCTTAGGTACCCTGGCATGCCAATATGACGTCACAGGGTCATGTGATCGCAGCGGTCACATGGTACAACGTGTTAGGCGGGCTGCTAAAAGGCTATGTTATCCGTGCAGGAGCGCCATCATTTCTTTCGGATCTTGGTTGCATTCGTGTACAAAAAGGTAAGTAGAAGGGGTGATAGTGTGTGTGAATGTGTGGTGGATGCAGGGCTGGCACAGGGGCATGTGTGGTGGATGCAGGGCTGGCACAGGGGCATGTGTGGTGGATGCAGGGCTGGCACAGGGGCATGTGTGGTGGAAGCAGGGATGGCACAGGGGCATGTGTGGTGGATGCAGGGCTGGCACAGGGGCATGTGTGGTGGAAGCAGGGCTGGCACAGGGGCATGTGTGGTGGAAGCAGGGCTGGCACAGGGGCATGTGTGGTGGATGCAGGGCTGGCACATGGGGCATGTGTGATGGAAGCAGGGCTGGCACAGGGGCATGTGTGGTGGATGCAGGGCTGGCACAGGGGCATGTGTGGTGGAAGCAGGGCTGGCACAGGGGCATGTGTGGTGGAATCAGGGATGGCACAGGGGCATGTGTGGTGGAAGCAGGGCTGGCACAGGGGCATGTGTGGTGGATGCAGGGCTGGCACAGGGGGCATGTGTGATGGAACCTGTTTGACATAAGGGTCACATAGTAGTGTGTGTGTCTCTCTTCTTTTCTTCTCTCTTCTTCTTCTTCTCTTCAGGACACGTTCTGGAGCGGACTGTTATGGGATTCCCTTTTTAAAGTGTCCGTTCATCAAGCGATATTAACGAAGGAGAAAGCAAGAAACCTAATAGAGACAGTTTATTATTTTATTTCTACTCTCGAACTTCATGTTATTATTCACCTGACAATGCCTGATGAAATTACCGCGAAGAGTGATAGTTATGTTGTAGCTTGTTATGATGAGGACCAGCAAGTGGGATATAATACCTGATATTGTAAATGGACGTTGTCGAAGTCAGCAAATTGGATAAAGTCATTTCAATTAAAGTCTAGCAAACTTGGTTGTCTTTGTCTGAAAAGATGCGTACGGTACGCTACGACGTACAAGGGCACGCTACGGCATGAAAGGGCGTACGCATCCACTACACGTGGCAGCAACAGTAATTGGTCTTTTACCATACATTCGCACAAACACACATACTTATAAAATAGTACACATTAATGGTAGTTGCAACACATAGTCAGTTATGTCGAAATATAGTTGTATTTATATGTTATATCAGAGTTACATGCATATTAGTGAAATACACGGAATGGGTTGAAGGAATAACATCATGAGTGGTATCATAATGAACCTTGTCACATATCCTACTGTTTGGTTCACTCTGCGAGGGAATCGCAGAGTGCATACGCAAGTTATGAATGATAGGGAATTATGAACTACTTAAGACTAAGGAATCTTGGCGGGAAGAACAGAGCATACCCCCTGCTGAGATGACCCCCTCCTTTGGATTCCTTTGTATGAACTGGCCAATGATGACGACCCCTTGGACCTACCTGAGACCTGGACCAATAGATGCAAGCTATTCCATCTTCATTGTATTACTGTATGTGATTGTGTATATAAGCAGCAGCTTGTGATCCAGAGGGCAGACTTCTTGTCCCCAGACTTCAGGATTGAATGACTGCACTGGATCCAGAGCGCCTGCGATAAGTAACGGCTGTATTTACTATTACTTCGCTTGAGCATATTATTCTACTTATTTGCGAATAAATCTTTGTGCTTTGGAAACACAAATCGAGGTTCGACAATCGTTATTGGTTAGCGACAATACGCACATAACAATTTGGGGGCTCGTGAGCTTTGGAGGTTTCGTTGCCGATGATACGCAAGACCAACGGATTTCGGTTCCTCAACAAAGGGTGGAGACGCGTCATAAACGGGTAAGAACGCATGGTGTTCAAAACCTGAATTTTACTCTGTGTTGCGAAACCGAATGTCCGTTTTGCATTATCTAGGGCACGCTAACTAGAACCTAGGGACAAAAGAGAAAACTGTTTCTTTTTACTGTCATTGTGCGTTTTAACTGTATTGCATTGCATAGCGTATGTGTACTTCCTGCTGTGCGTACGCGAACTTCCGGTAAACTTGCCACGTGGTTAAACAATCGTTTTGATAGCTATTGTACATGCATAGTATAATTAAATTGTTTTATTGTGGATTGTGCTCAGTTGCTGTCTGACGAGGCGGATTGCCCAACTGAAGGACGGTATACAGGGCATGTATACCGAATGCGAAAACGTGTTTTTCGCAAAGCGCTACCAATAGATCGCAAGGTTTGCTAATAATTAGTATTGGTAGGCAGTGCGATCCGATCGCACCGTTAGTGCGAATTGGTGAAGCAGCTAGGAGGAATTATACTGGAAAGGCAGGTTGATTGTATCGACTTTGCGCTCCCAGCGATAATAAACTCAGCAGATTTTTGTGGTTAAGCCAGGGTATCGAGGAGCTGATAGCCCTTGGGGCCCACAGTGATATTTCTGTATTAGGGATCCTCGCCTGGTGCGAGAAAAGCGAGTGAACGCGGCTAAAGGAAATACGTTCACCGAGCATTATAGATCTCTAGCGGTGAGTATAGCAACAGAGTTGAAATCATTAGGTGGAAAGAACAGAGCATTGCGGTGTGTCTGTATTCCACATTTGGCCGGAAGGAACAGAGCATTGCGGTGTGTCTGTGTTCCGGGTAGAAGGTATATTGTTCAACATGGGTGCTAAGCATACGCTAGAGATGGTCAGTGTACTGCCTAAGGAAGGCCCTATTGGTTCAGCTAGGTTTCTCATGTGTAAGAAATATGGTGCATATGCAACTGTGTATTGTGACACGTGGGTCGGGATGACCAAAGCTTGTGATAGGCCTTTCCCAACAATAGGGAGTTTTAATGCAGAGGTACTAAATACTGTAAAAGATAAAGTATGGTTGATCAAGTCAACGAAAAAGAGAAATAGACATAATGATTGTTTAAAATTGTGGCAAATGGAAGGTAACACGTGGCAGAGCAGCGAATGCAAACCGGAAGTAGGCGTGGCGAAAAGCGTGCGCGAGGCGGATGTAACCATTGAGAAGCGTGGCGAACTCAGCGCAAGCGCGCCCCCGCCACCTTATGTGGCGGGAGGAGTAAGTACAGCCGTTGTTAAAACTGAAAATAGAAAAATTACTAAGTTGTACCCTGTTTTAAGCCAGTTTCAATCAAGTGTATCTGAAAATGAAGATGAACCCACTGTGATTTCGGCCATTGCCCATGCAGTTAGTGTACTAGAGGCTCAGCGCAAGTATGAGAAAATGGCTGAGATAGGTGAGAGTAGCGTGATCACTAGGAGTGAAAGTGTTCTAAATCTAGGGCCTGTAAATCCTGTAGTGTCCCCTGAAGTTAGTGTACCAGAGGGTGTGTTCCCGGTCCGCACAATATCGGTTCCCAATGGGAAACCGGATAAGGATGGTGTAGTTCCTTTAAGAAATGTTACAATGCATTGTCCCTGGACTAGATCAGAATTACGTTCCATTATGACTGAATTCCCAGACCCTAGAAAGGAGTTAGCTAAATGTCAGAAATTTGTTAAAGACTTAGGAAATGCCCACGAACCAACCAATAAGGATTGGCGGGTAGTGTTGAGGGCGTGTCTTCCTCCCAATACTAACATACAAAAATTTATTGAAGATTGTTTGTTGGAGGAAGATGACACCTTGACTGATGAGATTAACCAACGGAATATAGAACAAATTGTCAAACACTTAGCCATCTGTTTTCCAGTAGTAGTAAATTGGAGTAAGATTTTCACCATTAAACAAAAGGATAGTGAAACTGCCTCAGATTACTTTTCTAGAGCTATAACAGCGATCGCACGATTTACTGGGATATCCAACATAAGTGAGGATCCACATCACAGAGAGGTAGCTGTAGGAGTACTGATGGACGGCCTTAGAGAAAATTTAAAGACGAGAGTACAAATCACATTACCTAATTGGAGAGGCGTCACGGTAGACTCTCTTAGGGAGTCTGCTGTGGAGCATGACAAGAACCTTTTTAGAAAAAGGGAAGAGAAAAGTGATAAGTTAATGACGGTAAGTATACAGGCTCTAGAAGGGGTGCACACACGACCACCAGCATACAACCCATATAACAGGAAACCTAAAGTGATCAGGTGTTTCAACTGTAACGAGGAAGGACATTACAGGAGAGATTGTAATAAAGAAAGACTCAATACACATAGGGGCGGGTCACATAGATATCCTCCAAGGAAGGATTCACATAGACTAGAAGACTCACATCTACCCGCGCATATTACGGCAGCAAATGCTGCGCGGGAAATCAATAGTCAGCGCTAGGGGTCAGGTCATACCTGTAGTCTACAGCCAGTGAGGTTAACTGAGAGTCAGAGTGAAGAACCAACAATGATAGTTGACATAGCTGGTAGGAAACAAACTTTTCTTGTAGATACAGGGGCGGCCCGATCTGTGATAACCTCTCCTTTCAATCTACAGGTGACCAGTAAAACTATTCCAGCTATGGGGGTGACGGGGAAAGTGCTACATTATCCTCTAACTAAACCCGCTGAAGTTACTATCGGCCCTCTGCATACTAAGCATTCGTTTCTCCTAGCTGCAGCGGCTCCTACTAACTTGCTAGGGAGAGACTTGTTATGTAAAATGGGATGTGTCATATACTGTACTTCAGATGGTGTGTTCCTAGATATACCCGAGAAGGTTGCACATGAGGTACAAGACATATTGGACACCCCTCAAAGGTTAATGTTACACTCTCCTGTTATAGAACAAAGTCCATCTCAAGTAAAGGGGATGTTGCTGGAAATACCAGGTTCCCTATGGACCAGAGATGGACAGGACACTGGACTGATGGCAAACGTAGCCCCTGTCATGGTCAATCTAAAAAGTGGTAGGATAGCTCCAAAAATCCCACAGTATCCATTAAAACTGGAGGTGGAACTAGGGGTATATCCTGTTATTGAGAGGCTGATACAACAAGGGATTTTAATCCGTACGGCCAGTACAGCAAATAGTCCCATTTTCCCTGTGAAGAAGAGTGGGGGGAGGGGCTATAGATTAGTCCAGGACTTAAGGGGAATTAACAAAGTTGTTGAGAGCCAATTCCCCGTAGTGCCGAATCCAGCTGTCATCCTCATGCAGATTCCACCGTCTGCCAGTCATTTTACTGTCATTGATCTATGTTCTGCCTTCTTTTCAGTCCCTCTTCACCCTGACTGCCAATACCTTTTTGCATTCTCCTACACGGGAGTGCAATACACATGGACCAGACTACCCCAGGGGTTCATTGACAGCCCCAGTATTTTCTCCCAAGCCTTACATGACTGTTTGCAATCCTTTCAATCCCACAATGGGTCTGTTCTAATTCAATATGTGGACGATTTGTTGTTGTGCTCTGATTCTTTTATGTCATGTTTACATGATACTAAATTGTTGTTGCTTCATCTTTCACAAACAGGGCACAAGGTGGCAAAGGATAAATTACAGCCATGTCAGACTAAGGTCAAATACTTAGGACACTGCCTCACTAAGGGGCTAAGACACCTGACAACCGACAGAATTGAGGCCATACAACACATGACCCTGCCACAGAGCCAGAAGCAGATTCGTACTTTCTTGGGGATGTGTGGATACTGTAGGTCCTGGATCCCAGGTTTTTCTATTCTGGCATTACCATTGCAGGAGCTAGTCTCTTCCTCAAAACCAGAACGTGTTGTACACACAGAAGAGTCAGAGCAAGCGTTCTTTAATCTTAAAGATAGTCTGACAAGAGCACCTGCATTGGGAATACCTGATTATGAAAAGCCTTTTGAGCTATTTTGTACAGAAGCTGATGGCTGTGCAGCAGGTGTCCTCGCACAGAAACATGGTGACGCTAGCAGACCGGTAGCATACTACAGTGCACAATTAGACAATGTGGCAAGATCACTCCCAACATGTCTCAGAAGTGTAGCAGCAACGGCCCTTCTAGTAAGTAAGAGCGAGGATGTAGTATTAGGACATAATTCAACCATCTATACACCCCATGCTGTATCAGCTCTGTTAAATTCAGCCCAAACCAGACATGTTTCTTCAGCTAGATTCACAAAATGGGAACTAGCCCTGATGGCACCCTCAAACATCACCATCAAACGATGTAGCACCTTAAATCCAGCTACATACCTTCCGTATGTGTCTCAAAAGACACAAAGGGTGGGAGGTGAGGAGACCCTGGTTGATGATGAGTTAGGCAAGAATACTGACACGCATGACTGTATGGAACACCTGAATCAGACTGCAAGGCCCGACATACGTGACACCCCCTTAGAAAATGTAGATTTTACGTTTTATACAGACGGAAGTTGCCATAGACAGACAGAGACAGGAGAGCTATGTACTGGTTACGCTGTTGTAGACGATCAGGATGTGGTAGAAGCTGAACCCCTTGGCCCACCTCACTCAGCCCAGGTGGCGGAACTAGTAGCACTAAGGAGAGCGTGTGAATTGGCAGAGGGTAAATCAGACAACATATATACTGACTCTAGGTACGCCTTCGGGGTAGTGCAAGATTTTGGGGCCCTTTGGCGTCTTAGAAACTTTACGACAGCAGCAGGTACACCAGTGGCACACTCACAACACATAAAAGGACTTCTGACAGCGATACAGTTACCCAGAACAGTAGCCGTCATAAAGTGCAAAGCCCATACCTTTGAAGAAGACCCAGTGTCATTGGGCAACAACAGGGCAGACGAAGCTGCTAAATGGGCAGCAGGCCAACCTATGACTGTATCGACCGAGACTATGATGGTTTTTCAGACATTAGACATGCAGAAATTAATTGAAATGCAAGATTTGTGTTCCCTGCAGGAAAAGGCGGTCTGGAAGGCGAAGGGATGTGGTCAAGAGTCCTCAGGACTCTGGAGGGATGGACAAGGTAAGCCTGTAGCTCCCCGAACATACTATCCAAGCCTGGCTGAAGCAGCACATGGCCTGACTCACCTGGGTAAAGAAGGTATGCGCAAACTGGTGAGAGCATACTGGTGTGCTCCCGGATTTTCCTCTCAAGCTGGTAAGAAAGCAATGTCATGTCTTACTTGTTTGAGGAAAAATGTTGGGAAAACTATTCCAACTGAGCCATCCCTCATCCCTCCTACAGACGGACCTTTTCAGGTAATACAAATTGACTATATCCAATTACCACCGTGCAGGAATCTAAAATATGTGTTAGTGTGTATTGATGTGTTTTCCGGTTGGGTAGAAGCATATCCGGCAGCCACTAATACTGCTGTGTTCACTGCAAAGAAAATTGTATAAGACTTTGTGTGTAGGTTTGGTATCCCTAGAATCATTGAAAGTGATAGGGGTACCCATTTTACTGGTGATATCTTCCAAAATATGTGTAAACTCATGGGAATCAGTAGCAGACTTCACACCCCTTACCGACCACAAGCCAGTGGTAAGGTGGAGAGAGTAAACGGTACTATCAAGAACAAACTGGGTAAGATAATGGCTGAAACTGGGTTGGCATGGCCTGAGGCTTTGCCGTTGCTCCTCCATAGCATTCGAACCACTCCTAGACCTCCTCTTAATCTGTCCCCCTTTGAGATACTGTTCGGACGACAACCTCATTTGATCGTGAGTCCACAAGACGACTTAAAGTGTAATAATGAAGTGACTGTACAATATCTTATAAGAATGAGTAGACAGCTGAAACAACAACAACAAAAACTAAAAATGCTGTCACCTGGTATGCCAGAGACGAACTGTCATGATGTTGAACCTGGAGACTATGTTATGATCCGCAATTTCTTACGTTCAGGTTGTTTAACAGACCGTTGGGAAGGCCCGTACCAAGTGCTGCTGACCAGTACTACATCACTGAAGGTTGCAGAGAGAGACACTTGGGTCCATTCCACCCACTGCAGGAGAGTCCATAATCCGGAGAAAGTGCAAGACAAAACTCAGACCGACGACATAGAGCTGTCACTTGTGAGCCTGTTCCGGGAGACCTAAAGCCTGCAGTTGAGACACCTGAACCAGAGACGTTGCCTCAGAACTATCTTTCCAGCGATGGAGTGGCGGTTTTTGTTTTTCTTTTGTTCCAGGATTTTCCTTGTTTTTACTTTTTCTAGGACATTCTATTTTTGTGAAGGAGGATGGAGGAGAGTTCTGGGAGTGATACGGATGAAATGGAGGCCGAAGAAAAGTTAATAGGATACTCTGAGCAGCCCATTATCAAACTTGGTCCAGGGGTTATGAAAAGTTCTGCTAGCTCAGGAACTCGGAGGCAGTGTGAGGGGCTATTGTCTGATGAGTATTGTATCTGCAAGTTCTGCGACTCCCTAGTTGAAGAGAGATGCATCAAACGATGCCAGTCCCCCAGTACTCTGAATATAGGCGGGCATCCTTTGGAGGATTATCACTCCCTGGTGGGTAAGGTGCTAAACCAAACCGAGTGTTGGGTGTGCTCTCACATGCCTCAAGGGCAGCATAACATAGGACTAGTGCCATTCCCTCTAAACATATCCGAAGTACTCGAATTGAGGGGTGGGAGGCCCATAGAAGGGAGGTTCAATAACACTAGGTCCCCTAGTCTGACGCTTCGACAATACTCCATAGGCAGATCTTTGCTGTGCCTAAACATATCTCATGCAAAACGCCTGGAGAATTGGGAGGCTGACCTATCAGATCAGACAATGGCTCGCCACAATCATTTCAGAGGAAGACTCACAAGGTCACTACTAGGCAGGAATGTTGATGGAAGTCACAAGTTAGGGCGTATAACCAAACATAAGAAGGTATCCATTGGAAAAGTCTCTACAGATAAATGTGAAAATGTCATTAATGCCGACACGTGTCTAGAGCAGATGAAGACACTAGGCATGGGTAGTTTTATCAAAACTCTGTGTAATATAATTCATGGGCATACTGTTCCTTATGTTCTCCCTGAGGATGTGTATTTTGTTTGTGGGAGAAAAGCTTATTCCTGGGTGACTCCGAGTTCCAAGGGCTTGTGTTTCCTAGCTAAACTGGTTCCTGAAATCATGACTATTACTCATGAAGAAATGGTTGATATTCACAAGACTACATCACCACCATACATACACACACAGTATGAACACCGTGGCAAGAGAAATATGATTCCTGGTGAGGAACCCATAGCTACAAAATTGATTAGTGAAACTGCTGGTTTCCAAGTTATGGTTGCTCTAGATCTCACCAGGACCGCTCGGGGAACATTAAACTTTAAATATATCCAAGACCTAGCCAAATTAATAGATAATATCACCGAGATGTATGATGACACTTTCAGGTATACTGGAAGGGAGCTACAAGCGTACAAGAAAGAGTTGATGCAACATAGACTGGTACTAAATTATCTCACCTCTATTACTGGTGGGTACTGTGTGACACTGGCCACCCAGTTCAGTGTCAAATGTTGCACGTACATTACTAATAGTACGGAAGACCCTAAAGAGGTTATAGACCGGAAGATGGATGAAATTTTGCAGCTGAAATGGGAATTTCGAAAGAGCCATAATTCTTCGTTATATGAGGTCGGGGAAAAGGTGGCGGGTTGGTTCTCATGGTTGAACCCAGCAAAATGGTTCTCCGGTCTGGGGGAGTGGGTACAGGAAATGATTGTGAGTGTAGGTAAGCTCCTTCTCCTGATACTGGGTGTCATCTTAGCAATTGGTTTAGTTGTCAAATGTGTTCCTACTGTGTTGAAGTGTGGAAAATGGTCTCATAGGAGTAACACTGAGAAAGAGACTGAAAGGGTGGTACCAGATACCGAGATCATGGTCTGTGGAGAAGTATTGTATAATCCTGAACTTGAAACGGTGATTGGGTGATAGTTTATTACACAATCAAAGGGTGGAACTGTCGAAGTCAGCAAATTGGATAAAGTCATTTCAATTAAAGTCTAGCAAACTTGGTTGTCTTTGTCTGAAAAGATGCGTACGGAACGCTACGACGTACAAGGGCACGCTACGGCGTGAAAGGTCGTACGCATCCACTACACGTGGCAGCAACAGTAATTGCTCTTTTACCATACATTCGCACAAACACACATACTTATAAAATAGTACACATTAATGGTAGTTGCAACACATAGTCAGTTATGTCGAAATATAGTTGTATTTATATGTTATATCAGAGTTACATGCATATTAGTGAAATACACGGAATGGGTTGAAGGAATATGAGTGGTATCATAATGAACCTTGTCACATATTAACTTGTTTGGTCCACTCTGCGAGGGAATCGCAGAGTGCATACGCAAGTTATGAATGATAGGGAATTATGAACTACTTAAGACTAAGGAATCTTGGCGGGAAGAGCAGAGCATACCCCCTGCTGAGATGACCCCCTCCTTTGGATTCCTTTGTATGAACTGGCCAATGATGACGACCCCTTGGACCTTCCTGAGACCTGGACCAATAGATGCAAGCTATTCCATCTTCATTGTATTACTGTATGTGATTGTGTATATAAGCAGCAGCTTGTGATCCAGAGGGCAGACTTCTTGTCCCCAGACTTCAGGATTGAATGACTGCACTGGATCCAGAGCGCCGGCGATAAGTAACGGCTGTATTTACTATTACTTCGCTTGAGCATATTATTCTACTTATTTGCGAATAAATCTTTGTGCTTTGGAAACAAATCGAGGTTCGACAATCGTTATTGGTTAGCGACAATACGCACATAACAACGTTATCAGACATTTGTGTGTGTTGTTACATATTACAGACAGCTGAACGTTGTAATATATTGTATAATTGAATACTTAGTAAGAAATACATAATGTGATGTAAACAAAACATACTGAAAGCAGCTTTTTTGTATATTTCAGAGGTAACTTTGTAATAAACTAGTTATTTATTTCACCATTAAAATTACTACATCTTTATTGTTGCTTTGCTTGCTCAACTTTCTCAAAAACATCTCAATGTTTAGTATATCAAGTCTGTACTTTACCTGTAATTGCTATGCCGACCAAGGTTCTCCCCCAGCAATGGAGGACCCAGGAGGGGGTGACTGATACAGGCAGCTGGCCGGACCAGCACACTCATGGGGGTATATTTATTAAACTGCGGCTTTGTAAGAGTGGAGATGTTGTCTATAGCAACCAATCATTTTCTAGCTGTCATTTTGTAGAATGCACTAAATAAATGATAACTAGAATCTCATTGGTTGCTAAGGTAACATCTCTACTTTTTCAAACCTGCAGTTTAGTAAATATACCCCATTGACTTGCACTGTTTGTGATCTAATTATTTCAATAACCTATTTAGTGCTGATACCATGCCATAAGCCTCTCTGTGAAAATGGTGCACAATAATTCATAATGTACAGTAACTTTGTCGAAGTCAGTAAATTGGATAAAGTCATTTCAATTAAAGTCTAGCAAACTTGGTTGTCTTTGTCTGAAAAGATGCGTACGGTACGCTATGACGTACAAGGGCACGCTACGGCGTGAAAGGGCGTACGCATCCACTACACGTGGCAGCAACAGTAATTGGTCTTTTACCATACATTCGCACAAACACGCATACTTATAAAATAGTACACATTATTGGTAGTAGCAACACATAGTCAGTTATGTCGAAATATAGTAGTATTTATATGTTATATCAGAGTTACATGCATATTAGTGAAATACACAGAACGGGTTAAAAGAATAACATCATGAGTGGTATCATAATGAACCTTGTTACATATCCTACTGTTTGGTGCGCTCTGCGAGGGAATCGCAGAGTGCATACGCAAGTTATGAATGATAGGGAATTATGAACTACTTAAGACTAAGGAATTCTGGCGGGAAGAGCAGAGCATACCCCCTGCAGAGATGACCCCCTCCTTTGGATTCCTTAGGATGAACCAGCCAATGATTGACGACCCCTTGGACATTCCTGAGACCCAGACCAATAGATGCAAGCCATACCATCTTCATTGTATTACTGTATTTGATTGTGTATATAAGCAGCAGCTAGTGATCCAGAGTGCAGACATCTTGTCCCCAGACTTCAGGATTGAATGACTGCACTGGATCCAGAGCGCCTGCGATAAGTAACGGCTGTATTTACTATTACTTCGCTTGAGCATATTTTTCCACTTATTGCGAATAAATCTCTGTGCTTTGGAAACACAAATCGAGGTTCGACAATCGTTATTGGTTAGCGACAATACGCACATTACAACTTACACACGTAGGAACACTGGCCACAACTTGGACATACACACTGCTGTATATGTAGCACATTTTCTTTTGTTTACAAGCCACCAGACCTGGAAGATAAGTTTTGACCCAAACCCCCCTCCCCCTTTATGTTAGATATTTGTTACATGTCTATATGTGACCCGTGTGGAAGAGACCTTCACGCTTTCCTCGTGTGTCCTACAAGCATGTCAAAATATTAGATAAATGCATAAAGTATACCTGCTGAACCAAGGATTGTAAAACAAATAATATACTATCTATTCTCTTAATTAACTTTTGGAAAAAAAGTAATTACATAATTTACGAATATAATATGAGAACCATCTTCCACATATTAGGATTTTTTTATTGAATGCCTACATTACTTTTAGCCTGACAATTATTACATATTCACAGTTGTTATATTAAAATATGTCCAAATTTTTTTTAAAAAATGCATCTAGCACGAAGTTTATTACACCACATCTGATTATAAGAAGGGTCCCTGATAAATAAACTTAATTTTCCACCTATAGCAGCAAGAAGTAACTTGTAATGCAATTTGCAACTGATCCATCGTAATCCCACAGGTGTTTAATTGTATAGTGTGCCACTAACTACATCTTTATTCAGTCCAGGTAATTTTAAGTTAGGTGTGTGTCTGAATCTAAATTTGCCGTGCACAAATGTGGTGCACTCTAATTTTCAGTGCACACTGTACCCGCCACAATATGTCCTGTGAGACAAAAGCTGTGGCATTGAAAGAAAGACAATTATGCAAATAATCTTAAGAATAAAGATCCTGTTTTATTACTTACTAGCTGTTGCCTGGGTTTAAATCTTCAAGCTATTAAGTTATCAATGAGTTGGATGTAACTGTCAACCTTTTCAAAATAATTAGAAGCTTAGCAGGTCTTCCAACAAACCCATTAGGTGGCTGCCCAGTGTCGTTTTTGTTTTTAGATTAAATATCATTGAAATCCATCTAGTGGAAGGACCAGGACAGGCTCGTCAGGTCAAAGTTCTGCCCAGAGTACAGCAACGGGAGGTTCTACTGGGACCCTAATCTCCCTAAAACCTGGACAGGATTCAACTGGACCATCTCGCGTTGGTTTCATCCCAATCGGTGCAGGGGTGTCTGAATGCATAACTGGACAGACAAGCAGACCAATGATTTATATATATAAGATTTTACTGTGATAGGGCATCCTCAGAATCATTCCTCCTCTTGTCTGCCTTACTTGCATTGTTCACCATTCTGCGCTCTTGTTATAATTGCCATACCTACTCCCAGTGCCCTTCTTGAGTATAGTTCCAGTAGGATTAGGATAGGGAAGAGGTATCCTAGTACATGGACAGGAGCCAATGACTGGGGAGTCACCAGACCCATTGTGGTAAATAATGCCACATAAGTACCCCTTGAGTAAAATATACACCATGGGTATATCCAAGTACTTATTTAACTAAAAATGTTAACACTAAAATCTGAACATATCTTGGAGGGGGAAGGGGGGGGGGGGGGCAGGGGATTGTGTAATTTAAGTACCGCCCTTAATTATACATTTATGCATCTGTGTTAATATGACCCAGGTGGCAAAGCCTACATTACGCGGTTTGCTGTGACTCACGTCATGGAGGACCCCAATCTAGCCACTTCATTGGGAAGTGGCAGGATGCGGGAAAACCAACCAGGTACTGCGGGAGATCTATGCAGAATTAGGGAGTCTCCCGGACAATTCGGGAGAGTGGGCAAGTATGATTAAAACATAACCTAAATTATCCACTACAAAGCATACAAGTATAATAGTCAACTCCTATAAGCAAATCTACCTTGCTCCAGACTGAATTGAATATTCCCCAGAGAATACTAAGTAACACCAAAGAAATGAGCTGGTAACTATAATTGTCTGCTGATGAAAACAAGTTCTGTGAATAGAGGGGGCTCTTAATATATATCTAATGTATGCTGATATGCATTAAGGTTCTATCATAAAATAATAATTGCAAATAACTTTTCTCATGGGCTAATATCTACACATTATCCTTTACTTTCAGTTTGCATTTCTTGCTGTTACTTCCAATTTATGACCCTGTATCTTCAGTTTCTCTATTTCTCACTCTAAAATTATCTTGTTTTTAGATCTCTACAGATCAATATGGATCATTTATGAGTAACCACAAGAGAAATTAACTCTTAAAAGGTTGGCCCAATAAGTACATTTTATCTTTAAAAAATAAATGGCTAAATAAATATTATTATTTTTTTAGGTGACCTGGAAACAAATTCAAGACAAAATGCACATATTATACTATCCATTTTCTTGTTATTTAGTACTGATAACCTCAGTAATATCAGATAGTACAAGTGTGGCTAAGAGCTGGCTAAATCCCCTTCCCATTCATGACCTGACCAGCAGGGGGCCAAAAGGTACCTTCGGTGAAGGGGATTTAGCTGGCTCACACTGAGTGTGCTATTTCCCATGCAGTCAGGGCCATCTTTTCCATTGGGCATGACGGGCAGGTGCCCGGGGGCCCCATAGGCAGGGCTCTTAATTGGAATATATATATATCTATATCTAGTTATATCTATCTATATATATACCTACGACTATATCTATATCTATCTAGCTATCTATCTATAAATATATATATATATATATATATATATATATAGGTAGGGGCCCTGGTGCACTGCCTTGCCTGGGGGCCCATAATGTTGTTAAGATGGCCCTGCATGCAGTGTAGGTACTGGGTACCTACGGTGAAGGGGATTTAGTCGCAACCGTATAAGTATGGTAGCGGCTAAATCCCCTTCGGCTTAGGTACCCTGGCACGTCAATATGACATCACAGGGTCATGTGATCACAGGGGTCACATGGTACATAGTGTTAGGCGGGCTGCTGAAACTCTATGTTAGTGGTGCAGGAGCGCCATCATTTCTTCGGTTCCTTGTTGTATTCGTGTAGACAAAGGTAAGTAGAAGGGGAGCTAGTGTCTGTGTATGTCTGATGGACGCTGCAGGGCACAGAGGGGGCATGTGTAATGGACGCTGCAGGGCACAGAGGGCATGTGTGATGGACGCTGCAGGGCACAGAATGCATGTGTGATGGACGCTGCAGGGCACAGAGGGCATATGTGATGGACGCTGCAGGGCACAGAGGGCATGTTTGATGGACGCTGCAGGGCACAGAGGGCATGTGTGATGGACCCTGCAGGGCACAGAGGGGGCATGTGTGATGGACGCTGCAGGGCACAGAGGGCATGTCTGATGGACGCTGCAGGGCACAGAGGGCATGTGTGATGGACGCTGCAGGGCACAGAGGGCATGTGTGATGGACGCTGCAGGGCACAGGGGGGGCATGTGTGATGGACGCTGCAGGGCACAGAGGGCATGTGTGATATACGCTGCAGGGCACAGAGGGGGCATGTGTGATGGACGCTGCAGGGCACAGAGGGCATGTGTGATGGACGCTGCAGGGCACAGGGGGCATGTGTGATGGACGCTGCAGGGCACAGAGGGGGCATGTCTGATGGAAGCTGCAGGGCACAGAGGGGGCATGTGTGATGGACGCTGCAGGGCACAGAGGGGGCATGTGTGATGGACGCTGCAGGGCACAGGGGGGGCATGTGTGATGGACGCTGCAGGGCACAGGGGGCATGTGTGATGGACGCTGCAGGGCACAGAGAGGGCATGTGTGATGGACGCTGCAGGGCACAGAGGGCATGTGTGATGGACGCTGCAGGACACAGAGGGCATGTGTGATGGACGCTGCAGGGCACAGGGGGGGCATGTGTGATGGACGCTGCAGGGCACAGGGGGCATGTGTGATGGATGCTGCAGGGCACAGAGGGGGCATGTCTGATGGAAGCTGCTCTGGCACAGGGGGGGCATGTGTGATGGACGCTGCAGGGCACAGAGGGCATGTGTGATGGATGCTGCAGGGCACAGGGGGGCATGTGTGATGGAAGCTGCTCTGGCACAGGGGGGGCATGTGTGATGGAAGCTGCTCTGGCACAGGGGGGGGCATGTGTGATGGTAGCTGCTCTGGCACAGGGGGGGCATGTGTGATGGAAGCTGCAGGGCACAGAGGCAGGGCCGGATTAACCATAGGGCTAACTGGGCTACAGCCCAGGGGCCTATGGCATCCAGGGGGCCCTTGAAAGTGCTCAGCAGCAGTATTGATAGGTCGGGGGTGGGGGCGCCCCCAGCCCGATCAGTGCTGCTGAGCACTTTTCCTGCAGTACTTCCCCGGCGCGCTGTAGTCTCCTTACTGAGGAGATCTCGTGAGTCTCACTCTCACGAGATCTCCTCAGTAAAGAGTGTACAGCGCGCCGGGAAAGGAGGAGAAGGGGGGGGGGGGGCGGCTCAGATCACCGGGAAGGGGGGCCCTCACGGGGGAATGGAGGCCCCCCTTAGCCCAGGGGCCTCCATTCCCTTAATCCGGCCCTGCACAGAGGGGGCATGTGTGACTAAAGGTAATGGGCAGTGGAGAGGCATGTGTCAGTAAAGCATGTGGGCAGAAGGGGCATGTTATGGAGAAGCCTCTTCCCCACACAGCCCCTCCTCAACCAACAATACCCTGACAACACTCACCATCTTTTATCTGATATTCCCCATGACACATATTACATTATCTTTTTCCTCACAGGCCTCCTGCCCACAATCGTGTGCCACTGCCGCCCACCAGCTTTTCCCTCACATGCCCCGCTGCCTCAATCCTGACACCTCTCTTACTTCAAAATGAAAAGAGGCATCTTTTATTTGAAAGTGGAGTAGAGCCTTACCATCAAGTGAGATAATAATACAGAGACCGTTATTGCCATAGATGTTGTGGTTTTGTTTTTAAAAATACTGTATCTAGTCACATTTTACTCAGATGGTATTAGCATTACAGGCCGTGAGTATAATTGCTTTTGTCGCAACACCGTACATAAAAGATTATCTCACAAAAATAACAATACATCTAGTTTTCTACGCACGTTTTTCAGATAGCATACTTGTTCCTTCTCACTTACCCATAAATTTAAAATTTTTATATTTTTCAGGCATTCATTGCGGGACACCGGGAACCATTGGAGGATAGTGTTGAGACCAGGTGAAAGGGTAATTTAAGACATCCTAGAACAGTGATGGCTAACCTATGGCACACCAGGTTTTGTGAGACTACAAGCCCCAGCATGCTTTGCCAGTAGATTACTAGCTGATAGCTGGCAGAGCATGCTGGGACTTGTAGTTTCACAACACCTGGATCGTCACAGGTTAGCCATCACTATCCTAGTAGTTCACTTACACTTCTTTATACTCCTTTCCTGTTAGGCCTTCAGTTAAGATTAATTGCCCAGCGTGGCAGGGCATATTTTTTATTAGTGGGGTGCTCTGTAGGTCAGCAAGACTGAGTGTTAACCTTTCCCAACACAGTGCTGGAAGATAGGTTTAGCAAGTTGCTGTGGGCCACAGGAATGGGTACCTCTTAATGTTGGGGCAGGCTTCATGTTTCCTTAAGGGGCCTGGGTCAGGTGGGGGATACTGGGCATAGGTAAGCCCCAATGTTGTGAAATGCTGGTTCGAGCAGCTTATTGAGGGCTTCTTAGCTGGTAATCAGTGCTCTGAATTGCTCCTGTTGGTGGAGCAGATTCAGAGAGCTACAGAGTATTTGGGAGAGGTGGTCCTGGCCAATGGATTGATTGGGGCATGGATATCTGCCTCTGTGATTTTGGCTTGTTGGACTCTCTGGTTTTAGTCCTTGGAAGCTGATATGTGGGTGTTCTGTTTGGGCCGTAGCTGGTCAATATTATTAGTTAGGCGACAGGAGGAAAAAGTGCTTTCCTTCCTGTTAATGTACCAAAAGCTCAGGTGCCCATGTTCTCTCCTTATGTTTCTCTCGTCTGCTAGGCCCCCAGTCACCAAGTCTGCTGATAAGAAATTGGCATGATGGTGTACTGCCCACCCACGATCGCTGACGTTTGAGCCTGTCTACTCTTCTCCAGGGTTAAATATAAATTAAAGGCCTATCTGGAGAGTGGAATAGAGGGTGTAGAGCTACGGTGAACTTCTAGGATTTCTTAAAATGTCCGTATGACTGGTCCCTACACTATACTCCAAGTTTTGTTACATACTGTCCAGGCTGCTGCAACCTCCATCTTGCAGCAATGATATCTTGGTCCTCTACAATCCATTCAAATAGCCTCTGCAAGAATAACCTCTCTACTCTCCATCATTAATTTCACTTCTACTGAAATCCCAATCTTGACCCCACCTCCCTTGCCAATTATCGCCCCATCTCACTTCTCCCCTCCTCCTCCAAATTACTTGAACGGATAGTCTGCTGTCGCCTCACCAGATACCTCTCAGACTACTCCCTCCTCGGCCCTCGCCAATCTGGTTACCGCCCCCTCCACTCCACTGAAACTGCCCTGGCCAAGGTCACCAATGACCTCCTTTCAGCCAAATCCAAGGGTCACTTCTCCATACTCATCCTGCTTGACCTCTCCGCGGCCGTTGACACCGTGGATCACCCCCTCCTTCTGCAAACTCTTCTCTCTCTTGGCCTCTCTGGCTCAGTCCATGCCTGGTTCTGCTCTTACCTCGCCGACCGCACCTTCTCTGTCTACATGTCTGGCTCCTCCTCCACCCCCTCCCCTCTCCCGGTTGGCATCCCCCAGGGCTCTGTTCTGGGCCCCCTTCTCTTTTCGCTCTACACTTCCTCCCTCGGTGCTCTTATCACCTCCTTTGGTCTTCAGTATCATCTTTATGCTGACGACATCCAACTCTACATCTCTCTTCCACCCTCCTCTGTTGAGTATCTGACTGCCTTTCTGCCATCTACTCCTGGATGTCCTCGCGCTTTCTCAAAATCAATATCTATAAAACTGAACTTATTGTCTTCCCTCCCCCCAGACTCCCCTCTCACCACAACCTCTCTATCGTTGTCAATAACACTACCATCTCCTCTGTCACCCAAATCTGATGCCTGG
Source organism: Mixophyes australis (assembly GCA_036250195.1). Lineage (NCBI taxonomy): Eukaryota > Metazoa > Chordata > Amphibia > Anura > Limnodynastidae > Mixophyes > Mixophyes australis. Next base: position 11,598,008 of record JAVHZZ010000002.1, on the reverse strand, counting down.
GTGTCACCCTTGACTCCTCTCTCTCCTTTATCCCCCACTTCCATTCCCTTGCCCAAGCCTGTCGCTTCCAACTGCACAACATCGCCCGCATCCGGCCCTTCCTCTCTCAAGATGCTACCAAAACAATCATCCACTCACTCATCATCTCCCGCCTCGACTACTGCAACCTTCTCCTCACTGGCCTCCCCCTCTCCCATCTCGCCCCCCTCCGCTCCGTTCTCAATGTGGCTGCTTGACTCATCTTTCTCTCACGCTGCTCCTCCTCAACCTCCCCTTCCCCTACAGGTTCCTTTTCAAACTCCTCACCACCACTTACAAAGCTCTCTCCCAATCTACTGCCCCCTATATCTCTAACCTCCTCACTATTCACACTCCGGCCCGCTCGCTGCGCTCGGCCAATGACCGTCACCTCTCCTCCACTCTGATCACCTCTTCCCACTCTAGAACCCAGGACTATACCCGAGCTGCTCCCCTTCACTAGAACGACCTCCCTTGCTCCATCTGTCTCTCCCCCAACCTGTGCTCCTTCAAACGGGCACTTAAAACCCACTTCTTCCTTAAAGCCGACCAACCACCTAACTCCTCATCCACTCTTCTCGTTCTCCCTCTCTCCCCTGGCCCCTCTTCTCTCCCCATGCCTCACTGGCTTCCTTTCGTGCCTGTTTTTGTTTCACCCTCCCTTAGGATGTAATCTCTTATGAGCAGGGCCCCCCCTCCCCTCCTGTCTCCACACTGGTTCTTCTGCTCTTTCTTTGCTCCATATGTCTTCCTGGAGTTCGTGAAGCATTGGTACTTTGTGTTTATTGTTCTGTACTTTGTCACCCTGTTTTGTACTACTATTTGTACTGTGTACGTGTCACGGGCACTAGGAGTCTTTACCCAGGGATCACCAGGTGATAGGCTTACCAGAGCAGTATAGGTGGTAATATGGTACTCTGGTAGCAGGGTGATCACGGAACAGGAAATAGCAGATGATGAGATGCTCAGGAAAGTCTATGACTAGCAGCACTGGTAATATGGATGTAGTAATACACGAGGAACTGTATGGACAAAGGACAAGTGAAGGTAGTCAGTGGTCTGCGGTAGCAAGTTGTACCACTGCTATAGTGAGGAGGAATGTCCAACTGAAACGAGGAGGTGATGAGAGTCAGCGGTCTGCAGATAGCAAGTTGTACCGCTGTCTGAGTGAAGGAATGGAATCCAAGTGGAGGTATCCGGGGAGTCAGTGGTCTGCGTTAGCAAGTTGTACCACTGCTATGTGAGAGGATACTGGAACAGGTGACACAGGAACAGGGATCAGTGGTCTGCCTCTAGCAAGTTGTACCACCGAATATATATGTGAGGAGGAGCACGGGGAGAGACTGCAATACAGGAGATACACGGGCACCTTAAACTTGATCCACAATAGTATGCACAATATATAAATGACTGAACAGCCCTGCAATAATAATAGAAAGTCACTTGAGGTAATCCGGCACAAGATAACACAGTCAATGATGGCAATAGACTCAGCGGATAGCAAACTCCAGAGGAGAACCAACACAGTCCAGCAAGATATGCAATACACCAGCACAGTCAATGAGAAGTATGCATACCGTGGTTCAGAAGCAGGCTGTCAGACAGGAGTGCAGAGATACCTGAACGGCTGGAGGCCGGCAGGATGCGAAGTCCCTGGATGGGTGAAGCGGTAGTCAAGTAGGTGCAGCGCACAGGTAGGTAGACCAGCAGGGGAACAAATACTCAGGAAGCAGTAGTATGTAGAACAGGACTCCTGGAGGACCCTGAAGAGTAGCGATGGTCTAGCTGAGAAGAAAGTAGTGAGGCGCAGATCCGATGCTAACAGGCGGGTAGAGACCAGCGGGAACACAGGAAAGCATGGAGAGCGGATCAGCTGTTGAAGGACGAGTAGAGCTGAGGAGTAGCAGCAGCGGGACTCTGCAGATAAACGGAGGTAGCCGATAGCAACCGGCAGGTGCAGTAACGATGGAACACTGGAGAGCAGAGCTGAGCTGGAACTGTTGAGCACGGAGAGTAGCGGATAGGAATCAGTTGTAGCAGTCTCGAGGAAACACGGGAGAGATGAGATGAGCTGAAGACTGAAGCGCACGGAGGCAGCGGATAGGAATCAGCCAAACAGTCACGATGAAACACAGGCGAGTTGAAGGTTGAAGACTGTAGTGCACGGAGGCAGCGGATAGGAATCAGCTAACAGTCACGATGATACACAGGTGAGTTGAGGTAGATTGAAGACTGTAGTGCACGGAGGCAGCAGATAGGAATCAGCTAACAGTCACAATGATATATAGTAGAGTTGAAGTGGCTTGAAGACTGTAGTGCACGGAGGCAGCGGATAGGAATCAGCTAACAGTCACGATGATACACAGGAGGGTAGAAGTGGTGTGGAAACCACAGGAGTAGAAGTGGTTTGGCAACCACAGGGGTAGAAGTGGTTTGGAAACCACAGGAATCAGCAGCGCTGAATACACGAGGAAACACAGGAACACCTTCAGAGGCTCATGGGGAATGAGACTCCAAGATCAGGCAACGTGGTATTGACCACAGGTGCTTAATATAGGGAGTGTTGCCTGATCTGCCAATTAAGTTAAAGGGACAGGTACTGAAGGGTTTGAAAGGGCTGCGCATGCGCAGCCCCTTAAGGATGGAGGACGACCACGGTTCCTAAATGTCCGGGAAGAAGCACTCACAGTCCGGTGAGTGACAGTACCCCCCCTTTTAAAGGTGGGCACAGAACGCCTGGAACCGGGCTTGTCCGGATTTTTGGAATAAAACTTCTTAAGAAGAGCTGGGGCGTTGAGATCTTCAGCTTTGATCCATGAACGTTCTTCAGGACCAAAGCCCTTCCAATGAACGAGGAAACGGAGAACTCCTCGCGAAATTTTTGCGTCCAATACCTGAGTAATCTCGAAATCTTCCTCCTGATGAACTTGAACTGGCTGAGGTGCTGAAGGAGGAGTCGAGAAACGGTTGATGATGAGAGGTTTGAGCAAGGACACATGGAAGGCATTGGAAATACGAAGATTCTTAGGAAGTAGAAGTTTAACACAAACTGGATTTATTACTTGAATGATCCTATATGGACCAATAAAACGAGGAGCGAATTTCATAGATGGGACCTTCAAACGAATATTTTTGGTAGATAACCAGACACGATCTCCAATTTTTAGTGGTGGAATAGCCCGCCTCTTCTTATCTGCGAAAGACTTATATTTGGTAGATGTCTTCTTTAAACAGGTTTTGACCTGAGACCAGATATTTTTGAAGGTCTGACAAACAGTCTCCACAGCAGGAACTTGGGTGGGAGGGAGGGCAGGTAATTCCGGAAAAGACGGATGGTGACCGTAAACCACAAAGAATGGAGTTTTGGACGATGACTCGTGGGATCCATCTTCCACGTCCGATGACGTCACGAACGCCCGATGAGGAGGAAGGCGTTCAGACTGAACCTTATCGCACAGATCCGTAGATGAAGGATCCTGTGGAGGAGGGCCTGGTGGAATAGACGAATGCTGTCCTTTGAATGAAACCACTTGAGAGAGACAACGATGATGACATTCAGCTCCCCAAGACGTAACTTGAGAAGTGCGCCAGTCAATCTGGGGAGAATGACATTGAAGCCATGGAAGGCCTAAGACAATCGGACTTGTCGTAACAGGAAGAATTAAAAACGAAATCTCTTCATGGTGTAGCACACCAATCTGAAGCGTTACTGGAGACGTACACTGGGTGATGAGACCATTGATGAGACGTGATCCATCTATAGCAGTCACAGTAATCGGTGTTTTCAAAGTAATCACTGGTAGGGACCATTGATTCACTAGGGATTTAGAAATGAAATTTCCTGCTGCTCCAGAATCAATTAGTGCTTGAGACTCAAAGGATTTGGTAGCAAAGGAAATCGTAACATCAAAAGCGTAGGCTTTTAATTTCGTAGAAGATGGAGAGGACTCCAGGAACCCTAACCTTATCTCCCCAGTATTGGTTAGAGCCCGGCATTTCCTGGGACAAGAATTGAGCATATGCGTAGAATCGGCACAATAGATACAAAGTCTATTCTTTATTCTTCGGTCCCTCTCCTCTAAAGTTAATTTGGAGCGACCTATCTCCATGGGTATCACCGGAGATGAAGCTGGGTGAAATTGAGGATTTGAGAGAAGAGGTGTTTTAACCGAAGTTGTTTTCTCAGATTCTCTTTCACGAAACCTCAGGTCTACACGATGGCAAAGAGAGATCAAATCTTCTAAAGAGGAGGGTAGTTCTTGTGAAGTCAGTGCGTTTTTAATTTTATCGGAAAGCCCCTGCCAGAAGGCGGCGATCAGTGCCTCAGCGTTCCACTGAAGTTCAGAGGCTAATATCCGAAATTGAATGACGTACTGAGCCACAGTGCGAGATCCTTGGCGAAGACGGAGAATGCTGGATGCAGCGGAAATAACACGACCTGGTTCATCGAATACACTTCGGAACGTGGAAATAAATTCGGCACTATCCTGTAACAATGGATCGTTTCTCTCCCACAGAGGGGAAGCCCATGCGAGAGCTTGTCCAGAAAACAATGAAATAAGATAGGCCACTCTGGAACGATGGGTAGAAAAATTTTGAGGTTGGAGCTCAAAATGAACTGAGCATTGAGTAAGAAAACCCCTACAAGTTTTGGGGTCTCCATCGTATTTTGACGGAGTAGGCAGGTGAAGCGTGGAAGCTGTAAACACCTGGGATGGCACTGGGGAAACGGAGGAAGGCACAGGAGCATCAACGGTAGTTGTGGCGTCTTGCACAGACGTTCTTTGGGAGGCTAACGCCTGGTAACACTGCAGTAAATGCCGTTGGCGAACTTCCTGTTGCTCAATACTGGTAACCAGATGCCGCAGCATCTCTTTGGCTGTAGGTTCCGTATCTGGGTCTGTCATGGCCTGATCTTACTGTCACGGGCACTAGGAGTCTTTACCCAGGGATCACCAGGTGATAGGCTTACCAGAGCAATATAGGTGGTAATATGGTACTCTGGTAGCAGGGTGATCACGGAACAGGAAATAGCAGATGATGAGATGCTCAGGAAAGTCTATGACTAGCAGCACTGGTAATATGGATGTAGTAATACACGAGGAACTGTATGGACAAAGGACAAGTGAAGGTAGTCAGTGGTCTGCGGTAGCAAGTTGTACCACTGCTATAGTGAGGAGGAATGTCCAACTGAAACGAGGAGGTGATGAGAGTCAGCGGTCTGCAGATAGCAAGTTGTACCGCTGTCCGAGTGAAGGAATGGAATCCAAGTGGAGGTATCCGGGGAGTCAGTGGTCTGCGTTAGCAAGTTGTACCACTGCTATGTGAGAGGATACTGGAACAGGTGACACAGGAACAGGGATCAGTGGTCTGCCTCTAGCAAGTTGTACCACTGAATATATATGTGAGGAGGAGCACGGGGAGAGACTGCAATACAGGAGATACACGGGCACCTTAAACTTGATCCACAATAGTATGCACAATATATAAATGACTGAACAGCCCTGCAATAATAGAAAGTCACTTGAGGTAATCCGGCACAAGATAACACAATCAATGATGGCAATAGACTCAGTGGATAGCAAACTCCAGAGGAGAACCAACACAGTCCAGCAAGATATGCAATACACCAGCACAGTCAATGAGAAGTATGCATACCGTGGTTCAGAAGCAGGCTGTCAGACAGGAGTGCAGAGATACCTGAACGGCTGGAGGCCGGCAGGATGCGAAGTCCCTGGATGGGTGAAGCGGTAGTCAAGTAGGTGCAGCGCACAGGTAGGTAGACCAGCAGGGGAACAAATACTCAGGAAGCAGTAGTATGTAGAACAGGACTCCTGGAGGACCCTGAAGAGTAGCGATGGTCTAGCTGAGAAGAAAGTAGTGAGGCGCAGATCCGATGCTAACAGGCGGGTAGAGACCAGCGGGAACACAGGAAAGCATGGAGAGCGGATCAGCTGTTGAAGGACGAGTAGAGCTGAGGAGTAGTAGCAGCGGGACTCTGCAGATACACGGAGGTAGCCGATAGCAACCGGCAGGTGCAGTAACGATGGAACACTGGAGAGCAGAGCTGAGCTGGAACTGTTGAGCACGGAGAGTAGCGGATAGGAATCAGTTGTAGCAGTCTCGAGGAAACACGGGAGAGATGAGATGAGCTGAAGACTGAAGCGCACGGAGGCAGCGGATAGGAATCAGCCAAACAGTCACGATGAAACACAGGCGAGTTGAAGGTTGAAGACTGTAGTGCACGGAGGCAGCGGATAGGAATCAGCTAACAGTCACGATGATACACAGGTGAGTTGAGATAGATTGAAGACTGTAGTGCACGGAGGCAGCGGATAGGAATCAGCTAACAGTCACAATGATATATAGTAGAGTTGAAGTGGCTTGAAGACTGTAGTGCACGGAGGCAGCGGATAGGAATCAGCTAACAGTCACGATGATACACAGGAGGGTAGAAGTGGTATGGAAACCACAGGAGTAGAAGTGGTTTGGCAACCACAGGGGTAGAAGTGGTTTGGAAACCACAGGAATCAGCAGCGCTGAATACACGAGGAAACACAGGAACACCTTCAGAGGCTCATGGGGAATGAGACTCCAAGATCAGGCAACGTGGTATTGACCACAGGTGCTTAATATAGGGAGTGTTGCCTGATCTGCCAATTAAGTTAAAGGGACAGGTACTGAAGGGTTTAAAAGGGCTGCGCATGCGCAGACCCTCAGGATGGAGGACGACCACGGTTCCTAAATGTCCGGGAAGAAGCACTCACAGTCCGGTGAGTGACAGTACGGCGCTGCGGAAATCTTGTGGTGCCCAACAAATAAATGATGATGGTGATAATAATAATAAATCCTATTGTCTTCCATTTTAATTATCTTTTCACTACAAACGTATTTGGTGTTGTCCAATCCATTTTCACTTGTTATATCTATTATCACAATCTCTGTGCATACCAGCCCTCTGCTCACACTTAGACATAAAACAGATAAAGAGGCGCTAATAATTACTTGATTAAAAAATTATTATTGACATTTATTGTTATAAACATATACCAGGAACATATATTCCCTAAATAGGGATTTTAACAAAGGCTCCTATACCTTGGGTAGAGCAGGTAAAAAAATCACAGCACTATCAGCTATGAGCACTCGGACACAAATCTAGCGCCCTAATACTATTTGTACCTCTGCTCACACTGACACTTTCATGTTATTATCCCACCTGATAATGCCTTATGATTTTAAATCAAAGTGATAGTTATGTTGACGCTTGTTATGATGAGGACCAGCAAGTGAATTATATTGCCTGATATTTTAAATGGACGTTATCAGACATTTGTGTGTGTTGTTACATACTACAGACAGCTGAACTTTGTAATATATTGTATAGTTGAATATTTTGTAAGAAATACATAATGTGATGTAAACAAAACCTACTGAAAGCAACTTTTTTGTATATTTGAGAGGTAAGGTTGTTATAAACTAATTATGTATTTCACCATTAAAATGACTACATCTTTATTGTTGTTTTGCCTGCTATACTTTCTCAAAAACATCTCAATTTTTAGTATATCAAGGATATGTAGTTTCTAAAGCAACCAATCAGATTCTAGTTATCATTTATTTAGTACATTCTACAAAATGACAGCTAGAATCTGATTGTCAACATCTCCACTATTAGGATTTTTTATTGAATGCCTACCTTTCATTTTAGCCTGACAATCATTATATATTCACAGTTGTTCTGAGTTCAAAATGTCCCAATTTTTGGATAAAAAAATGCATCTAACACCACGTCTATTACACCACATCTGATTATAAGAAAGGTCCCTGCATAATAAACTTAGTTTTGCAGCTATATCAACAAGAAGTAACTTGTAATGGGATTTGCAATTGATCCATCGTAATCCCACCAGCTCTTAGTTGTACAGTGTGCCACTAACTACATCTTTTTTCACTGCAGGTAATTTTAAGTTATGTGTGTGTGAATCCAAATTTGCCGTGCACAAATGTGGTGCACTCTAATTTTCATTGCAAGTTGTGTCCTCAACAATAAGTGCTGAGAGACAAAATATGTGGCATTGAAAGAAAGATAATTATGCAAATAATATTAAGAATAAAGATCCTGTTTTATTAATTACTAGCTGAAGTACCTGCTGTTGCCTGGGTTTAAATCTTCAAGTTATTAAGTTATCAATGAGTTGGATGTAACTGTCAACCATTTCAAAATAATTAGAAGCTTAGCGGGTCTTCCAACACACCCATTAGGTGGCTGCCCAGTGTCATTTTTGTTTTATATTAAATGTCATTGAATTCCATCTAGTGGAAGGTCCGGAACAGGTTCGTCAGGTCAAAGTTCTGCCCAGCGTACAGCAACGTGAGGTTCTCCTGGGACCGTAATCTCACTAAAACCTGGACCATCTCGCGTTTGATTTATCCCAATTGGAACAGGGGTGTCTGAAGCATAACTGGACAGACAAACAGACCAATGATTTATATATATAAGATTTTACTGTGATAGGGCATCCTTAGAATCATTCCTCCTCTTGGCTGCCTTACTTGCATTGTTCACCATTCTGCGCTCTTGTTATAATTGCCATACCTACTCCCAGTGCCCTTCTTGAGTATGGTTCCAGTAGGATTAAGGATAGGGATGTGGTACCCTAGTACATGGCCAGGAGCCAATGACTGGGGCGTCACCAGACACATCGTGGTTAATAATGTACCCCTTGAGCAAAATATACAGCAGTGGTATATCCAAGTACTTTTTAACTTAAAATGTTAACACTAAAATCTGAACATATCTTGGAGGGATGGTTAAGTGTGAGGATGGAGGGGAGGCAGGGAATCCTGTTATTTTGATACTGCCCCCAATGATACATTTATGCAGCCGCGTCAATATGACCCAGGTGGTAAAGCCTACATTACGCGGTTTGCTGTGACACGTCATAGAGGACCCCTTCCGGCCCACTTCACTAGGAAGTGGCGGGATGCGGGAAAACCAACCCGGCAGATCTATGCAGAATTAGGGAGTCTCCCGGACAATCCAGGAGAGTGGGCAAGTATGATTAAAACATAACCTAAAGCATCCACTACAAAGCATACAAGTATAATAGTCAACTCCTGTAAGCAAATCTATATACACCAGACAGAGAATACTAAGTAACACCAAACAAATGAGCTGGCAACTATAATTGTCTGCTAGTGAAAACAAGTTCTGTGAATAGAGAGGGAGAGGGGGCTCTTTATATATATCTAATGTATGCTGATGTGCATTAAGGTTCTAGCATAGAATAATAATTGCAAATAACTTTTCTCATGGGCTGATGTCTACACATTATCCTTTACTTTGAGTTGACCTTTCAGTTTGCATTTCTTGCTGTTACTTCCAATTTATGACCCTTTATCTTCAGTTTCTCTATCTCTCACTCTAAGATTACGGTATCTTGTTTTTAGATCTCTACACATCCATATGAATCATTAATAAGTAACCACTAGGGATGTGCACCGGCCACTTTTGGTGTCTCGTGTTTTGTGTTTTGGATTCGGATTTGCTTGAGGTTTTGGGTTCGGATTTGTTTCGTAAAACACCTGATGAAAGGTTTTGGTTCGGATTTAAGGTTTTGGATTTATTTTGAAAATAAAGCACAGCACAGCATAGCACAGCACAGCACAGCACGAGATATAGCAGGACAGAGGACCACCTAACACAACCTCCCTCTACCCTGATCAATGCCCGAGTGAAGATGGCGGCGGCTAGCGGGGAATTTATAGAATCCGAGTATCGCGAGATCCGACAGCGGGATTATGACTCAGAGCCTCGGTTTCAGTTTTGCAATTGGCGGGAATACCCGGATCTGTCTCGGATCCGGCTCGGATCGGCAACGTTCGGGTGGGCTCGGATTTCAGATATCCGAGCCCGCTCATCTCTAGTAACCACAAGAGAAATTAACTTAAAATGTTGTCCCAATATGTACATTTTATTAATAAAAAATAAATGGCTACATAAATATTATTTTTTCAGGTGATTTGGAAACAAATTCAAGACAAAATGCACATATTATACTATCCATTTTCTTGTTATTTAGTACTGATACTACCATCACCAAAAACAACCTCAGTAATATAAGCTAGTACAAGTGTGGCTAAGAGCTGGCTAAATCCTATTCCCCATACAGTCAATGTACCAGGTACCTACACTGAAAGGGATTTAGACACATCACTGTGAGCTGGCTAAATCCCCTTCAAATTCATGACCCGGCCAGCAGGGGGCCAAAGGTACCTTCGGTGAAGGGGATTTAGCTGGCTCACACTGAGTTTGCTATTTCCCATGCAGTGTAGGTACCAGGTACCTATGCTGAAGGGGATTTAGTCGCAACCGTATAAGTATACATACATACAGTGATGGATCAGCCAGCGTTGGGCACACATAAGGGGTGTCATCACTGCCCCAGCCCCGTTGTGCAATGACACGATTCGCATAAGCAAGGCCCCGCCCATATCACAAGAAAGAGTGGAGGGATCTGGAATGGAGGCCATCTCTCCCCAGAGTCCATGAGGAGTCACTGACATTCTAGAGTCTTCCAGACATTCCGGGAGAGTACCAAGTGAGGGGGCCTGGAAGAGAGGGGAGCCTAGAGGTGAGAGGGCCCTGAGGTAAGGGGAGTCAGAAATGGCGGGGGTCTCGTAGATGATGAGGGTACAGGGCCTTGAAGTGATGATTCCTGAGAGGTTATAAGGGCGTGAAGGTGATGGGGGTTCAGAAGTGAAGAGGTCCCAGAAGTGAGGGGGCCCGGATATGATGATGGCTCGGAAGTGAGGTGGGACCTAGATGAGGGTGGGCCAGAAGTCAGGGGCCCATAGGTGAGGGAGCCCAGAAATATATGGGATCTGGAAGTGAGGGCAGCCTGTAGGTGAAGATGGCCAAGAAATGAGGTGGGCCCAGAGATGATGGGGTCCAGAGCTGAAGAGGGTAAGGTGAGAGGGGCCCGAAGGTGATGGTGGTCAGAAGTGAAGAGGGCCCGGATGTGATGATGCTCCGGAAGTGAAGGGAGACCAAGATGAGGGCCCAGAGGTGAGGGGGAGTCCATAGCCACCACATACCCTGCAACAGCAATAACTCTGCCACTAGCTTCACCAGTGGTGGGTAACGGGCCCTAGGGTCACATGCAGCCCTCTGAGCCTTCACTTGTAGCTCCCAGCACCTTCCTATTTTATCGGCCCCAGTTCTTATTATCTGCTCTAATTGGAAAACTCCTTTCAACCTTATCTCTCTGGGTGGCGAAACATTGCTGCAGAGCGGGGCAGCAGGAGGAAAGACTACTTTTCTGGGCCCCCAGACTATATTACACCCCATACACGTCCTATATACAGTACACAGACATTATTACACCCCATACACTTTCTGTACAGACATTATTGCTCCCTATACACACCCTATACAGACATTATTACACCTCATTCACACCCTATATTAAATGAAATATTACTTTTGACAAACTAATTACCGCTGCCTCTTTTTCTGCTTTTGTGGTACAGAAGCCTTTGTGCAGCTTCTGAGCGGCTCATTTATAACTATTGTTATTTTACAGATATTTGTAGTGCTGAAAAAGGTTTTGTTTTTCTCTTATGTAGAGCAAATTCCTCTTCCATGCCAGACAGTGACAAACATAATCTTCTACACAATACTGACAGCTTCTCTTCTTCACTTCTCTGTTTTCATCAACTTTACTTCAAGCACAAAGCACCATGGGGACTACTCATTCTATCCCAATAACGCAGCTGAAGTGTTTGCACATTTCCACACTACCACTCCCTCAGTGCTGCATGACTCAGAATTATGTGACCACTCCCTCGGCGGTACATGACCACACCCTCAGAATTATGTGACCACTCCCTCTGCGTTACATGACCACACCCTCAGCTGAACTTGACCACGCCCACTTTTTCACTGTAGTCAGTAGTAATTGTAATGAGGATTAGTATATTCCAAAATTCTTTCTTAATGGTTTATATTGCTCATAGACATGAGGTGAAAGAAAAACACACACATTAAAACAACATTTTATTTGTATGAATTAAAATATATATAGTAAAGGCGAAATATTAAAACTTAGCGGTGTAAATGAGTAGAAACAGATATATATATATATATATATATATATATATATATATCAGGTAATCCTCTTTATAAGGCTCTTGTTAGGAATAATATAAATGGTATGGTGCAAAATTTGTATAGCCAAATATAACAATGAATAATATTATCATACAAAATATACACTATATTTGATCAATTCAGTTTTTCTAATGCAAAGCACATTGTTAAGTGTGACTTACTAAAAGAATCTGCACGGACAAATGATTTGTTCAGTACAGCTATAGCTGTTTGTCTGGATCAGGTTACTTGCATCAAATACTCACTGGTGTTTCTAAATAGAATAGATCTATGATGTTAATCCTGTTACGGAATTCAAAGCTGGGTGAATTATAAACACTCCTGAGATGACAGAGATCTATTATTATTTGCTAAGTAATTTATATAGCTGAAATCTTTATCTCATTTTCTTATTCTAAAGATATCAATCCAGCTTGTGTAATGTGGAGCGTGTTACTAAATATAGCTTGTTCAAAGATGTGATTTCAAGTTGCCAGAGTTTGCACAGGCAGGTAACTAGTGCTGCCTGATAGGCCTTTAGCTAGTTATCTAAACCAAGTTGTTAGCACCAAACACTCCTTGATGCCTCTAAATAGATTAGATCTGCAACGCTAATGCTATTACAGAGTTAAGAGCTGAATGAATTGTATACACGCCTGAGAAGGCTAGGATCTATTATTGTGAGCTGTATTTTAGCTGGAGGTAAATATGCTAAACACTCCTTTAATAGAGGCACCTATCTGAGCTAAATCATTTAACAACCACTTGCTAAAAACCTGACCTACATTTCGCTAACGCTTCTACAATGAGGTAGTGGACATGAGCTACAGAGGACTGCATATTGCTGTCCACAGATAGAGAAATGTGGGGTTTTGTGCATTCTAGAAGGAGAAAAGATGATGCGCTCATTTATAGACATGTTGAGCTTTAGCTAGTGTTGGGATATCCTTGATTAGGTAGCAGAGAAACAGCAGGATACACAAGAAAGAAGGGAAGAGGACTGGGAGGTGAGGTAGATGTTGGTACCGTTGGTAGTCGGTTTATCGATACTGACTACCCCGACGTGAACCATGACGACATGAGGATCCCGAAGAACTTCTACCCCAACCTGAAAAAAAAACAACTTAACATGATCCAGATGACTTCATGTGACGACCCGAAGGGTTGCCCACTGTGGAAAATTACGGCGCGACTCCTCTTAAAGCGGAGATGGACAGACCCGGCTGCCATTCATCTAATGTAAGTATTATTTTAGGGGTTAGGGGTATTAGGATTGAGAGTTAGGGTTAGGAGTTAGGGTTAGGGTTGACCTTACCTTTACAAACAGGGTTCGGCAACATATCTGGTCTTCACATGAAGTCATCTGGATGGTAAGTCATTTTTTTTTTCAGGTCGGGGTAGTAGGTCTTCGGAATCCTTATGTCGTCGTGGTCTATGTCAGGTTACTCAATATCGTTAATAGGTACTACACCGTTGGTATCATCAGTCTATATAGGTGGTTCTAGAGACTGAAGGAATTTATTAGTTGACCAAGGGAGAAGGTATACAGTTAGAACAGGAGAGAGCTGAAGACAGAGTCTTGTGGGACCCCAACAGGTAGAGGAGAAGACGTTGGAGGTAGAAACAGAGCAGGAGCTGCAGAAAGCAGGAGATAACGCTGTCACAAAGATAAGTGTAATGAAGGGTGTGCTGGAGGAGAGGGCGGTCAGCAGTATAGGACGTGGCAGTGGTCCAACAGGGTGAGTATGGAGAAGTGACCCTTAGACTTGGCAGAGAGATCAATGGTGACTTTAGTATCAGGGTCCTGTGATCCTTACTAGATACAATGGTATGCAATTCAGCCGGTCAGGAGTGAAAGTTCTTCAGCAGCAGCTGGTCCTGCAATCAGGGACTCTATATAATCTGAATCCGGATCTGTGGCTGGATCACTTATAAATAACTTATTTGTGGCTGGATCACGTAGTTACGGTTAGACGAAAAGCGGTTGATGACCAGCGGTTTCAACAAAGAGACATGAAAAGAATTGGAAATCCGAAGAGCAGCTGGTAACGATAATTTCACAGAAGCTGGATTAATGACTTTAGAAATAGTATAAGGTCCAATAAAGCGAGGAGCAAACTTCATACAAGGGGTTTTGAGATGGATATTCTTTGTAGAGAGCCATACTTTATCACCTATCTTGAAAGCAGGTGCGGCCCGACGTTTTCTATCTGCCGCAAACTTGTAACGTTTGGAAGATTTCTTAAGACAACTCACTTGATTTCAGATTGACATGAATCTCCGTTGAACGAGATTAACAGCAGGAACCTGGGTAGGCGGGAGGGAACTTAACCTGGGAAATGATGGTTGAGTCCCATACACAGTAGAAAAAGGTGATGCAGAAGTTGACTCATGAAGGGCATTATTATGCACAAATTCTGCCCAAGGTAGAAGGTCTACCCAGTCGTCTTGATTGGCATTAGAGAACATTCTGAGCAAAGTTTCCAAGTCTTGATTTACACATTCCGTCTGTCCATTAGACTGAGGATGGTAGGATGAGGAAAAATGTAACTGGATACCAAGAACTTTACATAAGGCTCACCAAAATTTAGACACAAACTGAACTCTACGATCTGAGACGATCTTTGTGGGACAACCATGCAACTGAAATATCTCTTTGATGAAGTGTATGGCAAGGACAGATGAAGATGGAAGGCCAATAAGTTAAACGAAATGAGCCATTTTTCGAAAAACGATCTACCACTACACAGATGGTATTATACTTTTTACTAGGGGGTAGGTCAGTAATAAAGTCCATGCTCAGATGGGTCCATGGTTTGTCCGGAATGGGCAGCGGGATAAATTGTCCAGTAGGTGATTGACGAGATGACTTATGTTGGTTACAGATCTCACAAGAAGCAACAAAGTCTTTAACATCACAATGAAGTTTTGGTCACCAATAATTGCGAGAGACCAAATCAATGGTTTTATGTACCCCAGTATGACCAGCAAAATTAGTAGAATTGAACCAGGTCAGAAGCTTCTTTCGTAAATCAGATGACACAAAAGTCTTCTCTGGTGGTGGTGTACTGGCCGGAGACAGAGTAGATGTTAATATACACTTGGGATCTAATATAGGATGAAGTTTTACCTCTTCAATCTTGGTATCACAGGAAAAGGCTCGAGATAGAGCATCTGCACGTTTGTTCTTTTCTCCAGGTTTAAATGTAATTCGAATGTCAAAGAAGAGACCACCTAGCTTGCCTAGGATTTAGGCATTGAGCAGATTGTAGATACAAAAGGTTTTTGTGATCCGTGAATTTTGTGACAGGGTATCTAGCTCCTTCTAGAAGATAACGCCATTCTTCCAAAGCTATTTTAATGGCAAGTAACTCTTTATCGCCAATGGCGTAATTCTTCTCTGCTGGCAAAAACTTCCTGGAGAAAAACGCACAAGGATGGAACTGACTAAGATTAGACTTTTGAGAAAGGACAGCCCCTACTCCAACACTTGAGGCATCAATTTTGAGGAAGAATGGCTGAGACGTATCAGGTTGTTGAAGAATTGGTGCAGAAGAGAATGCTTCTCTGAAGAAATCGAAAGCCTTTAAGACCTCTGGTGGCCAAGATTTGGGGTTGGCACCCTTCCGGGTGAGAGACACAATGGGTGCCACAATGGTGGAATATCCTTTAATAAAACGTCTGTAATAATTAGAGAATCCTAGGAAGCGTTGTACAGGCTTCAACCTCTAAGGGAGAGGCCACTCAAGTATAACTCGTACCTTCTCTGGATCTATCTTTAATCCTGTGCCTGAGACTATATAGCCAAGGAATGACATTTGAGGTTGTTCAAACAAGCATTTCTCTAACTTGCAAAAAAGTTGGTTCTTACGGAGTCGCGAGAGGACTTCTGCCCCATGAAGGCGATGTGAGTGAAGGTCCTGGGAGAAGATCAAGATGTCATCCAGATATACCACGACACAATCATAGAGGAGGTCTCTGAAAATCTCGTTAACAAAGCTTTGGAACACTGCAGGGGCATTACATAAACCGAAGTGCATCACTAGGTATTCGTAGTGGCCGTCACGAGTGTTAAAAGCAGTTTTCCATTCATCACTGGCTTTAATTCTGATGAGATTATAAGCTCCCCTAAGGTCTAGCTTTGTAAAGATCTTGGCCCCCTTTATACGATCAAACAATTCAGTGATGAGAGGAATGGGGTATCGGTTTTTAATTGTAATAGCGTTAAGAACTCTGTAGTCAATACATGAGCGAAGAGACCCATCCTTCTTTTTAACAAAAAAGAAACCGGCCCCAGCAGGAGAGGACGAAGGTCTAATAAATCCACGTTGAAGATTCTCTTGGACATACTCAGACATGGCTCGAGTCTCTGGCAGTGATAAAGGATATACACGACCTCGCGTAGGGATTTGGTCAGGTAGAAGATCAATAGGACAATCCCATGCCCGGTGAGGAGGGAGATGTTCCGATCTGGCTTTGTCAAAGACATCCCGAAATGACAGATACTGACTTGGAAGGCAGCTGGGTTGAAGTTCAGACAATATGCTAGTAGAGGCCAGGGGATGAACACGAGAAAGACAATTTTTAAAACAGTTTGAACTCCAAGATAAAACTTGAGAAGTGGTCCAATCCATCTGAGGAGAGTGTTGTTGGTGCCATGGTAATCCCAGAATGATAGGACTAGAAGAGGGTAAAACATGGAAGGATATCATCTCCTTATGTAATGCTACTATTTGTAGAAGAATAGGCTGAGTGCATTTCTTAATGAGACCATTGGAAATCCATCAATTGCAGAAAGATACAGAATGCTCTAGGAAGGATGTGGGCAAGGGCCCCTGAGACACGAGAGAAGAGGAGATAAAATTCCCAGCAGCTCCTGAATCCAATAAGGCATGAGAATGAACAGGACCTGAAGGACCATGTAATATGACTGGAAAAGAACATACTGTAGGCAATGATGATTGAAGAGAAGATTTAATATTGCCTAATTTGAGTTCCCCAGAACAAATTAGGCTTTGGCATTTCCCGATTTCTTGGGACACTTAAGAAGAATATGCCCTGGGTCGGCACAGTATATACACAATTTATTTTTAAATTTTCGGTCGCGCTCCTCCGGAGTCAAACGTGACTGTCCCAATTGCATCGGTTCTTCCTCAGGAGTTGGTGAGAAATAGCGAGCCAATGTCCTAGATACAGGACGAGAAGAACTATACTTTTCAGCGGCCCTTTCTCTGAAATGTAGATCCACTCTGTTACACAAAGAAATTAGAGCATCTAAAGTAGCGGGTAGTTCCTGGGAAGCAAGGACGTCCTTGATCTTATCCGATAAGCCGTGCCAAAAGGTAGCCACCAAAGCGTCATTATTCCAACGTAATTCAGATGACAAGGTGTGAAAGGAGATAACATATTGAGCCACCGATCGTGACCCCTGACGGAGCCTAAGAATACTTGATGCTGCAGAAGTAACACGGCCAGGTTCATCAAAAATTCTCCGGAATGTGGCTATAAAGGCAGAGCTATCAGAAAGGAGAGGATCATCACGCTCCCAGAGAGGAGAGGCCCAGGCCAAGGCCTGGCCGGACAATAGCGATATTAAATAAGCAACTTTTATCCTTTGAGTAGGAAAATTCTGAGGTTGTAATTCAAATTGAATTGAACACTGAATAAGGAACCCTCTACAGACTTTAGGGTCGCCATCAAACTTTGCAGGGGACGGAATCCGGAGGGTGGAATTAAAATTACTGGATAACTTAGGTACAGGAGGTTCCGATGGAGGAATGAGCGGAAGAAGTGAGGATATAGCGGATTGAATAGAGTCCACTCTAGAGGCCAATGCCCGGAAACATTGAAACAGTTGGTGTTGAAGTTCATCCTGTTGTTGTACTCTATGGAGTAACAGCCGCAGAGTCTGTTTAGCCGACGTTTCCCCAGGGGAGTCCATTGTGGCCTGTTGATACTGTCACGGTTTGGTATTCTGGACTCTTGGATCCACCCAACTGATGTTACCCCTAGCAGGGCGCGGAGTCTAACGGGCGAATGGTTTTCACCAGCAGTCACCGCAAGGTGACTTGGGTTTAGCGGCGTTCCCCCGCAGGACGCGGTCCCTACCAGGGGTGTTGGGCAGAGTCCTGGGGGAGTGATAGTAACTGGTGTGGGGTAGGCACACTGGTAATGTCAGTTCTATACCCAGACAGCGAATAGACAACAGATGCAGGATAAAAGTAAAATCAGCGATTTAATGATGATTGGATGATCACAGAATAGTCTTGGTAAATTGGCACAAGGAACATAGGAACAGGGTGAGCAGTGCCACCGGCAATGTAGTATGAGTGAATACAATATAGCGGTATAATCAGTGTATTCAAATATAGCAATAGCAGGAACAATCCAGCAATAAAGTGGAGATGGTAATGCAGCAGGTATATGAGACCACAATAAGGCAGCACGATACAGGAGGTACAAGTAACAGTCCAGCCAGCAAGGAGTGGATAAGAACAATCATCTTAGATGATACGACCTGTAATAACACTGAGCCACCGAGACAAATGTGGAGTAGAAAATCTTGAGTGGTGCAGTCCGTGGAGGGGTAACACAGTAGATGTAACTTGAGCAGCACGGCCCGTGTAGTAGCAGCACAACGAAGATAAGTGTAGCTTAAGCGATCCAGCACGTGGAACTGCAATACAACGAAGGCAGGTGCAGCTTGAGTAGTGTAAACCGTGGAACAGCAACACAGCGGAGACAGGTGCAGCTTGAGCAGTATAGCCTGTGGAACAGCGACACAGTGGAGACAGGTGCAACTTGAGCAGTATAGCCCGTGGAACAGCAACACAGCAGAGACTGGTGCAGCTTGGGCAGTATAGCTCTTGAACAGCAACACAGCCGAGGCACTGACGATCCAGGTGAGAGGACACAGAATAGGTAGGAACCTACTCAGACAGGTAACTTGATCAACAGGCCCAGAGGAAAGGGAGGCGGTGCCTTTTCAATTTTAGAGCTAGAACCAGGAACCAATAGGAATCTTGCCAGCAACAGACAGGTACTCAGTCTGCACATGTGCAGATCAAGACTAAGGGTTTGAGGGCTGCTAATGAGGCACAGGTGAAAGTCTTAGTCTCTGTTTATGGAAGCCGAATGAGCGCCATGTGACAGAAAACCTCAGAAGTAGTGGTGCCACTAACAGCAATGTAAAAAGGTGTTGAACCCCTCCAGGCTGAATTATGTGCAGGCTGCATGAAGCACCTGTATTGGTTAGAGGAGCAGGAGGCTGGATTACCTCCTGCCAGGGTATCTGTGTAAATCTGTATAAAAAGCACACTGTTTGACCACGTACTAGTATTATATTATCTGTACTTTCTGGATATCACTGGTACCTAGTGTGTAACTGTCCTTTTTAGGACTTCCTGCACTAATAAAACATCACTGCTTAAGGAACCTGATTTGATGCCTACTTACCTGCTGTAATTCCTGTGCACTACAGTTCAGACCCAATCTAATCCGTTATCCGGCTGTTCTGAGTTTGAACCTAGCGTCTAGTACTAACACTCTGCCCGCTACCTGCAGCTCTGGACAGTGTGATAGGCCAGAGGGAACCATCCACAGCAACCCTGATCTGAAGGCAAGAGGTCAGATGTCAGGTGTACCAGCCCAGGAGTACCAGCAAGGGGGTACACTAGCAACGAGAGTTACCCAGAAGGATGCAATTCTGGGTGCCAGTGAAGGAGCCTAGTGGTGGCAGCAGCAAAAGCCCCTCCTACTGCGGTTAGAGGGCACATTTGGGAGAAAGAAAGGGGATGGTGGCAAGGCAAGCCCAGCCGATCCCCAGCAACACAACAGACAGGGTGCCATAGGAGGTCTATCCTGACACAGGATCATTCTGCTTATTCTGTTTGGAGAGTGCATCATCCTCACTTGTCCCAAGTCCAGGTCCTACATTGCTGCTGCGTTTGTGCTGGATTTCCTCGTCTCATCCCTCGCCTCTTGGACATCATTTCCCATATGCCTAGTGTCTTGTGCCTGGCTTTGGACTTCTAATGTGACTATTATTTTTGGCTTCCTCTAGAGTTTCTGTTTGCTCCTGCGGTTCACCACCAGGGGGTAAATGTATGAACCTCCGGATTCTTCAACTCCGGCGAGTTCAGCGTCTTCAGCGCTTAAATTTAAAGCGGCGCTGCCTTGTAAAGGGAAGTTAAAGGGAAGTTTCCCTTTACAAGGCAGCGCCGCTTTAAATTTAAGCGCTGAAGACGCTGAACTCGCCGGAGTTGAAGAATCCGGAGGTTCATACATTTACCCCCAGTTCTATTGTTGTCTTGTGTTCTGCACAATTCCTCGGCCTTGTGTTTTGCTGCATGTTTCCTCTTTCTTGCATCTTGACTCTTGTTTTCATGTTTTTGTTCTAACACATTTAATAAACCTCTCAAATCGCATACTGTTATGTCAGACTGCTACATAATTATACATATAAAATAGGGGAAAAAATATAAACTAAATAAAAATATTAAAAAGTGGGTACAAATATTGGAGCAGAAGAACAAAATAAGGAATTATTCATTATTTTAATCCAGTGTTTCATTTAACCTATCCTGAGATAAGGTACATACATTATATATCCACCTCTCTCTGATATATTACTATGTTCAGTCTTGTGGGTTAGTAGAATGATGGAGGTTAGAGATTTCCTGCCTTAACCTATATTACGCTGGTTACTGCAGTACACAGTCTATGTGGATCTCAATCTGAAGCAATTTTGCCGCCAGCCTTAAGAAACTAATGTCATCTGAAAATGACATTAGCTCACCTTTTCAATAGGGTCCATTGCCCCCGGAGAGACTGCTCTGGATCCCTTGCCAAGTCCCATCACTATCGCGTATGCAGCTTTAGCCGCGTATGTGAAATAGCTACAGAGGGTCACGTCCTCCTTTCACTGGCAGCATTAGGCTGCCGTTTACTCATATAGGGAGAGAGAGTTCACTGGGGCTCTGGCCAGGGCTCTTTCCGACTGGGCACGATGGGCAGGTGCACGGGTGCCCAGTGGGCAAGGGGGCCTGAGGCAGGACTCCTAAAAAAAACGGAAAAAAAGAAAACTAAAAAACTTACCTTTTGCGTCATCATGTCCGTCATTTATATATATATATATATATATAGGGGCCCAGTGCACTGCTTTGCCCGGGTGCCCATAATGTTGTTAAGATGGCCTCGGCTCTGGCATGGTAGATAGCCTTGGTCAGGCGTGGGCTGGCAATTTCAGCCCAGGGGGCGCACAGGCGGCCGCATCCCGTGTCATGAGATGCGGCCGCCGGAAAAAATCGGCGATTTTGAATCTCGGGGGCGGCCGGCCCTAACATCGGTGATTCTGAACCATTGCCCCCCGGCCCAGCCCACCCCTGGCCTTGGTGCTGCTATATGCAACGATACAAAACAGAAGTTACTATCGCCCACTGGCCACCGATGGTGATTAGATCCCCAAGTATGACAGTTAATAAACTGCTTAGTCCTGTAAGATTCTGGACTAAAAAAAACTTACACGCAATGCAATATGTTCAACCACAGGGATAACAGTGTGTGGGAGGTAGCAGGATCTTTGGGAGGAGGGAGATTTTCTTTTTTAAAACGACAAATAACAGCATCAAATAAAAACAATCAAGGTACAAATAACATACTGCCAAAGGTTAAACTAAACCAAAATAAAGTTTGTCACAGTTCAGTGTATGTAATGAAACTTTAAATGGCAATGTACAATACACAGAAAGGAAGACACATTCTGATGCCTGGTTTTTAAAAAAGGGAGGAAAGATATTGGAGAAAGGAGAAAGAAAAAGTGGTAAGAGGATGAAACATGGAGATTCCCTCTCGTCCATGGTGCACAGTTAAGAAATGATCGCCCTGGATGAGCTTCCCCGTGTTGTGGTTTTGAGGTAAAAGAGAGGAGGTGGAAAATGCTTTAACTGAGTCCAGATGGCCCAGATTATGGAGAGGAGGAGAGGCGTTCTTCAGCATGATAGTCATAAGCTCCATCTCGTATATATTCCAAATGTTTTTCCAAAGGGCTGCCAAGATTGTCAGGTTCTGGTTTTTCCAGGATCCTTCTATTAGACACGTGGCTGCACTTACTATATGTTTAATAAACTTCTTTTAATGTTTAAGGAAATCAGGAAAAGGATGAGGTAGTAAAGTGTATTTCAGTAGAAACGGAACATGACGTGGCTTATACTTACAATATTGTTTTGAAACTTCAGTCCAAAATTTCTGTACAACCAGACATAGCATATGGAGGATACAGTCTCCTGAGACATATCTTATGGAATCTAGTCGGGACAAGGTAACACCAGTATAGAAGCTTGTAGGCGATTTCACCACACCCATCCGCATGTCCGACCTATCTTCTGCTTCCAGGACCTCAGTTACATCCCAGTTGACTCATGAGGGATTTTTTTTCTCAAACTAGCATTGAATGGATAATAACGAGAGGATATGAGGCATCTGGATGAGTCGTTGCTCAAACTATGATGTTCCAAGGAGGATAGTGGCCTAGCAGAAGTCTGAAAGTGCTTGTGGTGGCTCAATGGTTAGCACTTTTGCCTCACAGCACTGGGGTCATGAGTTCAATTCCCGACCATGGCCTTATCTGTGAGGAGTTTGTATGTTCTCCCTGTGTTTGTGTGGGCTTCCTCCGGGTGCTCTGGTTTCCTCCCACACTCCAAAAACATACTTGTAGGCTAATTAGCTGCTATCAAAAAAACAATTGACCCTAGTCTGTCTGTCTGTGTGTGTGTGTGTGTGTTAGGGAATTCAGACTGTAAGTTCCAATGGGGCAGGGACTGATGTGAGTGAGTTCTCTGTACAGCGCTGCAGAATCAGTGGCGCTATATAAATAAATGGTGATGCTGATGATGTAGAGATTGATGGAAAGTTGTAGTGCTGCAGTATGTAGCACTTACCCTCGTGTATCAAACTCCCATTGTCCCATATATTGTAAGCTTGAGAGCAGGGTCCTCTTATCTCTCTGTCTGTAATACCCAGTATTGTTTTATTACTGTGTTTGTTTTCAATTGTAAAACACTACAGAATATGCTGGCGCTATATAAATAAATGATGATGATGATGAAGTGGGAGATTTTAGGTCACTTAGAGAATTGCAAATGTTGGTAACATTCCTACTTTGGTTAGGTCATTGAGAAATCTAATGCTTTCCCTAGTCCAGTCTGGGAACACATTAGTCGTGAGAAAATCCAGGTTATGCCAGAACGGTGTAAGGGAAGATAGAGGGAGCTAGGTCATAAAGTCTATTACCGTGTGATCAGATTGCAAGAAATAGGTCAGTTACTGGGTGGAGAAGATCCTCTGGAGGTTAACGGGAGCAGGGCAGCCACATGATAGTCAATGCCAATGAACAAAGTGCAAATTTAATGTCTACTCAGACTCGAACCCAGGGTGAGAGTGCCACTGTATACACTGTGCTAACTGAGCAGCATAAAGTATATATTATATACTATAAAATATATACAGGGTGATTCAAAAGTCGCAGTACACCCTTTTATTTCAAAAACTCTACAGGAAATTGGGAAACCTGAATACTCCAGTAAGGTATGGGTGACGTGGTCTATCTTTTACGGTATGTACCAAACACGGGCGCCATCTTGAAATCTGCCAATTGGCCCAATTCCTGTAGAGTTTTTGTAATAAAAGGGTGTACTGCGACTTTTGAATCACCCTGTATATTAATATAACATACCCTCTAACATTTAAAATCATGAAATCAGGACAAAATATGCCCCACCCCCATTCAGATCGTACTCCACCCACAAGTACTCGGATTTATGTAACCCCTTCTGCAGCCCATGAATCCAGATGTCATGCCAAAATAGCGACTGTTGGGAGGTATGCACTAGGACTCCAGTTATCATAGAACGCTTAAAGCACATGTGATGCAGACACATTCTAACATGCTATATCGAGACTCACATATCTATAGAGACATGCAACTCAAAACAACTGCGTAACAGCACAATTTGTGTAGCACAATTTTTACGAGTATGTTTTGGAGATAAGAAGCTACTAATAAGATGAAGATAAAAAGTGAATTTATATTGCGGTACTGATTGCTATGATGGCATTACGGAGAAGATGAGTTTTTTTCACAATCTATATTTAGGCCAGCTGGAATCCCCTATAGCTGCCGAGAAATATATCGGGCGGTCGCATTATGGGGATTAGATAACTGATAAACTGTGGAATATGGAGGCGCTAAATTAACAACTACAATAATAATATACCTCCCAAGTGTCGCGATTCTGGTGGGATAGTCTTGATTCATGGACTTCAAAAGGAACGGATCTTGCACCAAAGTGGGCGGAATTCTGTCCAAAATTATGTTTCTGGGTGGATTGGGGGTGGGGTTTATTTTACCCCTATTTTACACATACTTGCCTACTTTTGGCAAGTTGTATCTGGGAGAGGAACATGTCTAGAGGGTGGGAGGTGGCGGGGCGCAGCCAAACGCGTCATTTTGGCCCTGTCCCCGCAACAAATATGTTGTTTTGTCGCGGGGGCAGGGCCAAAATGACGCGATTCACCGCAAATCGCGTCATTTTACCCTCACAATTGCGGGAGACCTGCCAGCTCTTTAGGGAGTCCGTGAGACTGACCCGAATTTCGGGAGTCTCCCGGAGTTGGCAAGTATGATTTTACATATCTAAATGTTGGGAGATATGATGATAATAATAATAATAATAATAATAATAATAAAAATTAGCTGAGTGCATTAAAACTGATTCTTATATTACTTCCTGGTCTTCAGTTTACAAATAGTGAAAAATGTGTGTTCAGCGCACAAAGACCGGTGAGTGGGCGTGCACCGTGACAAGCCGGCGTGCACTGTGACAATTTGGCGCAGGGGCAGACATAAGAAAGCGCTGTAGCTGCTGAATGGAAGAATTATAACATATGTAATATTCCACCAATGCGCCGACAGTGATCCGTACTGCGCAATCAGATGCCAGCTTTCAGCACAGAAACTATAATAGGCAGATAAACACTGATTGCTGATTGGTTGTTTTGGCTCAGTGTAAATTAGAATAGAAGTGATATTAATAAATGTATCAGTGTAGAAATTATGTTGCTATACAGGGAAGTGCCCAATCCCTGGAGTGCGCCATTTTTCCGGTGACCAGGCACATGTACAGCCTGCAGTGCACCACCTCCGGGCGGGGGGGGGGGGGGCGCTGTCCTTATATAGCTGATGACGCGTTCTCCTCACTGTCTTCTCTATGGTACTAACACCGATGCAGCGAGTACTGCGGGTCCTCCAGCACCGGGTAGAGCGCTGTAACCCCAACAGTTGCTCTCTCTACTCTCCCGCCTCTCTGTGACACTAACAACGACGCAGCGAGTAATGCGGGTCCTCCACCGCTAGATGGAGAGCATTCCTCACACAGCCGCTCTCTCTCCTTTCCCTCCTCTCTATAGTTATAACACATGGGCAGGCAGAGGAGACTGAGCAAGTGAGCAGTAAGTGCTGTAAAGTAGCAAATAATGTTATACTCATATAATGTGACTGTAATAATGTTATACTGATACAATGTAACTGTAATAATATCCTTATATAATGTAACTAATAATATACTGATATAATGTAACTGTAATAAGGTTATACTGATATAATGTAACTGTAATAATGTTATACTGATACAATGTAACTGTAATAATGGTACAATGTGACTGTAATACTATTATACTGATATAATGTGTTGGTAGTAATGGTACAATGTAACTGTAATAACATTGATACAAAACAACTGTAATACAATGTAACTGCTATAATCCAAAAACATAGTTATAGGCTAATTGGCTGCTAACAACATTGACCCTAGTCTGTCTGTGTTAGAGAGTTTAGACTGTAAGCCCCAATGGGGCAGGGACTGATGTGAGTTCTCTGTACAGCGCTGCAGAATTAGTGGTGATATATAAATAAATGGTAATAATAATGATACAACTAAATAATGTTAGGATACACTGTAACTGTAATAATACAATGTAACTAATAATTCCACAGAAAATTAATGCTCAGTGATCAATTTATCAGTCTCTACCCCCTACAGGGTGTCATCACCCATAATTACATAGGTTGAGGTATTATGGGGCTACAGGATTAAGGTCCATATTGTAGTATATTGTAATTTTGCTTATTTACGGACTGAGGATGCTGTGCGTTAATATTCGTCCCATGGGTGGAGACTGTTCGAGAGGTGATACATAATATTAATAAATAACAAGAATGTGGTTACAATCGCCCCATGTAGATTATTACACGTCAGTCCATCGGCCATGTTTGATACGTGTGACTGGAATGATAACATTGAGGCGCAGGCACTGACGGAGAGTCTGGTGACAGCGCATAAAAGGAAAGCTGACGCTGACGCAAAAGAAAAGGTGAGAGCATAGAGCCGCCTGGGGGGGGGGGTATTAACAGCCCCCTCTTAGTAATTACTTTGTCAAAGCTCCATATTACACATATTACTGTAACCATAATTCCAGATGGACTTCAAGGAATGTTGTGGGACTTCTGGGTAATATGCTCAGCAAGGTGCATCTAAACTCACTGTATGTTATATGATATTACAAGTCACCCTGACAGTCTGGATATAATGTCAGGGCTGCTCCTATGTGTGTCACAGAGATATCCCTCCTAGTGGGACTCGCTAGGTAGATAAATGACACTTCTGGGGCTCCAATCATTATCCAGTCAGTAAGGTCCAGGAGGAGATTGTCAGAGTAATATTACAATATACCTTTGTACTATAAAGTCCTGTTATTTAACCCTAGAGGCCACCACGGGATCCCAGCCTCTGCTCCGACATCGCTGCAGTCTACAGCCAGTGGTGGGTGAGTGGGGGCAGGTGAAAGTATCTCATGGTGCTCAGCGGCCAGTAAGATACATCTAGATACGTGGATATCCTTGACACTGTGTAATGAAGGGTTAATATGTAAAATGACTGTGTAATAGGAGAATTATGATGTCAGTCATTATTATAATGAATGTGTTCTATTGTGTGATATGTTATAGAAGATTATCTGCCCTCTCGCCCTCCAGGGGGCGACTAGTAGGAAGAAGAGGTTGAAGAGGAATCGACAACTTCTGGAGGTTCTGAATACACTGAAGACCTCCAGTGACCCCGACCTCCAGCCTCCGCTGGACCTCAAGCCCCCCAAAAAACAGAAGAAAACATCCCCAGGTCTGTTTCCCTCCCCCATCCTGTCACTATATAGTGTTATTATTGTGTACGGTGGGGGGAATTAGTTCTTGGCTGAGCAGTTACTTAATAAGGGTCCAAGGACATTTTTTATATTTTTAAACAATTATATCAATAATATTTCTCATAAAATATTGGAAAATGTCATGTGACCACCCAGAACCAATCAGGAGCCTGTGCAGTATCACTGCAACAAATTCAGATCCGGTTGTTATATGTGTCTCCAGGCGGTTGGTAGGAGCTCACGTACAGGGCAATTTAGGGACAATTTGATTATTATTATTATTATTATTCAGGAGCATTGGCTGTATGTGAGATTATTGGACTATTAGTATTCAGGAGCATGTCTGTAGCTGATATCACAGTATTAATACTCAAGAGCATCATCCTCATCAACATTTATTCAGCAAATTCAGTAGAGCTTTACAATTGGGAACAAACACAAAAATAAAACAATACTGGGTAATTGAGACAGACAGAGAGGTGAGAAGGCTCTGCATGCAAGCTTACAATCTTGGGAGTTTGATACATGAGGGCAAGTTACACACATTGCATACTGGTCCAGCCAGAAGGCAGAATTAAAGAGCGCCTAGTGGGCCAATATGATCCAGTCACACCGAAAAATTGGTCTGGAGTGTTGTAGTTGTGTATGAACTGTGTAAAGGGTGGTTGAGGAATATTATAAGCTTGCCTGAAGAGATGGGTTTTCAGACAACGCTAGAAGGTTTAAAGACCAGAGAAAAGTCTTATTGTGCGAGGGAGGGAATTCCATAGAGTGGGTGCAGCCCAAAAAAAGTCCTGTAACCGGGAATGGGAGCAGGTAATGAGAGTGGAATAGAGACGCAGATCATGTGCAGAACAGAGGTGTCGAGTTGGGAAATATTTTGAGACAAGGAAGTGATGTATGTTAGTGCAATTTTGTTTATGGCCTTGTATGTTAGTAGAAATTATATTGGATAGAGCAAAAATTCTCAACCTGTCCGGGGGTACAAAAGTAAAACCATCCACATTTGTTTTTCATCTTTCTCCACCATTCCTCCATAGAACTCAATTCAACAAAGGCTCCGCCCCCTGAGAACCTCGACACAGAGTCTCCGCCCCCCGAGGCCCTCAGCACAGACTCAGGAGAGCGTCTCAGCCGCCAACAGTGGAGAAACAGACTGAAGAACAGAAGGAGAAATCGGAACAAGTTTAAGATACTTCCAGAATCAGCTGGAAGATTGGAGGAACGTGACCAGGATGAGACGAAGGGGCGAGGAGATACTGTGGTATCTGGGGCTCAGAGAGAAGAGGAAACTGAAGGGGTTGGAATCGGGACAGATAAAGCAGGAGATGTTTCGTCTCTTCCTGGAAACAGGGGTTCCAGAAACAAAGAGAGGGTCCAGAAGGAACCACTCCAGAGAAAGGATGGTATGAGGGCCCCTGGAGATGCTAAGTGTGGAGGTGGTGACCCAGCTCCTCTCCACGTGACTCCTATAGAGAAAGCCAGATTGCAGAAGCTGAAGAAAATGATGCAACGAGATAACACCGTGGGAAACTTGAATGACAATGTTAAAGTCATTGATGTGGAGGAGCCAGATAATAATGACCTAGGCAAACAAGGACCGGACACGTTGCGTGCTCGTATGGAGCACCGGCTGAATTCTGCTCGGTTTCGGTACATTAATCAGCAGCTGTACACATCGGAGAGTCGAGATGCCCTGAGCCTCTTCCAGAGTGACCCAGAGGCCTTCACCATTTATCACACAGGCTTCTCGCAACAGGTCCAGCGGTGGCCGGTCAACCCCATCACAGAGATCATCAAGTTCATCAAGAACAGGTCTGTCCTGGGATAATGTGTAGGTTGTGGGTGGGATTAACCGAACCGTCAGGAATGATGATGAAAGGCGGATGAATGATTGGTGGAGGATTATGATGAGAGGGGTTAATGAAGGATGACGATGATGACTTCTCCTTACTGATGGGAGATTACATTTTTAATGATGAATGGATGAATGCCAGCCTTTTAAAAGTAAAACTAATTCCTGGGTGTATCGTAATGAGTGGTCCTGAGCACGGGTGTAATGAGTGGTAACATCTCAGGTCTGGACCTTTTGCTGATAGCGCTGCAATGCTTTATATACAAATATTTTTTATCACCATATTTAATGTACAGTAAACATTTTTTTCTGTCCTTATGTAATATTTCTTAACAGACAGAAAAAAATTCCATCTGCACTGGCTATGTGCTCATTCATGGGAAATAAGTATTCTTATACATGTTGCAAATGCTCTCCAATTTCCACCAAGTTTTAGTTGACTGCATTTGCTGGAAACCCTTAAACACTTAGGGGTATATTTACTGAACTGCGGGTTTGAAAAAGTGGAGATGTTGCCTATAGCAACCAATCAGATTCTAGCTGTCATTTTGTAGAATGTACTAAATGAATGACCACTAGATTATGATTGGTTACTATAGTTATATACCCCTTAAAGTCCAGCTGAATGAAAAGAAAGGACTGTAATCTATAGGAGCGATCCACATGTCAAATGTGAAACCATTATTGTTTCTCATTAAAACATTGTCCATCAATTATTTAATGTCTCTTATCTGTAAATAACAGCACATTATGATATAGGGACAAATTTGTGTGAAAAGTGCTAATGAAATTGCAAAGATGGCTGCTGCCTTTTCTTATTCAGATATTTATATACAGCTTGTGTCTGATAAGATTCATATTTAAAGGTTCCCATCAAATAAATGGATTCTATATAGATGTCTGCAGTGAATGTTGTAGCTCTTATCACCTTTATGATCTTATAATAGTGATAATGTTTAAGGATTTATATATCTTTGGGTTTTGGAGCAACAAATCAAAACTATGCTAATATAACTAGTTTAGTGTGTTCCATATATTTTGGAAACTGACTGATCTCATACGATGTGAAGATGCCGGTGTATATATAGAACTTAGATGTGTAATAACTTTGCCAGTATAAACGTTTTTGGATATTTAGAAGCCTCTGCTTCCAGGTAGAGTCGGGTGCCATATAATCTGGAAGCACATTATAGACATTAAATAACTGATGTGTAATATTTTATTAAGAAACAGCAAAGGTCTCACATTTGAATGTGTCTGGTACATCCATGGACTGCCCCTAAAAATTACACTTCTTTCTTTCTTTCTTTTCCTCGAGCTTACACAATATTGAGACTAAAGTATGGGGTTTCACTCTCGTTGTCTCCTAGATCCTCCTCCCTGGTGCTGGCGGATTTTGGCTGCGGAGACGCTCTGCTAGCGCGCAGTGTGCGGAATAAGGTTCATTCCTTTGACCTGGTGGCTCTGAATGATCACGTGACCGTGTGTGACATAGCCGAGGTATGACTGCGTCATGTATACATCACTCGGTGTCACCCTGAGAGGGGAGGTCACCCGGGATCCCTTCTCCAGGTTACTGAGTAAGACATAGGGTGACAATATGGGGAACTCGGTAATGTTGCCATTTCTGCCTCTGGAGAGGTCTTTAGGAAAGAGAACTGCCAGTTACGTAACAGATTTTACAGTGTCCCCAACTATCCGGCACCCATTACTTGCAGCCATTTTTCCCGGGGCTCTGCTGGTTCTCTAGATTGAAGCTTGTGGTTGGTCCTCACTCTCACATCTGTCACTCCCCTTCCTGGTTTTCTTCCGGGGCCCTAAGAGGAACAGTGGAGCTCTGTGATGAACAGCAACTGGGTAACGAGGGATAACTCTTCAGCCTCAGCTTCCTCCTGTTCTAAGATTATATACGTTACTATTGCATGCTCTTGTCACTTTATTTCATCAGGGACAAGTAAAGTAAATAAAGCAAATTACATGCATGAAACAAATAGAATTAAAGAGAAAATAAAATCTATGTAGATTCGCTCCCTATTATCCCCACACTTCCCCGATGTCTTAATTACAGCTTTATTCTGTGGTTTTATATCTGTTACTGGCTCTGCCAGGCCACCGTATGTGGTATTGTCTTCACCTATCCTTAGAGGACTAACGTCCCCATGTAGACAGCGCAGAACCCCACACGATACACCGTGCACAGTGTCACTGATTCTCCAGCCAGATTTTTACTAATCTGACCATAATCATTAGCCTAATAATCCTAATTCACAATCCTTACCTTTCCCATAATCCTTACCTCAGCCATGACCCTTATATAACCTTTCCCATAATCTTTACCTCAGCCATGACCCTTACATAACCTTTCCCATAATCCTTACCTCAACCATGACCCTTATATAACCTTTCCCATAATCCTTACCTCAGCTATGACCCTTATATAACCTTTCCCATAATCCTTACCTCAGCCATGACCCTTACATAACCTTTCCCATAATCCTTACCTCAGCCATGACCCTTATATAACCTTTCCCATAATCCTTACCTCAACCATGACCCTTATATAACCTTTCCCATAATCCTTACCTCAACCATGACCCTTATATAACCTTTCCCATAATCCTTACCTCAGCCATGACCCTTATATAACCCTTCCCATAATCCTCACCTCAACCATGACCCTTATATAACCTTTCCCATAATCCTTACCTCAACCATGACCCTTATATAACCTTTCACATAATCCTCACCTCAACCATGACCCTTATATAACCTTTCCCATAATCCTCACCTCAACCATGACCCTTATATAACCTTTCCCATAATCCTCACCTCAACCATGACCCTTATATAACCTTTCCCATAATCCTCACCTCAACCATGACCCTTATATAACCTTTCCCATAATCCTCACCTCAACCATGACCCTTATATAACCTTTCCCATAATCCTCACCTCAACCATGACACTTATATAACCTTTCCCATAATCCTTACCTCAGCCATGACCCTTATATAACCTTTCCCATAATCCTTACCTCAAATCATGACCCTTATATAACCTTTCCCATAATCCTTACCTCAGTCATGACCCTTATATAATATTTACCTCAGCCATGACCCTTATATAACCTTTCCCATAATCCTTACCTCAGCCATGACCCTTATATAACCTTTCCCATAATCCTTACCTCAACCTTGACCCTTATATAATCTTTCCCATAATCCTTACCTCAACCATGACCCTTATATAACCTTTCCCATATCCTTACTTCAACCATGACCCTTATATAACCTTTCCCATAATCCTTACCTCAACCATGACCCTTATATAACCTTTCCCATAATCCTCACCTCAACCATGACCCTTATATAACCTTTCCCATAATCCTCACCTCAACCATGACCCTTATATAACCTTTCCCATAATCCTTACCTCAACCATGACCCTTATATAACCTTTCCCATAATCCTTACCTCAGCCATGACCCTTATATAACCTTTCCCATAATCCTTACCTCAACCATGACCCTTACATAACCTTTCCCATAATCCTTACCTCAACCATGACCCTTATATAACCTTTCCCATAATCCTTACCTCAACCATGACCCTTATATAACCTTTCCCATAATCCTTACCTCATCTCTTACCATAAATCTTTCCTGGACCATAATGTAATAATAACACCACTGTAACCATTCACCTAATAATTGCCCCTGAGGATAGAAAGAGACCTGACGCTCCTCTCCCTGACAATCAGAATATTATAAGACATCTGAGGAATATGTCACATAGGCTCCATTTCAAAATGGTTTTATCTGCGTGCAGTTAGTATGTTCTCTGCATGTCCATGTTGGTTGATAATAGTGTTAGTATAAACCCAGTATTACCCCCAAGGTTGTACAGAAGATATGGGACGGAGTCATCCTAATCTCACTCTCTATGTGACGTCCAGGTTCCGCTCTCCGATGAGACCGTCGATATCGCTGTGTTCTGTCTGTCGCTGATGGGGAAGAATCTCGCTGAATTCCTACAAGAGGCAAATCGAGTACTGAAGACAGGGTAAGTGTGCATACAGTTAGACAGTCAGTCACTCTGATTCCTCTCTCTCAGGGGAACGTTACTAGTGGCCGAGGTGAGCAGTCTCTGATACAGTTAGACAGTCAGTCACTCTGATTCCTCTCTCTCAGGGGAACGTTACTAGTGGCCGAGGTAAGCAGTCTCTGATACAGTTAGACAGTCAGTCACTCTGATTCCTCTCTCTCAGGGGAACGTTACTAGTGGCCGAGGTGAGCAGTCTCTGATACAGTTAGACAGTCAGTCACTCTGATTCCTCTCTCTCAGGGGAACGTTACTAGTGGCCAAGGTAAGCAGTCTCTGATACAGTTAGACAGTCAGTCACTCTGATTCCTCTCTCTCAGGGGAACGTTACTAGTGGCCAAGGTAAGCAGTCTCTGATACAGTTAGACAGTCAGTCACTCTGATTCCTCTCTCTCAGGGGAACGTTACTAGTGGCCGAGGTGAGCAGTCTCTGATACAGTTAGACAGTCAGTCACTCTGATTCCTCTCTCTCAGGGGAACGTTACTAGTGGCCGAGGTGAGCAGTCTCTGATACAGTTAGACAGTCAGTCACTCTGATTCCTCTCTCTCAGGGGAACGTTACTAGTGGCCAAGGTGAGCAGTCTCTGATACAGTTAGACAGTCAGTCACTCTGATTCCTCTCTCTCAGGGGAACGTTACTAGTGGCCAAGGTGAGCAGTCTCTGATACAATTAGACAGTCAGTGACTCTGATTCCTCTCTCTCAGGGGAACGTTACTAGTGGCCAAGGTGAGCAGTCTCTGATACAGTTAGACAGTCAGTCACTCTGATTCCTCTCTCTCGGAGTAATAGTAGTAGTGGCCGAGGTGAGCAGTCTCTGATACAATTAGACAGTGACTCTCTGATTGCTCTCTCTCAGGGGAACGTTACTAGTGGCCGAGGTGAGCAGTCTCTGATACAATTAGACAGTGACTCTCTGATTCCTCTCTCTCAGGGGAACGTTACTAGTGGCCGAGGTGAGCAGTCTCTGATACAATTAGACAGTCAGTGACTCTCTGATTCCTCTCTCTCAGGGGAACGTTACTAGTGGCCGAGGTGAGCAGTCTCTGATACAATTAGACAGTGACTCTCTGATTCCTCTCTCTCAGGGGAACGTTACTAGTGGCCGAGGTGAGCAGTCTCTGATACAATTAGACAGTCAGTGACTCTCTGATTCCTCTCTCTCAGGGGAACGTTACTAGTGGCCGAGGTGAGCAGTCTCTGATACAGTTAGACAGTCAGTGACTCTCTGATTCCTCTCTCTCAGGGGAACGTTACTAGTGGCCGAGGTGAGCAGTCTCTGATACAATTAGACAGTGACTCTCTGATTCCTCTCTCTCAGGGGAACGTTACTAGTGGCCAAGGTGAGCAGTCTCTGATACAATTAGACAGTCAGTGACTCTCTGATTCCTCTCTCTCAGGGGAACGCTACTAGTGGCCGAGGTGAGCAGTCTCTGATACAATTAGACAGTGACTCTCTGATTCCTCTCTCTCAGGGGAACGTTACTAGTGGCAAAGGTGAGCAGTCTCTGATACAATTAGACAGTGACTCTCTGATTCCTCTCTCTCAGGGGAACGTTACTAGTGGCCGAGGTGAGCAGTCTCTGATACAATTAGACAGTCAGTGACTCTGATTCCTCTCTCTCAGGGGAACGTTACTAGTGGCCAAGGTGAGCAGTCTCTGATACAATTAGACAGTCAGTGACACTCTCTGATTCCTCTCTCTTAGGGGAACGTTACTAGTGGCCGAGGTGAGCAGTCTCTGATACAGTTAGACAGTCAGTGACTCTGATTCCTCTCTCTCAGGGGAACGTTACTAGTGGCCGAGGTGAGCAGTCTCTGATACAATTAGACAGTCAGTGACACTCTCTGATTCCTCTCTCTTAGGGGAACGTTACTAGTGGCCGAGGTGAGCAGCCGTTTTGACGACGTCAGACAGTTCCTTAACGCGATGTCGCTGTTGGGTTTCAGGAACGTTTCCAAGGTAATAAGAACACGTCATTACTTTGACACGTGCTAGCTAATCATGCTACTAGTTCTAGGTGGTTAGTAGAGTATTAGTCCTGGTTGTAATAACTAGACGTTATTCTCTCTGTCCCCCCAGAATACAGACAGTCATTATTTCTTCACGTTTGAGTTCAGTAAGACCGGTTCTTCCCGAGACGCGTCCCGACATCCTGGGCTACAGCTGAAACCATGTCTATATAAGAAGAGGTGACGGCCTTGGCGGACCCATAAGTGACAGAGACCCCTGTATAAATAAATCGTATTCCCTGTGACCACCGTGCATCCAGTACAATGCTCCTATAACCTGCAGTTACCCAAAAGAAAGGGGGATATCCTAATAAATTGGGTAAATTAAAGGTCGGTCATAGGTGAAGGATTAGGACATTGGCTCCGGCTGTTATAAGAAAGTGATACAGTGTAAAAATCTGTTTCATTTTATTGGTGTTTCTTTAGAAGATCATTAAATTAGATTTTATTCTGGAAAAGTGGGGATGGGTTTTTTTTTGTGTTTTTTTTTAAATTCTTTATTTAAAGAGGAAACAACAGGAAAAATACAATCAACACGCTTAACATAAAAATATTATAATTCAAGATGTCTCCTCTATGTTTTATATTTTTATATCGGTGGGGAGGGGAAAAGAGGAAGGAGGGGTGGGAGGTAGAAAGGCACAAGTACTGTTAACAATATTGCTAATAAGTAAATAAGCAAGCAAACTTGGAACATTGCTGGGAAAAGCTAAGCCACACATGGGAGATGTTTTTAAGTTATTGTTAAAAGATCAGTCTTTTGTAATGCTTTGCTTACATATTATTGCTGTTTTTTTGTTTTTTCTAGAAATACAAACTTCTCCTTGTGTTGCCTATTTTCATGTGATTTTGTAGTTTGTATCTAAACTAGAGATATAAATTTTTCCTCTATAGTATGAAGCGCATGTGGCACCATTGTAATGACGATTATCTTTGTCTTGTACGACTCTTCTTATAGAATATCGCTTAAATTCTCCATCACACCTTTATCCTCATAGCACTGACCGATGCATATAAATATAGATGTAATATGTTTCCCAAACCAGCCTATAAGGAACACTCAACTAACGGGCTAGGGTTTCCTTTTTATCTCAAACCTGGAGGCACCAGTGCTTTCACCTGTACTCTTTCCAGGATCATCAGGGACATTTACCTTATCTGTAGAAATCTCTCTGCTGCATCATCCAGGACATTTACCTTATCTGTAGAAATCTCTCTGCTGCATCATCCGGGACATTTACCTTATCTGTAGAAATCTCTCTGCTGCATCATCCAGGACATTTACCTTATCCGTAGAGATCTCTCTGCTGCATCATCCAGGACATTTACCTTATCCGTAGAGATCTCTCTGCTGCATCATCCAGGACATTTACCTTATCCGTAGAAATCTCTCTGCTGCATCATCCGGAACATTTACCTTATCTGTAGAGATCTCATTCTCTGCATCATCCGGGACATTTACCTTATCTGTAGAGATCTCATTCTCTGCATCATCCGGGACATTTTCCTGCTCTGTTCCGATCTCTTACTGAAAAAATGGCCCTGCAAATATGTACTGAAGAATCTTATCTGGGACATGTCTCTTTTCTGCCCACCTTATAGAGATATATATAGATAGACTGCTGGTGTAGTATGAAATTAATTCAGAAAACAAAGTGCAGAAAATGTTTTATTTCAGGCAGAGTTTAATCTCTGATGTCAGAGTAGACTGACAGCATGCACTCTGCGCTGGCTCCACACAGAAGGGGGGATATTAGTGGGAAGTGGTAAGAACAATACTGGTGGCACCTGATGCTGAGATTGGCCCTCAGGGGCCTCAAATGAATACACAGGGCAGAGATAATGAGAGGTGACAGGGCGCCGGCACACGGCCTCGTCTGGCACAGCCGAGATGGACACCACTGGAAGGGTGCAGAGCTTGGGGGATAGAGTCTCTTGTAGTAATGCCTGTCTAGTGTCCCAGAGGGCGTGCTTCAAATGTATTCCAGTCACTGCAATTCCCACATGGCCCTCAGGAGGCGCTGTTCTGTCTGATACCTGCCAATCAAAAGCAAAGATAAGAAAAGATAGTCAAAAAACATATATATAGATAAAAACAAGTTTTGAGGATGTCTGACACAAACAATGACATGCAGCCATCTGCTCTGGGGATCTCATCCACAAAAATCCCAATATGAACCAAAAAAAAAACCCTTGCAATAGAGGAGAAATTGGCGCTGATTGTAAATGTCCTTTCTTTATGATAGTGTGACCCTCCGTATTAAATCCTGTGTAATATGCAAAGAAAGAACATTTGCAATCACGTTTTGAGCTATTTTGTATGTCTGAATTGTGAAAAACTTTTTGGTATTTTTTATTATTTTACTGTATTTGTAGATTGTTACCCCTATACCCCTATGGGTGCCTTGTTGTGAGTCTTATATAGAAATATAATGTATATAATTGTCTTTGGTGCCTATTTCACGATGTCAGGACATGTGTATGGTGTCAGCAATAAAGAGGCAACTACGCTATTAAAATGGATTACTGTCGCTTGCAGTACGCGCTTGTGATTACCACTCTGCGCAGCAAAAGTTTATGATAAATATACATAGAATTTATTTATTCAGAGGGTATAGAGACTGTTTTAGGCCAGACCTGCCAACCCGTGGCTCCCCAGGTGTTGTGACATTACAAGGTCTAACATACATAGGTTTAATATTAAACACTCTGTACTGCGCACAGTACAAAGAGGAAATAACACCGAACAAGATCGCTATAACAAGTGGTCCTTGTTTGTTTTGCTGGAGGGAAGACCAGGGCTGCGGGGCGGAGATCTACTTCGGGAATTGGCTCCAACAATGGAGTTCGGGCAAATAGAATTTTTTTTTTTATTAAACCTTAGTTTCTATTTACTTATCTATTTCCAGCCGTTCACTTCTTGTTCTCTCATGTCTGCTAAGAAATCCTTCAAAGCAGGTCATCATTACCATTCAGATATGTTGTATGTTGGTTCACACTGATGGGTTATCTCCATTATGTGTATATATTTCACTACATTCTCTTATAATTATAGTAGTAGGTTTATATATATTATAATTATTTGGTAGGTTTCAGGATTCCAGCAAATCTGGATACTCAGGGAGCTGTTAATTCATATCTTAAATATTACCAGTATTTACATGCTCTAAGTGGTCATTTGTATTTGGCCTTGGTTTATTATATTTTATTGTGTGTGTATAATATATGTGTGTGCACGAGTTGTGTCGATGTTTGGACAGTAAGGTAGTCTCTGATGCATAACCCAAAGCATATTAAAAACAGTCATGTCGCTCTTTTAAAGAGGACACTAATAATATAAATTCCCAGATGCCTATAACAGAATTAACACCGTACAGAAATAAAATGATCACTCCTCAAGGCAATGATGGGAGACTGACCCCTTGTTGTACAAATGCTCCACCCCTTACACTATTCTGTGACTGGTACCTGCAGATGTAGAGAGTACATCTCCAGCTCTTTATGATCTTTCAGTCCTCTTTCCTGCAGTAGGCTGTGGAGGAGTCTGGTGGGATGCCGGAATACGCTCAGGTTGTATGTTATATTGAAGGGAGATGATTCGGAAATATAAGTGGACAGAAGCTTGACACGGACTTGGAGCTCTTGGACCCAGGCCAATGGAGAGACAGGGAAAGACAATGAGTAGACATTCCAAGACGTTGGCACATAACCCTCAGATAGCGTCTTCCTTATCTCCTGACACCTCCAACAATGGCAGGGAGATCCTATATCTTTTAACTCTTGAATGGCCTGCTTGATCAGCCCACACAATAGATCCCACTCTTCTAGTAGGAAACTTAGCGAGGGTTGATGCTTCTTCAATGTTGGTAATTTTTGGGAGTGTCCATCCATTACATCTTGTGTTCTTGTTGATCTCTTAGGCTTTTTGGTGGCATCTGCTCCTTTCTGTCTCTCAACAGTTGTGGCCTTTTGCTCTTCTACATTCTGACTTGTGTCCTCTTTAAGACAATCCGTAGTGAGAATATCACATCTTTCTGGCTGGGCCAGATGTTGATCTTCCTGCAGGCCATCTTTGATTTCTAAGTCCCTCTGCTGTGTTACATCTCTCAGCTCCACCAGGAGGGCCAAACACTGGCTCAATGTGTTTTCACTTATTCCTATCCCTGGACTAGAAGAAGAACTTCTCTTTTGGAAATCTTCATAATCTGGTGTGGCACATTGTAGATATTCATTCTGGTCCCCTTGACTAGAGAATCTGAGATTAACTTCTTTATTG
Organism: Mixophyes australis; assembly: GCA_036250195.1. NCBI lineage: Eukaryota > Metazoa > Chordata > Amphibia > Anura > Limnodynastidae > Mixophyes > Mixophyes australis. The sequence goes on along the minus strand of JAVHZZ010000002.1, from coordinate 11,558,342 downwards.
ATCTCTGAGGTCCAAATGTCTTGAGTAAGGAGCAGGTTGGACAGAATTTTCTGACCATAAACCTCAATGGTTGTGTTCTGTAGACCTTCACTTAAACCTAGAGCTGCTGGATCCCGAATAGACGATATTTTCTGCAAGGCCCACTGAACACTGTCCATCCAGGAACCTGAGACACCAAGAGAGAACATGTAAATCTGTAGACACGACTGTGTTCTTATGGAGCATTTCATGATTTACCACCTTATGTGATGATTTGTAGACGCATTGTAAGATTAATGGACGTATGAGCATGTTCTAAACACATTATGGTGCAGACTGCCCTGGATCTAGAACTATGGTCTGCAGGGAGGCTCACTGTGGCTAAGCAGCTCACTTATAGAAAAGCTTTGGTACCCAGATGGGTCTCACAAACACACTCTGGCGCACTAACCCTTCTGGTAAATGTCAGATTGCTAGTCTAGGCCTGGATGGTTTCCTCAATGGTAAAGCTTCCAAATCTGAGAAGATCTGAGCAGTGTTTGCCGGTTAGGACGACCCTTAACCGTCTACATGTCCTGAACAGATAAATGTGGTGAATTGTAACATACCGGTTGGGCTGCAGGCTACCAAAGATGACAGCAAGTTTGAGAGTCCTCGGCTGCCCTGGGGACGTGGGGAGTCTTGTAGACACTGCTGAACCACTGTTGTAACACTTTGGGCATCGCCGTTTTCCAAAATGTGACCTCCATATATAACAACACCTACAAGGAAATATTGTGAGATGGGGAGTTCATACTGATAGAATCAATTCTGCAAAGAACAAGACAAAGTAATTGTATAAAAGTAATCGGTGGAAGCGATGTATCCTGATAGCAGCAGCTGCAGAGATTAGAACTATTCCCAAGTCTACAACACATGGATAAAATCAAGAAATAAATAATGAAAGGAACAGTTCATTGTGAATGTGTCTGTACTTGGCATAAGCTGTATTTTAGTTGGGTTCTGAGTGTCAGAAGACTTGCCTAGGAGAAGTGTTATCATAGTACCAGATAATTATTACTGATTGCATTACACATTCACACCTGTCAGGACTCCGATCCAGATGAGAGAAACAAATGATCAGAAAAGTAAACTATCAAACATGAGACGTGCTGTGGATAATTTAATTACCTGTAAGATATAACAGACCCTCCTCCCAGTCCTGAGACACTGACATCACCCTCTCCAGGGCGTGCAGGGCGAGTGCCAGATCCTCGTCACTCCTGTTATAGAGAAGGTAACATCCTGTCAGTGTCCCCTAAATCCAGTAACATTACTCCCTTCCTGTCAGTGTCCCTTCAATCCAGCAACATTACTTCCATCCTGTTGGTGTCCCCTAAATCCAGTAACATTACTCCTATCCTGTCGGTGTCCCCTAAATCCAGTAACATTACTCCCTTCCTGTCAGTGTCCCTTCAATCCAGCAACATTACTCCTATCCTGTCGGTGTCCCCTAAATCCAGTAACATTACTCCCTTCCTGTCAGTTCCCCTAAATCCAGTAACATTGCTCCCTTCCTGTCAGTGTCCCCTAAATCCAGTAACATTACTCCCTTCCTGTCAGTTCCTCTAAATCCAGTAACATTACTCCATTCCTGTCAGTTCCCCTAAATCCAGTTACATTACTCCCTTCCTGTCAGTATCCCTAAATCCAGTAACATTACTCCCTTCCTGTCAGTGTCCCCTAAATCCAGTAACATTGCTCCCTTCCTGTCAGTTCCCCTAAATCCAGTTACATTACTCCCTTCCTGTCAGTTCCCCTAAATCCAGTTACTTTACTCCCTTTCTGTCTGTGTTCCCTAAATCCAGTGTTAAAGGAGTGAGCTGAGCTGAGGCTCATGGATAAGAAGTACCCAGTAGTATTTTGGATGTTCTGTATCAGGGTAGACTTCACTCATTCCGTCTTCAGGAAAAAAGGGTGGTTGGGATCTGTAGGATCCGCTATACATGAACTCACCAGGAGTAAGTACTTTCTTGTATGTAACCGCTGTATTCCTGTCTGAGGAGCAGGATACTATGCAGGATCAGTAACTTCAACGAGAGTGTGTTCTGCAACTTCGTTCCCACTTTCTCCGCAGCCTCCAGGCAGCTCTGCAGCAGAACATTGCGGACGTTGGAGCGGAGCATGCAGGGTGCAGGCCGAGATGTTCGTCTCACACAAACTGCAAGAGAGAGGGGCACCGGCTCAGAGGTCATTCCAGAGGGTGAAAAGAATATTTCAGTGAGCATTACTGAAGGATATAGAGGATGTGGGATATAGAGCATGTGGGATGATGTGGAATATGGGGGATGGAAGACACAGAGAATGAGAGGACACAAAGGATGAACCAGCTGTCTGACACTTCCAAAACAATCATGTTGATCCCTTATCTGACATGAGGATAAATCTGGATCAAGCATCTCACTGTTACATTTACTTCAGTGGTAGCCAGAGCAGGTTGGTGTGGGTGGGGAATGGGTCTCGGTCCTCTGTCACCCGGGCACCACTAACTCTGGGCTGGGAAATTTTATCATTAAATCTCTCACAAAAACCAGACTTAGTCACCTGGGACTAGTGACAACTCCAAAAGCCAGATTCTGGTGAGATAGACCCCTTGAGGCTTCCTAGTCTCAGAGCTCTGACTCGGCTGCTATCAAGAGAGCACCTGGCATTGCTGCCCTCGAAACAACTTTCTCAGAATCAGAATGCTACAGCCAAAACCCTGCCGGGTTCTATCTCCAGCCATCATACGATCCATGCCCACAACTGCTGCGAGGGTATCCGGCACTGTCTGCACTCGGGAATAGAAAGCAGCCCCTCATACCGCTGGGAATCCCATTCCACTATTAGACCACCAGTGTAATAGTATTTTATTTCTACAATATAAATGTAGGTCACAATCTTCTCCCCATGATAAAAGGTCAGCCCTATGGCAAAAAAGCTTGCCTGAAAAGATCCTGGAATCTCCCCCGATGCCAACTCTGGTCTGGAGAGTACACCCTGGAACACCTCAGTAAGGCGCCAGTCTTGCCCTAAAGCTCACAGGTTAAAAGGTGCCCGGAATCCCTGTCACCTATAGGAAGATAAGCTGCAATATAATGTGATTTTTAGATTTTTCCAGTACAGGACACAACACTAGTTCTCTTGTGAAAAAGTGCAAAGTACACCCCCTTCCTGGAAATCCTGCCTCAATATATTTTTGCATAGTGCTATGGTGTTTGTAGTACCTGGGACTGTGTCGAATGTCTCCTCTTGAACTATTATATAGAGATGAAATTCTGGATTCACCGTTGCAGGGTCTAAGACAAATAGAAGGGGAGTGAAAGTCAGAAGAACATGTACTTTATGACCCCATCATACATACCTCTCACTGTATCTGATTCTACACACTGCATCTCTTCCTACACACTCATCTTACCCTACACACCGCATCTCATCCTTCACCGCATCTCATCCTACACCGCATCTCTTCCTAGACACTCATCTCATCCTACACACCGCATCTCATCCTACACACTCATCTCATCCTACACACTCATCTCATCCTACACACTCATCTCATCCTACACACTCATCTCATCCTACACACCGCATCTCTTCCTATACACTCATCTCATCCTACACACATCTCATCCTACACACTCATCTCATCCTACACACTCATCTCATCCTACACACCACGGGCCTGATTCATTAAGGAAGTTAAATTAAGAAGTTTCTTATTTCAGTCTCCTGGACAAAACCATGTTACAATGCAAGGGGTGAAAATTAGTTTTCTGTTTTGCACATAAGTTAAATACTGACTGTTTTTTTCATGTAGCACACAAATACTTGATAGCTTATTTGTACACTGACATTTAAAGTTGATATTTGTGTGCTACATGAAAAAACAGGCAGTATTTAACTTATGTGCAAAACAGAAAACTAATTTTCACCCCTTGCATTGTAACATGGTTTTGTCCAGGAGACTGAAATAAGAAACTTCTTAATTTAAGTTCCTTAATGAATCAGGCCCTACATCTCATACACATTGCATATTCTCTACATCTCATCCTGCATACCACACACTGCACCTCAACATGCACGCTACATAACTATTGAATCTCAGCACATATACCACACAGTGCATACTCACTGAATCTCATCCACACTTTGTATACACACTTCATCCAATCCCAACCCGCTGTATGGCTAATGGGATACTGTGAGTGTCTAGTATATGAATAGTTTTTTCAAAAAAAACATTAGTTTAAGAATTCCCAATAGATCATATGCACCGTTCATAAGGTCAGAGCTTTACATTGACATTATGAACTTAATTCATCAGGATTATCTCATTGGTTTTATTATCTCAGGGAAGCACCAATCTCATACCTACTCCATTCTTCAGCACATCAGCCAGCTTTGGGTGCCAGTTCAACAGAAGCCAATATCCCTCTTGCTGGCTTGTGACCAATGTGTCTCTTACGTCTGTCTCAGAGATGGACTCTTTCCAAGTAATGACCTTCACCTGAAAAGAATAGACATATAGGGAAACACGTAGGCACATTCATAGATGGATAGTAGACCTTGTGTTTTATCATTTACCTCCTTGCTCTTCTTCTGAGCCATGTGTAGAACATGATACATGGGATAATAAGCTGGTGGAGATTGTCCTGCTTGTGGAAGCAGGAACAGGACAGGTGAATGTAAAGTCATAATATCTGCTTCTTCCTTCCACCTGTCTGTAGGTTCTGGCCCCAAAATGCATGAGCTGAAGTGAGTTAGCACCAGGCCTAGTTGCTGAGGCTTCAGGATACGCCACAAGATGGCTGTCTGGAAGAGCGTTAGATTAGAAAAGTTAGAGCAGGGCACAGGTCCAATCACGGTGGAGCGGAGACTGAAGTATTCCTGCCACTGCCTGGCCTGTCCACCCAGGGAGGACCGGATACCACGGAAGGCAGGCAGCTTCTCTAACCGTCCCAGTTCTTCCCAGGCTTGGCAGCCCACCCACTGAGGTCTCTGAATGCAGGAGGATGAAGTATCTTGAACTGATTTATGCAAAAGTCCCAAGAACGAAAACCACTCCAAAGCAGGAGACTGTCCGACTGCCATCAGCACCCGTAGAATCTGGCGATGCTCTTCTGTAAGACTTGGGAGCACATGACTTAGGATTGCGCAGCTCAGGACCTTTTCTACTTGAAGGCCCATCTCTGTATGAGTGTGCAGAGCACTGCGAGCCCAGTCTAAGATGGATCCTGCAGGAAAGTGATATTGTGGAGATAGTCTGGACACTTCTTGCAGTCTGGAGTACAGAAAGAGACACTGTTGAGCTGCAGATACATATGGGGCCATGTTTTCCAGAGTCCTCTGCTGCAAGATCTCCACATTACACAAGGATTCCTCCAGGAAATGCAGCGTCTCCTCATATAAAGACATTCTGTTTAGGAAGTCATTGTTCTGAAGTAGGGGACTTGTGTCCGAGGAGATATAATCCAGTAATGTGTCCTGTTATGTAGGAAAGCGCTATGTTATGTACTAAACTTTTATCTGGTTTTATAGTGCTACATAAACTGCATATAATGGATAAAAAAATAACAATCACACACAATTTAAAATCAAACGTCAGGGCCGGTGTCTCTCCTTAGGAGTGTATGGCCACCACAAGAACCTGGCAGAGATTTGTATGCATTATCTGTGACAGCGTCTAGGTAGAAAAATCTCTGGAGGCGCTCTGTGCAAAAATGATAACATCACATCCACAGTCCAACCTCCAGCAACACCTGTAATTAAACTACACTTTTCAGTTTTAATACTAAAATATTGCTAGCTTCTGGCTCATTTCTGGCTTCAATTATTCAGAGAGAGGGATATGGGATCTGTACCTATTACATGTGTCACTATCCCTTGGAAAAGTGCAGCTACAATGTACAACAGGAAGGCACATATCGCGTCCCTTTAGCATAGAATCTCCACTAGCTCTGAGCTTGAACAAATATCAAGCTTCATTTGCGGAGTGGAAATGGCGGTGTGCCCCTTCACACACAGCATGGAATGCCCCCTGCACCACTTAACCTTATTTCAATATTGCATTATACTAATTCTCAATTGTGCACTGTCCTAATTAAATTCTCCTTTCTGCACCGCTCCAAAAAAAATTGGTGCACCAGAAATGGCCTCACTCCGCACTCTGTAACCACAGATGCTTTTGCAGAAATATAGGAGCACTTGCACAAACCGAGGAGCACATCAGCATGAAGGATTCTGCACTTGCCCTTTGTCACACTATTGATCTGTGCCTACTAGGTATCAGAGGTACCTCATCTCATATTCCTGTACCAGCTTCTACCTTCTACTAATGACCTGTGCCTCCTAGGTATCAAAGGTATCTCAGCTCATGTTCATGTATCAACTTCTGCCTTCTACTACTGATCTGTGCCTTCTAGATATCAGGAGGCATCTCAGCTCATGTTCCTGTGCTAACTTCTACCTTCTATTACTGATCTGTGCCTCCTAGGTATCAGAGGTACCTCATCTCATGTTCCTGTGCTGACTTCTACCTTCTATTACTGATCTGTGCCTCCTAGGTATCAGGAGGTATCTCAGCTCATGTTCCTGTACCAACTTCTACCTTCTACCACTGATCTGTGCCTCCTAGGTATCAGAACGTATCTCAGCTCATGTTCCTGTGCTAACTTCTACCTTCTATTACTGATCTGTGACTCCTAGGTATCAGAGGTACCTCATCTCATGTTCCTGTGCTGACTTCTACCTTCTATTAGTGATCTGTGCCTCCTAGGTATCAGGGGTACCTCAGTTCATGTTCCTGTGCTGACTTCTACCTTCTATTACTGATCTGTGCCTCCTAGGTATCAGAACGTATCTCATCTCATGTTCCTGTGCTGACTTCTACCTTATATTACTGATCTGTGCCTCCTAGGTATCAGGAGGTATCTCAGCTCATGTTCCTGTACCAACTTCTACCTTCTACCACTGATCTGTGCCTCCTAGGTATCAGAACGTATCTCAGCTCATGTTCCTGTGCTAACTTCTACCTTCTATTACTGATCTGTGCCTCCTAGGTATCAGAGGTACCTCATCTCATGTTCCTGTGCTGACTTCTACCTTCTATTAGTGATCTGTGCCTCCTAGGTATCAGGGGTACCTCAGCTCATGTTCCTGTGCTGACTTCTACCTTCTATTACTGATCTGTGCCTCCTAGGTATCAGGAGGTATCTCAGCTCATGTTCCTGTACCAACTTCTACCTTCTACCACTGATCTGTGCCTCCTAGGTATCAGAACGTATCTCAGCTCATGTTCCTGTGCTGACTTCTACCTTCTATTACTGATCTGTGCCTCCTAGGTATCAGGAGGTATCTCAGCTCATGTTCCTGTACCAACTTCTACCTTCTACCACTGATCTGTGCCTCCTAGGTATCAGAATATATCTCAGCTCATGTTCCTGTACCAACTTCTACCTTCTACCACTGATCTGTGCCTCCTAGGTATCAGAACGTATCTCAGCTCATGTTCCTCTGCTGACTTCTACCTTCTACTACTGATCTGTGCCTCCTAGGTATCAGAGGTACCTCAGCTCATGTTCCTGTGCTGACTTCTACCTTCTACTACTGATCGGTGCCTCCTAGATATCAAGAGGTACCTCAGCTCATGTTCCTGTGCTGACTTCTACCTTCTATTACTGATCTGTGCCTCCTAGGTATCAGGAGGTATCTCAGCTCATGTTCCTGTACCGACTTCTACCTTCTACCACTGATCTGTGCCTCCTAGGTATCAGAACGTATCTCAGCTCATGTTCCTGTGCTGACTTCTACCTTCTATTACTGATCTGTGCCTCCTAGGTATCAGGAGGTATCTCAGCTCATGTTCCTGTACCAACTTCTACCTTCTACTACTGATCGGTGCCTCCTAGGTATCAGAACATATCTCAGCTCATGTTCCTGTACCAACTTCTACCTTCTACCACTGATCTGTGCCTCCTAGGTATCAGAACGTATCTCAGCTCATGTTCCTCTGCTGACTTCTACCTTCTACTACTGATCTGTGCCTCCTAGGTATCAGAGGTACCTCAGCTCATGTTCCTGTGCTGACTTCTACTACTGATCGGTGCCTCCTAGATATCAAGAGGTACCTCAGCTCATGTTCCTGTACCAACTTCTACCTTTTACCACTGATCTGTGCCTCCTAGGTATCAGGAGGTATCACAGCTCATGTTCCTGTGCTGACTTCTACCTTCTACTACTGATCTGTGCCTCCAAAGTTTCAGGAGGTATCTCAGCTATAGAAGAGACTCTTATCTTCTGATCCTGTGTATGTATTACAAAGTGCTTCTTGATCGCATTTATTTTACATTCCTCACCTGAGCTCTCTGTATATCCTCCTTCAGTTGTAGAGTGCTCCCACACATTCTCCTCCTCTCTTCCTGCAATCGTCGATCCTTAAATACCAGAATCTCCTGAACCAGCTCTTCTTCCAGCCCAGCAGGACCAAGGCTTGCATCCATTACATTTACATATTTTAAGACAGACGGCCCAACTTCTGAAACATTTGTTAATTCAGGGTCACAAGCTGGTTACACTGTACATTGTTCCTTCTGCATAGCAGGTTACTTACCTTCTACAAAAGCGCTTAGTGACAGGTGAGTGCTGAAGTACAAGTGGAAGGACATAGACCTGTCATTCTCCTGTGTTAAAGGGACATCTCCATGGTGTGATGGCCTCTGGCTCTGTGAGGACTTTGTTAGATCAAACTGGGAATGCAGTGAACATACAATATTTATGCAAGATAAATTCTTTTCCACATTTGTAATAAGAACCCATGCACCTAGAAATACAGATAGAAATTGGGAAAAATACATGTTAGATAGGTAAGTCCCTCTTAAGCACGCCCGACCTATAGTGAACAAGAGCACTAAAGGACAAAAAATGGGTTTGAAGTTAAAGTAATATCGTTTATTACACAGGTAATCTTATGTTCACTATGAACAAGCAAACCAATGGGAAGTGGAGACTACATCTCTCCTCCTTTCAAAATATGAGTTTTTTGACTATTTGGGAGATCATATGTCTGAGAAGCTATTTTAGGGCCACTCATAGGAATCGTAATTATCTCCTTTACTGATTGCCTAGGGCAAATGCTTTCTTTAGCCCCTTAATTAAAAAGATTTGGGAAATAACCCTGGTCACCATAAGCCAAAACTCCAAAGTGTCTAAAAGACTACTATACAAAAAATAATGTACCCTTCACTGAATAACCTCTGAAACAGGTCAAGGTTGTGGATTGTCATGCCTAGAGCCAGAAACAAAACCCACATGGTCTAGATGTATGGAATGGGGCAAGTTAAGGACCATTGTCTTCCTTATGTACCAGTATAATGAAGGTAAAGGGTCTAAGATAATCTGTTCAGCTGTCAAGTTTATAGAGCAGCACGGTGGCTAAGTGGTTAGCACTTCTGCCTTACAGCACTGGGGTCATGAGTTCAATTCCCAACCATGGTCTTATCTGTGTGGAGTTTGTATGTTCTCCCCGTGTTTGTGTGGGTTTCCTCCGGGTGCTCCAGTTTCCTCCCACACTCCAGAAAATATACTGGTAGATTAATTGGCTGCTAACAAAATTAACCCTAGTTTGTGTGTGTGTTAGGGAATTTAGACTGTAAGCCCCAATGGGGCAGGGAGTAATGTGAGTGAGTTCTCTGTACAGCGCTGCTGAATTAGTGGCACTATATAAATAAGTGGTGATGATGATGATGATGATAGAGGGCATTGAAGGTTGTTTATAAAATAAGGCTCATTTATGTACATATAAAAGCCTTGTTTTCGTGTCATGTGCTTAATTTGGCGCAAATTTGCACTGGCTGATGGAAGTAGTTATGATTTATGCTAAAATGCTGATTAAGCATGAGTGCTTCTATTTTTTGCAATGAAGCGGAACATTTCACATGATTACCCCCGCCTACACAGGTTAAGGTTATGTTTAACACCTTAATTAATATAGTAAGCGCGCTTATGCAAGTTGGATAGGAAAAAGCATATCAATGAGTCACAGAGTCACGTGTTTCGGATTACTCCTTCTACAGGCAACACAGACGCGTTTCGGTTTATTGCTTCTACAGGTAATTTGGAGGCACTTTATCTTACAAGATGTGGAATAAATTGCATTTCTACCTAGTTATAAAGCCCGCAGCTCGCTCTCTTAGAAGACCCATGTCTCTCTCACCTTCTCTAGCTGCAGCTGACAGGCTCTGACTGAATGCCATCTCAGATACATCAATCACATGCAGCTCCTGGTGGACCTTCAATGCTCTCTGCTGGGCACTATCTCGTTGGGTTTCAATATTGTGCATCTCAGAAAGACCGGTGGGTGCTACTGTTCCTGTAGAGAGGGATGGAGGAAATTAAACCTGTCATCTCTCTACACACAAACACGTTATTGCTGAGGAGTTTCCACTCACCTCTCTCCAGCAGAGCCCGCAGCATCTTCTCTGCCATGAGGTCAGGGTCCAGGATCAGGGTCGGTCTGTATAATGAATAGTGGCCGCTGGCTCGGAGTAGAGCAGCGCGAGTCTGAGCCTCTGTATTCACTGGAAGACTTTGCCTATGCCACTCCATCCGCTCTGCATGAGTGATAAGGATCTCCAGCAAATGCCCTGGTCCATTCCAGTCTCTGCTGGGAGACTCTACAGCTTCTCTTACATCATCTGTATCCAGAGAAACCTCAGCCCCTTGGCATAGAGATTGCCACTTATCCAACAATACCATACAACGAGACCATGGAAGGCAGCCAAGGTAGGTAATGGAGGCAGATAATAGTAGCGCTTCAGTATGGACAGACAGGAGACGCTGGTGTAGAGTCTAGAAGGCAACATTAAGGGGGATTTCTGAGAAACAAGACTAAGTGCCTATTTATCAAAAACATTTTTCATTGAAATCCGCATATTAAAGTATCCTCTTAATTTCTAACTAGGGCATCGCAGCAGATATCAGATATATATCCTGACAGACTCGCAATCCCACGAAAGGTTGCACAGAATGAACACTGACAATTTCCAAGAGCAGAATGTGCTTCTATATATAACAGGTAGATAAGTAAATGTGCCGTAAATGGGGACTCATTATTTTCCGTTCAGAAATGACCCCAACTGAGCTTCGCTTTCCATTTACCTTCAGAGCTGCGTTCCAGATAGATGCATGTGGCCTTCCCATGCTCTCATACTCCTGCGCCACCTTCTGTCTGCTCTGCACTTTATGAAGCTGCCGGCCTACATCCTCCTCCTTACTGCTGGCTTTTTGAAGGTTGTGGGAGCTTTGGTCTCTAAGCACCTTCAGATTCTCCTTCTGCAGCTGTTGTTTAGAAATCTTCTCAGCCACCTGCAGATATTGTGCCTCCACCTTGGACAGCAGACACTTACCCTTATCCAGATTTCGGAGAATGCGGCAATAGTGCCGAAGACCACAAAGCCACTCACAGAGCGAAGCTACTGCTGAGCTCACCAGCCTCAATGAGTGAGCATTAAATTCAGGTCCTCTGACTGCTTTGGTCAGAGAGGTGAAAACACTGTTCGACATGGTGTGTCCATCATAGAACTGTAAGTCCTGGAGAGAAAGCAAAAGTCACTATGCCTTCCGAGACCTTCAAATATCTCCTGTGTCTACCTGAGACATATAGACAGTCACTATATCTTCTGAGACTTTCAAACAACTCCTGTGTCTATCTAACACACACAGTCACTACATCTCCCGAGACCTTCAGACATATCCTGTGTCTACCTGAGACATCCAGACAGTCACTACATCTCCTGAGACCTTCAAACATCTCCTGTGTCTACCTGAGATATATAGACAGTCACTACATCTTCTGAGACCTTTATACAACTATTGTGTCTACCTGAGACATATAGACAGTCACTACATCTCCTGAGACCTTCAAACATCTCCTGTGTCTACCTGAGACATACAGACAGTCACTACATCTCCTGAGACCTTCAAACAACTTCTGTGTCTACCTGAGATATACAGACAGTCACTACATCTTCTGAGACCTTTATACAACTATTATGTCTACTTGAGACATATAGACAGTCACTACATCTCCTGAGACCTTCAAACATCTCCTGTGTCTACCTGAGATATATAGACAGTCACTACATCTTCTGAGACCTTTACACAACTATTGTGCCTACCTGAGACATATAGACAGTCACTACATCTCCTGAGACCTTCAAACATCTCCTGTGTCTACCTGAGACATATAGACAGTCACTACATCTCCCGAGACCTTCAAACATATCCTGTGTCTACCTGAGACATACAGACAGTCACTACATCTCCTGAGACCTTCAAACATCCTCTGTGTCTACCTGAGATATATAGACAGTCACTACATCTTCTGAGACCTTTATACAACTATTGTGTCTACCTGAGACATATAGACAGTCATTACATCTCCTGAGACCTTCAAACATATCCTGTGTCTACCTGAGACATACAGACAGTCACTACATCTCCTGAGACCATCAAACAACTCCTGTGTCTATCTAACACATATAGACAGTCGCTACATCTCCCGAGACCTTCAGAAATATCCTGTGTTTACCTGAGACATACAGACAGCCCCTACATCCCCTGAAACCTTTATACAACTATTGTGTCTACCTGAGTCATACAGACAGTCACATACGACTCCCAAGACCTACAGGCACTCCATTGTCTATCTGAGACATACATACAGACAGTCACTTACAACTTCCCAAGACCTTCAGACAGCCTGTTTCCAAATGAGACATAGACAGAGTCCCCAATACTTTCAGCTCCTGTTTCTACCTGAGATATAAAGACAGTCACTACAGTTCAAGAGACATCTTCTATTTCAAATTGAGACAGACAGTCACTATGTCTCCTGAAATACTCAGACATGTCTGAGACATACAGACATTTACTTTGTCTCCCAGAGATCCTCAGACAGTTCCTGTTTTTACCCCTGAGACCTATAAACAGTCACTATGTTTATACACTGACTCTCTGTCTCCCCACCAGGGTCAGTTGCTACTTCTATCTCATAAATCATTCTGACGGATGAACCTGATAGAAATTCTCTTGTCCCATCAGAAGTTTGGCATTTTCCCAGCCCGGTTCCCTGCCAAACACAGTGCAGAGAACATCAGTGACCATTATAACTGCAGGTGGGGGGGATCTGTAACTCCGGATTTCCTCAATGTCTGATAGTTTCAGCTGTTTCTGCACCTCAGCCCACTGGAGACAAGCCTGGGATGGTAACAGCAGAAAGATATCACAATGAATGGAGAAGAAGAGGAGGGAGCTGAAGTTATTACAGGTAAACTTGCTAGCAGAGTAGTGAGCAGTGAGGTATAATGCAGTGATACAGTGTAGCATTAAAAAGAGCAGTGATTAAATAGCATTAGTTGATAAGACAAACACCTAAGTACACTATGTAATTTACTATGTATAGGATGGAGGACACAATGTGACACGCATGTACACCAATACATGAGCACTGCTCATTTGTACTTTTCGGTCCGGCATTTTAAGCCCTTGTATCTGCCCCCCAGAAACTACATTTTACACTTTCAGACATGTTCATTGACACGTGATGCTACACAGACTGATGCTGGGTGCTCTGGATCGGGGTGTATGATGTTAGGGCTCTGGATGGAGTGTTTGAAGTTGGGGTTCTGCACTGAGGTACAGTGATGTTGGGGCTCTGGATCAGGGTACATGATGTTGGGGCTATGGATCAGGGTACACTAATATTGGGGCTCTGGATGGGGGTGCTCTGGATTGGGGTACATTATGTTGGGGCTCTGGAGCGGGGTAAAGTGATGATGGGGCTCTGGACTGGGGTACATTATGTTGGGGCTCTGGAGCGGGGTAAAGTGATGATGGGGCTCTGGAGCAGGGCACACTGATATTGGGGCTCTGGATGAGGGTACATTGATATTGGGGCTCTAGATTGGGGTACACTGATATTAGAGCTCTGGATTGGGGAACAAGATGTTGGGACTCTGGATGAGGGTACAGTGATATTGGGGCCTGGATCAGGTTACACTGATATTTCAGCTCTGGATGGGGGTACATGATGTTGGGGCTCTGTAACGGGGTACATGGTGTTGGGGCTCTGGATGGGGGAGCACAATGTTGGGGCCCTTGATGGGATACACACATACGTCATAGAGACTGCATCTTCTCACCTGTTCCAGACTGAGATGTCTCTGACTCTGCAGGGTGTTGACCTGTCCATTCACGTTATCTCTGACCCTCTCCAGCTCCTCACACTGCTCCCTCAGCCGATCCTCCGCTTCCCGGATCTCTTTATGTTTTTTTCTCCAACTCTCTGTTTCCTGTGAGAAAAATGTGCTGTTACATAACCGTAGTACAGAGCTGCATCGTCGTCATCATCATCATCATCATATGCATCTGTGTATCCACTTGTAGAAGCATATCTGGGGCTGTATTTCATGCGCTCCCATCATACAGCTCTCACTCCCCAGAGTCTGCTCTCCCATCATACAACCTTCACTGGTCGGAATCTTCACTCCGATCATACAGCCCTCACTCCCTGAAGTCTACACTCCGATCACACTGACCTCACTCCGCAGAGTCTGCGTCCCCATCACACAGCCCTCACTCCCTGGAGTCTGTGCTCCCATCATACAGCCCTCACTCCCCAGAGTCTGCGCTCCCATCATAAAGCCCTCACTCCTTGGAGTCTGCGCTCCCATCATACAGCCCTCACTCCCCAGAGTCTGTGCTCCCATCATACAGCCCTCACTCCCTGGAGTCTGCACTCCCATCATACAGCCCTCAGTCCTTGGAGTCTGCGCTCCCATCATACAGCCCTCACTCCCCAGAGTCTGCGCTCCCATCATACAGCCCTCACTCCATGGAGTCTGTGCTCCCATCATACAGCCCTCAGTCCTTGGAGTCTGCGCTCCCATCATACAGCCCTCACTCCCCAGAGTCTGCTCTCCCATCATACAACCTTCACTGGTCGGAATCTACACTCCGATCCTACAGCCCTCACTCCCAGAAGTCTACACTCCGATCCTACAGCCCTCACTCCTAGAAGTCTACACTCCGATCCTACAGCCCTCACTCCCAGAAGTCTACACTCCGATCACACTGCCTTTACTGCCCAGAGTCTGCCCTCCCATCATACATCCCTCACTCCCTGAAGTCTGCTCTCCCTTCATACAGCCCTCACTCCCTGGACTCTGCGCTCCCATCATAAAGCCCTCACTCCTTGGAGTCTGCGCTCCCATCATACAGCCCTCACTCCCTGGACTCTGCGCTCCCATCATAAAGCCCTCACTCCATGGAGTCTGCGCTCCCATCATACAGCCCTCACTCCCCAGAGTCTGTGCTCCCATCATACATCCCTCCCTCCCTGGAGTCTGCGCTCCCATCATACAGCCCTCAGTCCTTGGAGTCTGCGCTCCCATCATACAGCCCTCACTGCGCAGAGTCTGCACCCCCATCATACAGCCCTCACTCCCTGGAGTCTGTGCTCCCATCATACAGCCCTCACTCCCCAGAGTCTGTGCTCCCATCGTACAGCCCTCACTCCCTGAAGTCTGCTCTCCCATCATGCAGCCCTCACTCCCTGGACTCTGCGCTCCCATCATACAGCCCTCACTCCTTGGAGTCTGCGCTCCCATCATACAGCCCTCACTCCCCAGAGTCTGTGCTCCCATCATACAGCCCTCACTCCCTGGAGTCTGCGCTCCCATCATACAGCCCTCAGTCCTTGGGAGTCTGCGCTCCCATCATACAGCCCTCACTCCCCAGAGTCTGCGCTCCCACCATACAGCCCTCACTCCATGGAGTCTGTGCTCCCATCATACAGCCCTCACTCCCCAGAATCTGCGCTCCCATTATTATTATTATTATTATCTTTTATTTGTTAGGCGCCACAAGGTTTCCGCAGCGCCGTACATAATACAAACAGGAGACCATACAGGATGACATAGTACAGAGCAATAACATAAAGTACCAATACTTCAGAACTCCGGGCAGACATATGGGTGAAGAAGGAGCAGAAGAACAGGTATGGAGACAGGAGGAGAGAGGGGCCCTGCTCATATGAGCTCACATCCTAAGGGAGGGTGGACAAACAGGCACAAGAGGGAGCCATTAAAGTAATGGAGAGAAAGGCGGTACTTGTGGAGAGAGGGTTGAATGAGAGAAGGAGGTTAGCGAAGGAGCAACAAGGTAAGGGTTAAGTGGATGGTTGGTAGGCTTTGAGGAACAGGTGAGTTTTAAGTGCCCGTTTGAAGGAGCACAGACTGGGTGAGAGACTGATGGAGCGAGGGAGGTCGTTCCAGTGGAGGGGAGCAGCTCGGGAGAAGTCTTGGATTCTGGAGTGGGAAGAGGTAATCAGAGTGGAGGAGAGGCGACGGTCATTGGCCGAGCGCAGGGAGTGGGCAGGGGTGTGAATGGTGAGGAGGTTCGAGATATAGGGGGCAGTAGACTGGGAGAGAGCTTTGTAAGTGATGGTGAGGAGTTTGAAAAGGATCCTGTAGGGGAAGGGGAGCCAGTGTAGGGCAAGACAGAAAGGAGAATAAAGCCCTCACTCCCCAGAGTCTGCACCCCATCATACAGCCCTCACTCCCCAGAGTCTGCGCTCCCATCACACAGCCCTCACTCCCTGAAGTCTGCTCTCCAATCATACAGCCCTCACTCCACAAGTCTGCGCTCCCATCATACAGCCCTCACTCCCCGGAGTCTGTGCTCCTCTTCCCCATCTATTGTCACTGATTCCCCAGAGTAGTACTCAGTACTGACCTGTTCAGCCTGTAGCAGACATTGGGAGAGGGTTTCAGTCCCCCGTGTACACAGTTCCCGCTCTACAAAGACCTCCTCCATCCGGGACACCGCACGCTGGAGTCTGTACAATATATGGATACATTTATCATACACAAATCTCAGTAACGTCTACTTGTCCTGGACCCCATATTGGTCTGTTCCCTGTGGGTGATAAACGGACCTGCAGAATATACGGGTGTACATGCGTTTACTAAATCGCCCAACTTACATTATTGTTTTTTGGTTATGGGAACTGACTCTACAAGACCTTCTGTGAGATTAAGGAGTCAGATTACGTTAACAGTAAAACAGTCACAACATTAGTACCACCCCCCTAATTAACGTCACCTGTTCTATGTCTTCCTAAAACACTGCGCATGTTATCCTCACTTGTATCCTAGATTACTGCTGCCCCAAACTAACTGCATCTTCTGCGACCCAGCGATTGGCAGGCTAGTTTACAAATGTATGAAGGAAGAACATGTACAATGCTGCATTCTGATCACTGCTGGGACCACTGGGGGCATCCCATGAATGCGGGACCCCCGTAACATATATCCTGGATCCCACCCAAAATTAACTTAAGTTGTTACTCTTGGGTGGGATTCTCCTTTAAGTGTATAAAAGGGCATATGGCTGTCTTTGTTACATGAGTTATATTTCTGTATAAGACAGAGCTGCATGTGACAGGGGCAGTGACATGATGTGAGGAGGGGAATGGAGGCAGCAGGAAGCCACAGACTGAGAGTTATATAGTGGAAGGAGCAGGGTCCCCAGCAGCACAGAGTATATCAGGAGATGAGTGATGTATTAGTGAGGACAGGGCTGCATGTAACAGGGGCAGGAAAGCAACCTGCAATTTGCTGTGTTTGGGTACTATAAGAGGCATTAGGGTTTATCTCACTTGCATGTAGCTAGGAGCTCCACAATCCGCCCAACCAGAAAACATCATCTTGAGGCCTTTTGTGTAGAAACAGGAGCAGCGTCACGTCAGCAAACAGCATTTGCTGTGTGGTTTATATGTAAGTAAATGTGAAGCATCATCCCAGGAATAGAGAGGTTTAAATGAACTGAGCCACAGAGTAGTGACACAATATTCTATCACCGTCTTTTCTTATCATGCCCCCAAGTTCCCTCAGCTCTAACTTAGACGTTTCCGCTCCTCTTGTTTCCCCCTCTACGTTTAATTTTATTTCCAATCTCACCTTCCAATCTCTTTTTCAATGCGATCCCGGAGCTCTGAGGAGTATTTCAGGTAGATGTTAATGAAGCTGATGAAGGCCCCTGGTGTGGTCAGCGGGAGAAGGGGCCACATCCTGTGACAGTAACTTTGGGCCAGGAGATGAATTAAAGACATCGCTCTGGGAAGACAAATCCTGGAGATCTCAGAACCTGTGTGGAAACAAGACAGTGAAGTGACTGATGAGAATTATGGATGAAGGACAAAACCTATACAATTGTCGTCCAACTGGATTTAACTTCTCATGGTTTCAAGGGTAAGAAAAACCATTGTTCAATACAAACATATTTCTATGGAATGGAAATAGCACAGACCATGTACTGTGGATGTGTTCAACAGAATTATAGTCAATACTCTGCATTAGTATGCTCAGCGTATATATACTGTTCCCCCCCAAACCTGAAGTGGACAATGGAAGGTCAAGAAAAAGGTTGTTTTTTTAAAAATTTTGGTCTCTAATAAATATTTTTTTTTACATGCGGTACATATCATGCTATAATATGAGGACATTGAAGGGTACGCTGGTAAACGGCTGGGCAGTAACCATAGTAATTAACGTTCATTAATAAAAGGACAATGATGTCTAGTACTGGCCTCCACCTTGCTCTTGCTCTTCACTGGACTTCATTTCATGTCTAAGAAACAAGGTTCTGAAATACAGCTTCCATCCATACTGTAGTGAGCATGTATTAGAACATGGAGACATATAAGTTGAGGTAATCTACAAACAATAGCTGCATGAGAACACAAATATGAAACATACTAGAAAAAATAAGAGTAATTATGATGTTTAGACAACAATGCTACACACAAGTAAAGAGAAATTGAGAGTAAAAAAAAAATGGAGCTTTTAGGGTTGTTCCCAGTGATTTACTACTGTCCCTTCCCGTTATTTGTGGGTCTCTCTCCCAATGCTCAGTTGAAGCTCTCACCACATAACGGATTCTCTGCCTGGTCCACGAGCTTCTCAGCAACGTGGTGAAGAGAGCTGAAGTCCCATGGATGGTAGACATCTATATAGAAGAATCGATAGAGCTGGGGTGACAGAAGTTTACTGCTCTGGACAACTATCACATGGAGATTATTACGTACTTGGACATGGAACCTGGAGCAGAAAAACAAGAAAAAAAATCTGTTATTATTGTTCTCACTGTTGCAACTAAACCTCTTGTCTCCTGGTATTTCTCAGTCTCTAGTGTCCCTCAGACCTTCAGTGACCGCACTTATATGCATTTTTCGATTCTCTAGTATACAGATCCTCAATTTATCAATGCTCCATGGCCTCTCTTCATGTCCTATGTTATAGGCCCTGTGGTCTCTCCTCATGTCCTATGCCCTGTGATCTCTCTTCTTGTCCTATGCCTTGTGGCCTCTGCTCATGTCCTATGCCCTGTGGCCTCTCCTCATGTCCTGTGTCCTGTGATCTCTCTTCTTGTCCTATGCCCTGTGGTCTCTCCTCATGTCCTATGCCCTGTGGTCTCTCTTCTTGTCCTATGCCCTGTGGTCTCTATTCTTGTCCTATGCCCTGTGGTCTCTCCACATATCCTATGCCCTGTGGTCTCTCCTCATGTCCTGTGCCATATGATCTCTCCTCATGTCCTATGCCCTGTGGTCTCTCCACATGTCCAATGCCCTGTGGTCTCTTATGTCCTATGCTCTGTGATCTCTGTTCTTGCCCTATACCCTGTGGCCTCTCTTCTTGTCCTATGCTTTGTGGCCTCTCCTCACGTCATATGCCGTGTGGTCTCTCCTCATGTCATATGCCTTATGGTCTCTCCTCATGTCCTATGCCCTGTGGTCTCTCCTCATGTTCTGTGCCCTGTGGCCTCTCCTCACCTCATATGCCCTGTGGTCTCTCCTCTTGTCCTATGCCCTGTGGTCTCTCCACATGTCCAATGCCCTGTGGTCTCTTATGTCCTATGCTCTGTGATCTCTGTTCTTGCCCTATACCCTGTGGCCTCTCTTCTTGTCCTATGCTTTGTGGCCTCTCCTCACGTCATATGCCCTGTGGTCTCTCCTCATGTCATATGCCCTATGGTCTCTCCTCATGTCCTATGCCCTGTGGTCTCTCCTCATGTTCTGTGCCCTGTGGCCTCTCCTCACCTCATATGCCCTGTGGTCTCTCCTCATGTCCTATGCCCTATGGTCTCCCCTCATGTTCTGTGCCCTGTGGCCTCTCCTCATGTCCTATGCCCTGTGGCCTCTCCTCATGTCCTAAGCCCTGTGGTCTCTCCTCATGTCCTATGCCCTGTGGCTTCTCTTCACGTCCTATGCCCTGTGGCCTCTCCTCACGTCATATATTCTGTGGTCTCTCCTCATGTCTTATGTCCTGTGGCCTCTCCTCATGTCCTATGCCCTGTGTTCTCTCCCCAAGTCATATGCCCTGCGGCCTCTCCTCTTGTCCTATGGCCTGTGGCCTCTCTTTGCGCCCTATGCCCTGTGGCCTCTTCTCTCGTCCTATGCCCTGTGGTCTCTCCTCTGGTCCTATGCCCTGTGATCTCTCATGTGGCGGTAGGATGGCAATAACAGTTGAAAATCATTGGGGCGAAAAAGTTTAATTCCATGTTTAAAGATTTTTTTAATTTTTTTTATATAATGATAATTCAGTTCCTTTATATCTGTACAAGCCAACTAGCCGGCTCTCTCATGCGCAAATTGGCAGAGACTTGCTTGGCAAAGTGGCAAGTTACCCTTACTGCTCTTGGCCAGTATTATCAAGGCAGCTGATTATCGATGTGGCGACAAAAAAATAATCCCTATCACAGCTATTTCAGAAACAGGATCCTATGTCCCTTTGCTCTAGAAATCCCCTTGTGCGTACTTTTGCTGCATTTCTGAACTCTTAATTCCCTTATTGCTCACCTCTCTCGTAGAGATCTATTGCTGGAATTCTTATGAAGTCCCTTTTCCATTTGCATCATAGTCTGCAGTAATGTTTGCTCTTCCTCTGCACTGTACAGCCCAGGGAACGTTCCTTCACGTACCAGAGACTCCATCTCCTGCAGAGCACTTGGGGGGGTCCCGTCTCCGACAAGAAGACCTGCTGCAGATCCCAGTACACCAGCTTTCCAACTGGCTTCCCTGATTAAAGTGTGACGCTCTTCCTCTGTCTCTTTGCCACCGATTTCCAGTAGTGTACATTGGGTGACCCGAGCTGCCAGTCGTGCCAGACTTTTCCTCCCTGTCCCAGGGTGCTGTGAGAGCAATACAATGTGCCCCCGAGGAAGGAGCAGCACTCGAGTTAGACGGGTGATATGCTGCAGATCCACAGGACTCAGTTTTAGGTCATGTGCCTGCACAATGTTCAAGGTGTTTATTGGCCTCTCTTTGTAAATCAGAGCCTCACACTTGCCATTTAACCCTGGAGAGTAGTCGTGGCAGAAGTTCAACTCATGTAGATGTTGGTCATTCAGCAACAGCTCAGCAGGAAGTTGGTATTCTTTAGGTAGGAACGATGAGCCAGAGGTGGGAAATACATAGTCATTCTCTGTAGTCATGGCTTCATTTATGATTAAATATGTCTCTTTGTTTATCTGAACTGTTTGGAAGTCAGACTGTTGTTCTTCATCCTCGTTTCTTGATGGAGGTTTCTCTGCGTTTTTGAGAAGAGAGTTGGTATCATCATCTCCTTCTGTATTCTCAGAGAGAGTCTGGCTATAGAATGTCCGCATTACACAATCTTGTAGGAGACCTTTGAAAATTTCAGTCTCTTGTTGGGTCTCCAGACCATCTCCAAAGGTGCGCATAACTTCATGCATCCAAAGACGGACAATGCCACATCTAGTTACAACTGCATCAGGGACGCTGGGATTCGGTAGAGCCGATAGATGTGTCCCGGGCGAGGGGCACAGGAAGGTCATGCTCTGCAGCAGTCTATGCATGTGATGAAGAGAAAAGCAATATTTTGGAGGAAGAGTTTGAGTGACTTTATGGTATAGAGTAATAGATGCCAGTGCTAAGGCTTTGCCAAACTCCTGCGGTTGCTGAACTGGCAATGACTTTTTCATCCACACCATAAAGTGAGGGCTGAACAAGCTAAGCAGAATATCTGAATTGAAAGGGGCCAGTACGAGGACAGAAAATAAACGACTGAGTCTTGGGCATAGACATTGAAATCCATCCTCAGGAGGAGATACTGTGGCCAGGAAGGTATGAGATGGTACTGAAGCTGGGTCTGACACCATCTGACGTATGACCTCCAGTGCAGGATGTGCCCGAATCTCAGGATCTGTGGAAAACGATGTTATTACAGATGAATCACATGATATCATAGGTGTGCTTCATAGGAAACAAGAGCAAAATTCCACATGCATGTTGTATGATATCTTTATATGTAGACTTGGCATGTAATGTAAGAAAAAAGATAGTAAGTAAAGCTCATTGTGGCTCACGTCTAATTAAGAGAAACTGAAATGTGAGGTTATACAATAAGAGACATTATCACACCTACCAAACGGTGCTTCATGTAGATCATCCAGGAAGAAGAGGTGACGGACATGATGCACTTTTACTCTTGTCAGCCCCACGGGATCAGGAGTTTTGTGTTGGATTTTTAGTTCTTGTCGCAGGTGTGCAGCTTGTAGCAATGCACTAACTGGAATCCGTAAAGATGTTGCTCCATGTGGAATCACTGACTGTGCCAGGGTGGTCTTCCCACTACTGGGAGACCCCACTAACAAGACTGGGTGTCCAGAAAGAGCAATGCATCGCGCAGCATACAGAGGACTCTCGTACTAAAAGAGAAAAAGATGTGTGGTGAGGTGGTGAGTAGACAGGTGTGTGGTGAGGAGACAGACAGGTGTGTGGTGAGGAGACAGACAGGTGTGTGGTGAGGAGACAGACAGGTGTGTGGTGAGGAGACAGACAGGTGTGTGGTGAGGAGACATCATAGAACGGTCCATGTAATCAAGCTTTTACCAGTTCATTGGCTAATACAGAAAATGTCATAGAAATCCACCCCCCATTATGGAGAAGAACACTCTATTCCATTCTATGTACTTATCACCTGTGGTAGAACAGCCCCCAAGCAGGGAGCGAGGGTAATCCCATCTGGGCTGGGGGTCACATCAAACACTGATGTGTCCGCAGGAATTTGGACTTCTACGGCAAAATGTGAAAGAGACTTGCGCAAACAAAGGTCAAATTCACCGCGATGTCTGCAAAAAACAAATGGTCAGTGACAGACCATATAAATAATTAGATTGTAAGCTCTTCCAGGTAGGTGTCTCTTTCCTACAGTATTCTTATGTTGCTGTTTCTCCTTATCTGGTTGTCGACCCCCGACCGACATGTATGCTGGGGAAATGTATTACTGTATTCCTAATGTCATGTCTGCTGTAATACGTACAGGTCTAAATGTGTAATGCATTTATATAATGTTTTCAAAGAAAAACGCTTACGCTGGTGGCCCAGTGGTGGAGATCCTGGCAGCGTCCAAGTGAATCCCCATAGAGCTACTAAAACTATGGGTGTCATATTACCCTACACTATTAATAGTAAGAACCATTCTGAGGAAACACCAGTCTGATGAAACGCATCATGTTTGGAATTTTTAAAGAACCTTATAACTGGGACTACACGCGTTTCACATTAAACTGAATTGGTTGCATCTCTGTTTGAACTGAATCATCTGGGGAATTTTCAAATACTCATTCATCGATCCTGTAATTCCACTTGTACATATAACTCTCCAGGGACTATAAGAAAGTACTTAATATGTGATTGGATTAATATAGGAATGACTTCTGGATGATACATGTCTACACTTTTTCACATATTGGAATATGGGACTAATTTGTTCCTAAAGTGAATTTAAAGTTAAAGCTGAAATTTTTTAAACAGAGTTTAGAGATGTTTTTTAATTGTTATTCATGACATTAATTTATAGTTTCATTAATTATTCTCATTAATTAGCAGTATCAAGCATAATATTTATGTAAAGTGTGATATGTTTTTATAGGATTGTAAGATGTTTACTTATACAATGTGAGCGTAAACAATGTTTTTCAAATCAGTTCATTGAACTTATTTAATACATTATTATTCATCCAACAAAACCAAATATTTATAGCAGGTACTTAGCGCTGCTAATTTCTTTCTTGTTGGTCTATAGTTTTGTGTTTAGATATTCATATATATTGCAGATACAGATAACTATCTGTGATGGCACCAGAAGAACTATGAGTGGCAGCAGTGCAATAACTGTTACTGTATGGGCATAATACAATTAGCACAGGCAATGTATGGTCAATGTCCCAGCTAGGATTATGATCATTGGATCCATCCTTACTTGGGATGAAGGTGTCCACCAAACCCCCATATGAAGGAGTAGATAAGGTAGGTCTGTGCCTGGCTGGAGTGGTTGGATGGAACGTCCTGGTCCATGTGAGGGAAGCCTGAAGTTTCCGTCACTTGCGTTCCAGGAGCTACAAAGAGAAAGTGACAGTGTAACTCAGATATAAATTGCACCTTATCTCATTCTCACTAATTCATCTACTTACCCTCAGCTTTTTGTACCATTGCTCGCGACTCGTTATTGAACTTTGTGTGTTTGGGGAGCTCCTGTAAACCTCTTGGAGTCTCAGACATTGCCTGGAAGCTGTCCCGCAGCAGGTGTTGGTCCATAAGAGCTTGCAGGATTGTGCAGAAGGTGGAAATTTCGTGTACGCCATGTGCTGTTTGTGTACTGTGAGGATGTAGTGTGAGGGTGCAGTGCTGCTCCAGAAAGCAGAGGGTATGAGGTATAAGGTTTTCACTAACAGTCCGTAGCTGGTGTTCAGTGCTCCGTGTGATATTGTATTTAACATACAAGTTGGACATGAATGCCCTCAGTATCGTTCTCCATGTTTCATGCCCACTACAATGCACAACGCTGCAAAGTGTGGACATAGCAGGGCTGATAGAAGATATATCTGGCATTTCGAATATCAGCTTGACACTGTCCGTAAGATGGAGCCGCTGACCATCGGCCAATGTCAAAACAGGATGTGGACCAAAGAGGCAGGAAATGGGCTCTATCCATTGGGAGGCAGCTGACCCATCCAGTATTAGCCACTTTATGGCTGCAGGCTCCCGCGCGGCTCTCTGAAGAATGTTTGAGAATATGCCGCCCCCTTTCCCATCTGTTCCCCCTCCAAGGAATTCTGTGGGGCTTAGTGTGTTGGGAAACAGGTGCACAATGTGTACAGGTTGATATGTATGATTGTAACAATTATTCAAAGCTCCCTCAGCCCCTATAGACTCCACATTGCCCACCTGATGGTTCAGGGCACGGTGCAGTACTTTCCAGCAAGTAGTCTTTCCACTGCCTGCTGGGCCCGTCAGTATAATGCCTCGGCTTTGCTGAATTGCATGGAAAAGCTGCAAAACATTATTTCCAAGCTCTGTGTGTACTTCAAGATCTGACTCATGCAGATGTAGATTAATGGAATTCCATAGTGCAGTGTCATGTTCATCTGACGGCAGGGGCGATGTGTAGACCGGAAATACACCTCTGAGGATATCCTTAAGATGGGTGGACTCAGATACTGAAAGGCCAGACCAGAGGGAGGATGTGGAGAGTGCTGATAAAATGCTCTCCTCTTCCTGTAGGCTTGCATGCATAGTGCTTGTGGAGTTGTCCAAAACATCTCTAAGTTGATGATCAGTCTCTCTAGGCATTCTCACCGATTCTCTGTGAACCGCATCAAATGGTTTTCCATTTCCATCTGCAAGACTTGTTTTCAAGAAGGAGATCGCTCTTTGGATCACAGTTTTTAGAAGTGACAGTGTGCTGGCTGCAGTAACAGCTCCTGACTCCTGGGCAAGCTGGAAAAAGCAAGAAATTTTCTTGGCCAAATAAAAATGTTGCTGAAAACCTGCAGAAAGAAGAGCGAGTTCTGCAGCGCTGCGCAGGTCAGGAGAGCAGAGTGAGACTGGTCTAAGGAGCAGACGAAGGTTACATGGGACCGTACAGGAGGAGTTCAAGTGAGGAAGGGTGACAAAACAGCCATAACTTTGCATCACTAAAACTGTCCTTTCCTCAAACTGGAATTTTCCTAACAAATTATTTTGTCGATCCACAGGATCAGACACTGATCCAACACACTCACAAGACTGTCTTTCCTTTGTTAAGGCCTTGCAGGAAGACTGTATCTCTATGAGAAGTTGTCCTAATGATACCTGCACATTGCTCTTCAGTTGATGAGCGTTGTCCAACAGCAGCCAGGCCCCTCCTTGCAGAGCTCCGTGAAGGTGTAAAGTCAGTCGGCTGAGATTAATTCCAGTCCAGCACTTCAGGACAACAACCTGTCGGCCAAGGGCACTACCAAGAGCCATCACTGTCTGGGTTCTAAACCCTTCATCTTGACCAATCACAGTCCCACATTGGTAGTTCTCCAATGCCAGTATTAAACCAATAGTAGTTCTTTCAGAAAGTGCTGTGTCAATAATGTTCATGTCCAATCCAACATACTCATATTCATATGGCAATTGGTATCCCAACACATCCACGTAACAAGGACAGGACGATGGTAGAGTGTGCCCTTCTGTGCCAAACATCTCTTCAGTCTCACTCAGATCCTCATGCCTGCTTATCCTTAAATCTTGAAGGCTTGATGGTGGTTGTGCCCTGTACTTCATCATCTTGGCCCATGTGAAGGAATCCAGTGTCTGTATTCCTGCATCCAGCAGGCTCAACATTCGGTCCCTTTGTAGAACTGCCAGAGTGATCCATGCAGATAAGAAGATACGGTCCCGGTGAAGTCCTTGTTCTAGTTCCCTAAGTCTCTGTACCAAAAACTCTATCTTTAGCTTATTCTTCTCTCTGAGGGACAATTTCTGTTCAGTGAGGAGAAATTTCTCCATGTCCTCACACCACAACACTTCCTCAGCGACTGCCAAACATTGCCAGGGAAATTGTGTTCCACTCTCTACATATTGGCTTGCGTTCTCTTTGTGGATGAGGTGTGAGAGTCCTCCTGCTCTACGTTCAGACAGACAGAGCTCCAGCTGGTATTTAACACTTTCCTGAAGTCTTTGCTCTATCTCAACCAGCCACGAGATTATCTTTGGGTTCCACAGAATGGGAGATCTTAAACTCAGTGTTTCCTCGTAATTCCCCATAACCCCAATGGTTAATGCCTGGCTACTAAAGAGAGGGAAGGAAGATGTGTTTGGTGACTGAGCCTGAAAAAGTACATTTGTGAGCCTGGGAAAGCACAAGAGAGCACAGGGAAGGCGTTCGGAAGGTTCTGGAGAGGCTGCAAGGATGCCAAGCAGGTCATGGTCACTCAGAAAGAAGAGGCGAGGAAAGACACAGCGGGACGAGTACAGCACATCACCCATATTGGCTATGATGTTTTCCAGGATACTTGTACCCCTCTGAAAAGAAGCACACAAAGCTTCACCGTAAAAATGCCTCCCACGCTTCTTGTTGGGCTTCAGTATGGATAGAACCAGAGGATCTTGGACTGTCACATCCAGAAATGAGCGGTGGTTCAGGTCAATGGACTGCAACTGTGTGATCTGCAGGATGAAACAGACATGATGAAATAGGCACAGAATAAAGCACTGGAGAGATAATCGCCAAAAGGCCTATTTTGTCAGCCCGCTTTTTATAATTTGTTACCTCAATCTCTACTTCCGTTAATTTCCCCACTACTGATATCCAGCTCACTGGTCAGTATTTGCCACCAATTTTTCTCTTCTTCTTCTTGTGGGCCTAAGCTTGATCTTTTTCATTCCAACTAATGGTATAACCAGCAAATGCTCTGTTAGTATTCTAGGATGTATCCCAACTGGCCCTAGTGATTTGTCCACATTCGGATTTGAAAGTTAATTTAGAACGTTATCCTTTGTAAGTGTCACTTTGTTTCAGTATTCTTGGAACTCAGCGGTGCTCCCATCCCATCTTCTCAAGTATTAATATTATTTGCTATACCCTTGTCTCTCAACAAGACCATGGGGCCTACTGAGGAACATGCAGCGATAACATTATTTTTTTTTATATAATTATTTATAATTTCCACTAATAAAATCAGCAATAAAAATACCTGTTATCTCTGCAATTTAAAGTTTTGTTGGATCAGTAAGGGATAACATAGTGTGACCTGGCTGTTTGGTCCACGCATACACAGTGGAACTGAAAGCTCTGACTTGGGATTTCAGTTCCACTTAGTGGACCAAATAACTGTTAAAATAGATTAGAAATATTAAAACAAGAAAATACTTAAAGACCATTGAGTAATGATAACAGAAAGAGGATTGCGGCGGTACGTGTAACGCCATAATCCTAGATAAATAGGCTTCTCCAGTGAAACGAAGCTACTGTTGGCGGTGAACCCTTGATACATAGGATGAAACCCTGTCACCAGCTTGTAGCCCGATGATAAACGTTCTCCATATGTCTTCAGTCTCACTAATCCTCCTTTTGCATTTCTTTTACTCATATCTTAAAACAGGTTTTGTCGGATATATAATACACTACTGGAAATCTATACAGAATGAGGACAATGCTGGCACTCACCATCTCCGCACTGGGAATTGGAGTCTCCAGCTCATGCTGAGCCTTGGTCAGGAAAACCCATTTCTCCTGGAAAGTGATCCAGAGATCTACAGTGTTTGCTGGAGAAGGAGAGAAAAATAGTAAGGGGACAGTGGTCGTAACGGCCGGAGAGATGACACAGGGAACAGTGTGTGTTGGAGAAGGAGACACATAGTAAGGAGACAGTGGTGGTAACGGCCGGAGAGATGACACAGGGAACAGTGTGTGCTGGAGATGGAGAGAGACCTAGTAAGGAGACAGTGGTGGTAACGGCCGGACAGATGACACAGGAAACAGTGTGTGTTGGAGAAGGAGACACATAGTAAGGAGACAGTGGTGGTAACGGCCGGAGAGATGACACAGGGAACAGTGTGTGCTGGAGATGGAGAGAGACCTAGTAAGGAGACGGTGGTGGTAACTGCCGGAGAGATGACACAGGGAACAGTGTGTTGGAGAAGGAGACACATAGTAAGGAGACGGTGGTGGTAATGGCCGGAGAGATGACACAGGGAACAGTGTGTTGGAGAAGGAGAAACACATAGTAATGAGACAGTGGTGGTAACGGCTGGAGAGAGGACCCAGGGAAGTGGAAGGAACAATGGTCGTTGTAATTCAATCACATCCAGCTGATGGTGAAGTGTTGTTTGCATGTTTATGGCTATAGAAATCCATTTTTTCTTGGAAATAGAGCCACATATAGTACCGACAGTCACTCTCCTGGATAATAGCAGACATAAATAAGGTTTACCTAAGCAGTATATTAGGAGAAGAATGGAAAGTTTAATTTAATGAAAGGGTTGATAATAAGGGAGGACTTTGTTGTGAGGTTTACTGTCACGGGCACTAGGAGTCTTTACCCAGGGATCACCAGATGGTAGGCTTACCAGAGCAATGTAGATGGTAATAGCGTACTCTGGTAGCTGGGTGATCACGGAACATGAAATGATGGCCGATGAGATGCTCAGGAAAGTCTATGACTAGCAACACTGGTAATAATGAGGTAATAATACACAAGGAACTGTATGGACAAGGCACGTGAAGGTAGTCAGTGGTCTGCGATAGCAAGTTGTACCACTGCTATAGTGAGGAGGAATGTCCAACAGAAACAAGGAGGTGATGAGAGTCAGCGGTCTGCGGGTAGCAAGTTGTACCGCTGTCTGAGTGAAGGAATGGAATCCAAGTGGAGGTATCCGGGTAGTCAGTGGTCTGCGGTAGCAAGTTGTACCACTGCTATGTGAGAGGATAATGGAACAGGTGATACCGGAAACAGGGATCAGTGGTCTGACATCAGCAAGTTGTACCACTGAATATATATGTGAGGAGGTGCACAAGGGAAGGCTGCAACACAGGATATACACAGGCACCTTATACACGATCCACAGTAATATGCACAATATAGATATATATATATATAAATGACTGAGCAGGTCTGCAATCTAGAAAGTCTCTTGAAGTAGTCCAGCACAATGATAACACAGTCAATGATAGCAATAGACTCAGCGGATAGCAGACTCCAGAGAGAACCAAACACAGTCCAGCAAGATATGCAATACACAGCACAGTCAATGAGAAGTATGCATACCGTGGTTCAGCAGTAGCAGTCAGATGAGAATGCAGCGGTACCTGAGCGGCTGGAGGCCGACTGGATAGGAAGTCCCTGGATAGGTGAGGCAGCGGTCTAGCAGGTGCAGAGCACAGGTGAGTAGACCAACAGGGACACGAATCCACAGGAGTCAGCAACACGTGGAACTGGACTCAGAAGGGACCCAGGAGAATGGAGATGATCCAGCAGAGGGTAGTAGATGAGATACAAATCCAATGCTGTCAGGAGGGTAGAGACCAGTGGAACACGTGAAGGCGCGGAGAGCGGATCAGCAGGAGATGGACGATAGCGCTGACCACAGCAGCAGGACTCAGCGGCACACGGAGGTAACCAGTAGCAACCACAGGAACCAACAGCGATGGGACACAGGAGTGCAGCGCAGGCCAGGAGCTGTTGATCACGAAGTGAAGCAGATAGTAATGCAAGCGGCAGTCTCGAGGAAGATACAACAGAGATGAAGTAAGTCTGCAGTGCACAGGGCAGCGGATAGGAATCAGCTGGCAGTCACGATGATGAACACAGGCGAGTTGCAAGCAGGAGACTGTAGTGCACGGAGGCAGTGGATAGTAATCAGCTGGCAGTCACGATGATGAACACAGGCGAGTTACCAGCAGGAGACTGTAGTGCACGGAGGCAGCGGATAGGAATCAGCTGGCAGTCACGATGATGAACACAGGCGAGTTGCAAGCAGGAGACTGTAGTGCACGGAGGCAGCGGATAGGAATCAGCAAACAGACTTGATGAGAAGCAGGTGAGTGAAGTAAAAGCTGGAGTGCACGGAGGCAGCGGATAGCAATGAGCAAACAGTCACAATGATACAGTTGATGGTAGAAGTGGTATGGGAACCACAGTAGTAGAAGTGGTTTAGAAGACTGTAGTGCACGGAGGCAGCGGATAGGAATCAGCAAACAGTCACGATGATACAGTTGATGGTAGAAGTGGTATGGGAACCACAGTAGTAGAAGTGGTTTGGAAACCACAGGGATAGAAGTGGTTTGGAAACCACAGGAATCAGCAGCGCTGAATACACGAGGAATACAGGAACACCTTCAGAGACTCATGGGGAATGAGACTCCAAGATCAGGCAACGTGGTATTGACCACAGGTGCTTAATATAGGGAGTGTTGCCTGATCTGCCAATTGAGTTAAAGGGGTATACACTGAAGTATAGAAAAGGGCTGCGCATGCGCAGACCCTCAGGATGGTGGACGGCCACGGTTCCTAAATGTCCGGGAAGAGGCACTCACGGTCCGGTGAGTGACAGTACCCCCCCTTTTAAAGGTGGGCACAGAACGCCTGGAACCGGGCTTGTCCGGATTTTTGGAGTAAAACTTCTTCAAAAGGGCAGGAGCATTAAGATCTTCAGCTTTGATCCAAGAGCGCTCCTCAGGACCAAAGCCCTTCCAATGAACGAGGAAGTGGAGGACTCCTCGCGAAATTTTTGCGTCTAGTACCTCGGTAATCTCGAAATCCTCCTCCTGATGGACTTGAACTGGCTGGGGAGCTGAAGGAGGAGTTGAGAAACGGTTGATAATAAGAGGTTTGAGCAAGGATACATGGAAGGCATTAGAAATCCGAAGATTCTTAGGAAGAAGGAGTTTCACACATACTGGATTGATAACTTGAATGATCCTATATGGACCAATAAAACGAGGGGCGAATTTCATGGATGGGACCTTCAAACGAATATTTTTTGTGGATAACCAGACACGATCACCAATTTTTAGTGGTGGAATAGCCCGCCTCTTCTTATCAGCGAAAGATTTATATTTGACCGATGTCTTCTTTAAACAGGTTCTGACCTGAGACCAGATATTTTTAAAGGTCTGACAAACAGTCTCCACCGCAGGAACTTGGGTGGGCGGGAGGGCAGGAAATTCCGGAAAAGACGGATGGTGACCGTAGACCACAAAAAATGGAGTTTTGGATGATGACTCATGGTACATGTTGTTATGGGCGAACTCAGCCCAAGGGAGTAACTCTACCCAGTTGTCTTGATTGGCTGATGAAAATATCCTTATAAAAGTCTCAAGATCTTGATTGACACGTTCGGTTTGTCCATTGGATTGCGGATGGTAAGAAGATGAGAGTGCCAATCGTATGCCCAAGGTTTTACAAAGGGCTCGCCAGAATCTGGACACGAATTGTACTCCTCTATCAGACACAATCTCGGATGGACATCCATGGATACGGAAGATCTCTTTAATGAAATGTTCAGCCAGGATAGACGAGGAAGGCAAACCAGACAGAGGGATGAAATGAGCCATCTTCGAAAATCTGTCCACTACCACCCAAATAGTGTTATGGTTCTTACTAGGTGGTAAGTCAGTAACGAAATCCATACTAATATGGGTCCATGGTTTGGACGGAATGGGTAGTGGTCGCAGTAACCCTGCTGGAGTTCTGCGGGAGGATTTGAATTGCGAACATAATTCACAGGAAGCAATGAACTCTTTGACGTCTCTCCTCATTGAAGGCCACCAGTAACTTCGAGAGAGGATCTCAAAAGTCTTGTGTTCACCGGCGTGTCCAGAAAAACGAGAGGCATGGAACCACGAAAGGATTTTCCTCCTTAGTATAGGAGGCACAAGGGTCTTCCCAAATGGTAGCGTTCTGGTGGATGAAGCAGCCAGTGAGATACATTTGGGGTCTAGAATGGTATGGTTGGAAACCTCTTCTATATCAGAGGACGTAACAAAGGCTCTAGATAAGGCATCAGCTTTTTTGTTCTTGACAGCTGGTTTGAAGGTAATTATTAATTCAAAACGGGAAAAGAAAAGAGACCATCTTGCTTGACGAGGGTTCAAGCATTGGGCAGACTGGAGATATGACAAGTTCTTATGATCCGTGAAGATCGTCACCGGATGGCGAGCTCCCTCCAACAAGTATCTCCATTCCTCTAATGCGGCTTTGATAGCCAGTAATTCCTTGTCCCCGATGGTATAATTCTTCTCTGCGGGTAGGAGACCCCGAGAATAGAAGGCACAAGGGTGGAATTTTTGCTGTTCCGAGCGTTGGGAGAGAATAGCTCCTAAGCCCACATTAGAGGCATCTACTTCTAGGAAGAAGGGGAGTGTCACATCAGGCTGTCGAAGGATTGGAGCCGAAGAGAAGGACTCTTTTAATGTTTGAAAGGCTTGAATAGCCTCAGTTGACCATTGCTTAGGGTTAGCCCCTTTTCGAGTCAGGGCCACAATAGGAGATGCAATGGAAGAAAAGTCTTGAATGAAGCGTCTATAGTAATTGGCAAAACCTAAAAAACGCTGGATCGCACGAAGAGTAGTTGGCTGGGGCCAATGTAGTACAGCATTTACTTTGTCAGGATCCATCTTCAGGCCAACTCCGGAAACTATATACCCCAAGAATGGAATCTGGGGTAATTCGAATGAACATTTTTCTAATTTACAGAACAATGAATTTTTCCGTAGCCTGGAGAGGACTTCTGCCACATGTTGGTGGTGAGAAGGCAGGTCCTGTGAAAAAATCAATATGTCGTCCAGATAGACGACGACACATACATATAATAAGTCCCGAAAAATCTCATTGATGAAGCCCTGAAAAACAGCGGGGGCATTACATAGCCCGAAAGGCATTACCAGATATTCGTAATGCCCGTCTCTGGTGTTAAACGCTGTCTTCCATTCGTCACCGGAACGGATTCTGATTAAATTGTAGGCACCACGAAGATCCAACTTAGTAAAAATACGGGCTCCCTTGATGCGGTCAAATAGCTCAGTGATCAACGGAATGGGATACCGATTCTTGATAGTAATGGCATTGAGTCCACGAAAATCTATACAAGGGCGTAATGATCCATCCTTCTTTTTGACAAAGAAGAACCCAGCTCCAGCGGGCGAGGTGGAAGGTCGAATGAACCCACGCTGGAGGTTCTCCCGTATATATTCAGATGTAGCTTGAGTTTCAGGTAACGAGAGTGGATAGACCCGGCCCCTGGGAGGAGTCTTGCCAGGAAGAAGGTCGATCGGACAATCCCAAGAACGATGAGGAGGAAGACGTTCAGACTGAGCTTTATCAAAAACATCGGTAAATGAAGCATATTGAGGAGGGAGTCCCGGTGAAATAGCTGAGATGGAAGCTTGCTGTACCTTGAGAGGAATGACTTGGGAAAGGCAATGATGGTGACATTCAGACCCCCAAGACGTGACTTGAGGGGTGCGCCAGTCAATCTGGGGAGAGTGACACTGAAGCCATGGAAGGCCTAGGACAATCGGACTTGTCGTAACAGGAAGAATTAAAAACGATATCTCTTCATGATGCAGAGCACCAATCTGAAGGGTTACTGGAGACGTACTCTGGGTGATGAGACCGTTGACGAGACGTGATCCATCGATAGCCGTCACAGTAATGGGAGTTTTTAAGGTAATCACTGGTAGAGACCATTGATTTACTAACGATTTGGAAATAAAATTTCCTGCTGCTCCGGAATCAATCAATGCCTGTGACTCAAAGGTTTTGGTAGCAAAGGAAATAGTCACATCAAAAGCGCAGACTTTAGATTTCATAGACGATGGAGAGGACTCCAGGGACCCTAACTTCACCTCTCCAGAACTAGTTAGGGCCTGGCATTTCCCGATCTCTTAGGGCAGGAGCTGAGGACATGAGTGGAATCAGCACAATAGATACAGAGTCTATTCTTGACTCTTCGTTTCCTCTCCTCAGAAGATAACTTGGAACGTCCTATCTCCATGGGAATCACAGCGGGTGACACTGGACGAAATTGAGGGTTAGAGCGAAGAGGTGCTTTAGCAGAAGTCGTTTTCTCAGCCTCTCTTTCGCGAAATCTCATATCAACACGATGGCATAAAGAGATCAAATCTTCAAGTGACGAAGGAAGCTCTTGAGTAGTCAGTGCATCTTTAATTTTATCGGAAAGCCCCTGCCAGAAGGCGGCAACTAGGGCTTCAGTGTTCCACTGAAGTTCAGAGGCTAAGATCCTAAATTGAATGACGTACTGGCCTACAGTATGAGATCCTTGTCGCAGACGGAGGATGCTGGAAGCAGCGGAGGTCACACGACCTGGTTCATCGAACACACTTCGGAATGTAGAAATGAATTTGGCACTATCTTGTAATATTGGATCGTTCCTCTCCCACAGAGGGGAGGCCCAAGCCAGGGCTTGTCCTGAAAACAAAGAGATAAGATAGGCCACTCTGGAACGATGGGTAGAAAAATTTTGAGGTTGGAGCTCAAAATGGACTGAACATTGGTTAAGGAAACCCCTACAAGTTTTGGGGTCTCCATCGTACTTTGACGGAGTAGGCAGGTGAAGCGTGGGAGCTGTAGACACCTGGGATGGCAATGGGGAAACGGAGGAGAGCACAGGAGCTTCAGTAGTAGCTGTCACCGACTGTCCAGATGTTCCTTGGGAGGTTAATGACTGATAACACTGAAGTAACAGCTGTTGGCGGGCATCCTGTTGCTCCACACGGCTAACCAGATGTTGCAGCATCTCTTTGGCGGTAGGTTCCGCATCTGGGTCTGTCATGGCCTGATCTTACTGTCACGGGCACTAGGAGTCTTTACCCAGGGATCACCAGATGGTAGGCTTACCAGAGCAATGTAGATGGTAATAGCGTACTCTGGTAGCTGGGTGATCACGGAACATGAAATGATGGCCGATGAGATGCTCAGGAAAGTCTATGACTAGCAACACTGGTAATAATGAGGTAATAATACACAAGGAACTGTATGGACAAGGCACGTGAAGGTAGTCAGTGGTCTGCGATAGCAAGTTGTACCACTGCTATAGTGAGGAGGAATGTCCAACAGAAACAAGGAGGTGATGAGAGTCAGCGGTCTGCGGGTAGCAAGTTGTACCGCTGTCTGAGTGAAGGAATGGAATCCAAGTGGAGGTATCCGGGTAGTCAGTGGTCTGCGGTAGCAAGTTGTACCACTGCTATGTGAGAGGATAATGGAACAGGTGATACCGGAAACAGGGATCAGTGGTCTGACATCAGCAAGTTGTACCACTGAATATATATGTGAGGAGGTGCACAAGGGAAGGCTGCAACACAGGATATACACAGGCACCTTATACACGATCCACAGTAATATGCACAATATAGATATATATATATATAAATGACTGAGCAGGTCTGCAATCTAGAAAGTCTCTTGAAGTAGTCCAGCACAATGATAACACAGTCAATGATAGCAATAGACTCAGCGGATAGCAGACTCCAGAGAGAACCAAACACAGTCCAGCAAGATATGCAATACACAGCACAGTCAATGAGAAGTATGCATACCGTGGTTCAGCAGTAGCAGTCAGATGAGAATGCAGCGGTACCTGAGCGGCTGGAGGCCGACTGGATAGGAAGTCCCTGGATAGGTGAGGCAGCGGTCTAGCAGGTGCAGAGCACAGGTGAGTAGACCAACAGGGACACGAATCCACAGGAGTCAGCAACACGTGGAACTGGACTCAGAAGGGACCCAGGAGAATGGAGATGATCCAGCAGAGGGTAGTAGATGAGATACAAATCCAATGCTGTCAGGAGGGTAGAGACCAGTGGAACACGTGAAGGCGCGGAGAGCGGATCAGCAGGAGATGGACGATAGCGCTGACCACAGCAGCAGGACTCAGCGGCACACGGAGGTAACCAGTAGCAACCACAGGAACCAACAGCGATGGGACACAGGAGTGCAGCGCAGGCCAGGAGCTGTTGATCACGAAGTGAAGCAGATAGTAATGCAAGCGGCAGTCTCGAGGAAGATACAACAGAGATGAAGTAAGTCTGCAGTGCACAGGGCAGCGGATAGGAATCAGCTGGCAGTCACGATGATGAACACAGGCGAGTTGCAAGCAGGAGACTGTAGTGCACGGAGGCAGTGGATAGTAATCAGCTGGCAGTCACGATGATGAACACAGGCGAGTTACCAGCAGGAGACTGTAGTGCACGGAGGCAGCGGATAGGAATCAGCTGGCAGTCACGATGATGAACACAGGCGAGTTGCAAGCAGGAGACTGTAGTGCACGGAGGCAGCGGATAGGAATCAGCAAACAGACTTGATGAGAAGCAGGTGAGTGAAGTAAAAGCTGGAGTGCACGGAGGCAGCGGATAGCAATGAGCAAACAGTCACAATGATACAGTTGATGGTAGAAGTGGTATGGGAACCACAGTAGTAGAAGTGGTTTAGAAGACTGTAGTGCACGGAGGCAGCGGATAGGAATCAGCAAACAGTCACGATGATACAGTTGATGGTAGAAGTGGTATGGGAACCACAGTAGTAGAAGTGGTTTGGAAACCACAGGGATAGAAGTGGTTTGGAAACCACAGGAATCAGCAGCGCTGAATACACGAGGAATACAGGAACACCTTCAGAGACTCATGGGGAATGAGACTCCAAGATCAGGCAACGTGGTATTGACCACAGGTGCTTAATATAGGGAGTGTTGCCTGATCTGCCAATTGAGTTAAAGGGGTATACACTGAAGTATAGAAAAGGGCTGCGCATGCGCAGACCCTCAGGATGGTGGACGGCCACGGTTCCTAAATGTCCGGGAAGAGGCACTCACGGTCCGGTGAGTGACATTTACACAGTGCGCTTGTGGGGATTTTTCCACATCTCCGCACGCCTAGGGGCACTTCCAGTTTGCAGAGACTGCTCTGGAGTAGGTGTCAGCTTGATATGTGCAGTCATCATTAGTAATCATTATTAGCAGTAATATAGTTATTAATATATATTAACTATATTAACGCCGAGGCACATTGGAACAGAGCGGTGCAGTGACATACACACCTGTACTGTACATTATTGCTGTCATTTACAAAGAGAGGGTTATGGAAGGTTACCAAGATACTGAAGATTATGGATCCACCCTGAGATTTCATCCCGTATGTCGCCAGCAGGAAGAAGAGAAGCGCTCATCATCTTAAGCGACATAATGCTGTCATCTATGAGACTGCAGAGAGACTGCGTGTCTAAAAGAGAGAAGAGTAGAATACATGACACATGGCAGTTACAGAACCCAGCTCAATGGTTCTGTAACTGGATATATAAAGTAAATTAGTCTATATTAAACTAAAACAAAACTGATCATAAATAAATGGATAGAGGATTGGGTGGCTGAATGTATGTACGATATAGCTGAGAATTGTAGTAATAATACGTACAAAGGTCCCAACCCCAGGTATAGCTGTGTACATGATGGGCCTGGTTCATCTTCAGGCGTTCATCCATTTGCATGAAAAAGCTCTGCAATTTAAACGCCATTGCATGTCTGAAGGCAAATGACACTTACGACTGACTATGACTAGGGGAGGGAAGGGGCGGATGAACGTAGACAATGTATAGTAAGGGGTGTGCAGAGGGCGCCCTTGCAGATGTGGCCGATTCAAGTCCTGGGTTTCTTGTAAGTAGCTTGTTTCAGCCGTATCACTTGCACCAGATACAGGGCAGGTGTCAGGGCCGACTGATAGTGATTATAGTATTAAGAGTTGTTAATCTATTTTATAAAATATTTTTTGTGCAGTTATAGGAGTTTAAATTGCACATATGCATGTGCGTATCCTACACAGTGTTATGTCTGTCTACATATGTCAAGTAATGAGTAGCCAAAGCGTACTTAAACCCTGAGTCAGACTGGAACGTATATTGAGATCCGCTTGTATTTGAATATTGTCGCAACTGCGCTCAACATCCATGCTCGCTTTTTAAACAAAGTTAGATCCAAAGGTGTGGCCCCAGGCATGGCTCTGAACATTCTATGTGGCCCCAGACATGGCTCTGCACATTATATGTGGCCCCAGGCATGGCTCTGCACATTATGTGAGGCCCCAGGTAAGGCTCTGCATATCACTCCTGGGAGCAGATATTGCTCCCTACGGGGATTGCCCTGTCTGGTTCCTGAGCTATGTGCAGGGAAATTACATTACTCTCAGGTAAATCAACATGCAACATGGTTGGCTCCATAAGGCACAGAGGGAAATGGGAGTTTTCCTCTATGCCTTATGCACCATCCAACTACTCTGTCACAAAGCTCATTACACACTCGGCAGTGCCCTGACGGGTAAGCAGGCTTAACATTATGTGTCAAGATTTGCCTTACAATGGCAGTACCGACCTCCTATGCCTACCCTTTCTGTTGTTGCTGAGGACAGGATGAGCTTGCCTTGCCCCATTTCTTTATCACAAATGCACCCTCTAACTACTGTAGAAGGGGCTTTTGCTGCTGTCACCACTAGGCTCCTTAGAGGCGTCCAGAACTGTGTCCTTCCGGGTAACTCTCGATAATAATAGTATAACCCCTTGCTGGTACACATGGGCTGGTACACCTGACCTCTTGCCTTCAGAACAGGGTTGCTGTGGATGGTTCCCCCTGGCTTATAACACTGGCCAGAGCTGCAGGGTAGCGGGCAGAACATTGGTACTAGATACTGAGACCCAACCTCAGAATAGCCGGATAACGGATTAGATTGGGTCTAATCTGTAGGTCACAGGAATTATAGCAGGTAAGTAGACCTCAAAGTAGGTTCCTTAATCAGTGATGTTTATTAGCTCAGGAAGTCCTAAAAGGGACAGTTACACACTAGTTTGAGGTACCAGTGATAACCAGAAAGTACAGATGGTATAAAACAGGTACATTGTCAAACAGTGTGCTTTTTATACAGATTTACTCTGATACTCTGGCAGGAGGTAATCCAGCCTCCTGCCCCTCTAACCAATCCAGGTGCTTCAAGCAGCCTGCCCATAATTCAGCCTGGAGGGGTTTAAAACCTTTTTACATTGCTGCTAGTGGCGACACTATGTCTGAGGTTATCTATTGAATGTTTACTATCAAGATATAACATTTCTCCAATCTTGCTTTGAACACAATTAACTTGCAAAATTTACATTCATCTATGATCACTTGCATAGGGAGTCTACCAGCAAGTGAAATTTACTCCTCCTGTCTTTCAGGCTCAACAGACGTTTCGGTCACTCAGCGATGAAAAGGTCTAATAAACATGAGATTACCTGTCTCCAGACAGTTGCAAAACCCAAACATGACATACTGTCTCAGAAGTCAATACTTTTACACACACAAAAATATTAAGGGTGTGCACCGAGCACTTTTAGTGTTTTGGGTTTTGGGTTCTGATTAGCTTGAGGTTTTGGGTTCTGATTTGTTTTGCCAAAACACCTGACGAAAGGTTTTGGTTCTGATTTCGGGTTTTGGGTTCTGATTTATATTTAAAAAAGCATAAAAAGCACTAAAATCCAGTTTTTTGGTTTTTTTCCACTCCTACGCTATTATTACCTCAATAACATTCAATAACAATAATTTCCACTAATTTCCAGTCTATTCTTAACACCTCACAATATTGTTTTTAGTCCAATACGTTGCACCGAGGTAGCTTTCTGGACTGCGTAGTGGAGTGGGCCCAGTACCCAATTTGGTACCGGGGCCACAATACCTCCGCCTTCAAATGGTCTCAATTCCACTGCACAGCTGCTTGCTCCTACATCCTCTGCAGCATATACAGGGTGTAGTTCGAGTGCGTCAATGCCTCTTGTTTTTGACGATGACAGGTCATTTTCATTAATTTTGGATTTGGACCCAACACTGGATTTAGTTGATACGCATCTATCTGGACTGCGTAGTGGAGTGGCCCCGGTACCCAATTTGGTACCGGGGTCACAATACCTCCTCCAACTGGTCTAAATTCCACTGCACATATGGCTGCTCCTACATCCTCTGCAGCATATAGAGGGTGTAGTTCGAGCGCGTCACTACCTCTTGTTTTCGACGACCATGGTACAGAGCATTCAGCATTGAGATCCCATCAAGTATGTCAAAGACAGACAGCGTCGAAGTGTTATTTGTTGACTTTGGGAACAAAAAAACTGTCCCTGTTGCAAATCTTCGTGCAATGAAGAGTGCCTTTTTCATTTAAAGGCTCAAGCTTTCAAGTGTAGTGTTTTTAACATCATTACACCAACAGGTAAAAATCCTTTGAATTGGGATAATGGAGCCACAAAGGAAATTGCCCATATGTAATGCCTGCACAATGTTACTGGCGTTGTCTGACACCACAAATCCCCAGGAGAGTCAAAGTGGTGTAAGCCATCAACCGTCTAAATCCCACTCCACTGATGGCTGACACCGGACGCACGTCTACACCAACATAGCTGTTAAGGCCGCAGTTATCCGCTTTGCCATAGGATGACTACTGTCGTACTTTGTGCTCATGGCAAACAACTGTTGGACGGTCACATAATGCCAAAAAAAGATTTACAAGATGGAATTGTCCTTGGGCTCTCCCACCCACCCTGATGTTGTTGAAATAGGACATGCACACTTTAACAAACCAATCATTTCAGCGAAAGGGCCTACCAAACTGTGGCTGAAATGATTGGTTTGTTTGGACCCCCACAAAACGAGCTGGCAAAGATAAAAAAAAAGGTGCAAGATGGAATTGTCCTTGGGCCCTCCCACCCACCCTTATGTTGTTGAAATAGGACATGCACACTTTAACAAACCAATCATTTCAGCGACAGGGCCTACCAAACAACTGTGGCTGTAATGATTGGTTTGTTTGGGCCCCCACACCAAAAAAACTATTCATCTCTCCCTGTAAAAACTATATTTATACTATATCATTTTTTCAACGTTCTGCGGAAGCAACCTCCTTCGCCACTCACTGACCAGGTTCCCCGCTGCACTAAAAACTTTTTCCGAGTACACACTGGAGGGGGGACAACTCAGGTAAAATAGAGCCAGTTTGTACAGGAGCTTCCAAACTGCCTTTTTTTCCTGCCAGTAACAATATGGACTGTCTGACATGTCTATTTGGATGGTGCCAGAAAAATAATCCTCCACCATTTTTTCTATTGTGACAGCATCCAATGCAGCGACAGTAGACATGTCTGCAATGGTTGGCAGGTCCTTCAGTCCGGACCAGATGTTGTCTGCATCCCCGCTAGTGGGTCTTTTAGGAAAACTGAGCTTTTTCCTCGCAGCCTTAGGTGTGGAAGAAAATGAAGGTGGAGCTGTTGGCAAGTCACGGTCCTCTTCAGAGGACAATTTCCTGACCAGCAGGTCTTTGAACCTCTGTATACTTGTGTCCGCCGGAAACAGAGACACAACATACGCTTTAAACCGAGGATCGAGCACGGTGGCCAGAATGTATTCCTCTG
This sequence comes from Mixophyes australis, assembly GCA_036250195.1. Taxonomy (NCBI): domain Eukaryota; kingdom Metazoa; phylum Chordata; class Amphibia; order Anura; family Limnodynastidae; genus Mixophyes; species Mixophyes australis. The sequence goes on along the minus strand of JAVHZZ010000002.1, from coordinate 11,516,024 downwards.
ACTTTAAAAGAGTGACCACCCTCGGATCCTGGCAAAGCGTACGAAGGGCTTCATCCACAAGAGCTACATGCTTGGTGGAATCGCAATGGTTTACCAGCTCCTCCCTCACTTTCTCTTGTAATATAGATTGCAGTACCTATTCTCTGGAACTGCTTAAAGAATGAACGTAGTAAATGTAATATAGATTGCAGTACCTATTCTCTTGCACTGCTTAAAAATTGAACGTATTAAATGTAATATAGATTGCAGTACCTATTCTCTTGCACTGCTTAAAAATTGAACGTATTAAATGTAATATAGATTGCAGTACCTATTCTCTGGAACTGCTTAAAGAATGAACGTAGTAAATGTAATATAGATTGCAGTACCTATTCTCTTGCACTGCTTAAAAATTGAACGTATTAAATATAATATAGATTGCAGTACCTATTCCTTGGAACCAGGGCCGGATTAAGGGGGGGGCACAGGGGGCATGTGCCCCGGGCCCCCCTCTCTCAGGGGGCCCCCCGGACCAGCTGTGGCTCTTTTTGCTGCCCCCAAATGTCAGTCTACAGGGGGCAGCACAGGGTTCCGTTTTTAAGTGCTCTGTCGGCACTACAAGCACAGGTAAGCTTTTGCTTTTTTTTTTTTTGAGTGTTCTGGGCTTCCTTAGCTGCGTGTAGATGACAGTGTGAGGAGGAGCAGAGAAGCGCTGCCCTGCCTGTCTGTGGGGGATAAGGTAAGTTAAGATCTGCTGTGTGTGTGTGTGAGAGACTTTGTGTGTGTGTGACTGTGTGTGTGTGAGACTTTCTGTGTGTGTGTGTGTGTTTGTGTGACTGTGTGTGTGTGAGACTTTCTGTGTGTGTGACTGTGTGTGTTTCAGCCAGAGGAGGAGGTGATTATGAAAATGAAGGGGATAATTGTGGACAAGGAGGGGGTGATTTATGGACAAGGAGAGGGGGTGTTTTATGGACAAGGATGGGGTGATTTATGGACAAGGAGAGGGGGTGATTTATGGACAAGGAGAGGGTGATTTATGGACAAGGATGGGATGATTTATGGACAAGGATGGGGTGATTTATGGACAAGGAGAGGGGGTGATTTATGGACAAGGAGAGGGTGATTTATGGACAAGGAGAGGGGGTGATTTATGGACAAGGAGAGGGGGTGATTTATGGACAAGGAGAGGGGGAGATTTATGGACAAGGATGGGGTGATTTATGGACAAGGAGAGGGTGATTTATGGACAAGGATGGGATGATTTATGGACAAGGATGGGGTGATTTATGGACAAGGAGAGGGGGTGATTTATGGACAAGGAGAGGGTGATTTATGGACAAGGAGAGGGGGTGATTTATGGACAAGGAGAGGGGGTGATTTATGGACAAGGAGAGGGGGTGATTTATGGACAAGGAGAGGGGGTGATTTATGGACAAGGAGAGGGGGTGATTTATGGACAAGGAGAGGGGGAGATTTATGGACAAGGAGAGGGGGTGATTTATGGACAAGGAGAGGGGGTGATTTATGGACAAGGAGGATGTGATTATACAAATAGAGGGGGTTGCAGAGTGACAACCCAGGAAGTGAAACCAACGCTGATGAGAAGGGGGTTGAAGATGCTAAGTAGGTGGGGAATGAGGAGTGAGAGGGAAGATAGAGGATTAAGATGAAGAAGAGGATTGAGGAGTGGGATGTTGGGGATATAAATGGAGAACAGAGAAGTACGATGTGCTCAGACCTAGATTGTCTATTTATTGTGGACCCTCTCTCCATGCCCCAGGGAAGTAGCATTTCTAAAAGTGGGCATTATGGGAAAAATGACAAAATTATGGCCACTCATTCTGTTAGCTCTCCTAAAGTGGACATACACTTACTTTATATGGAAACGTATAATGTACAAAATGTAATATGCCTCCATGCTAGCTCTGTTGCCTTGCAACAAATCAGGCCTGCTAGTGCTTAGCTGGACTAGGCTGTTAGGGATAACCAATATATACTTACATATAGTAAGGTTATTTTGTTAATTGTTTGTGGAGTGATTCTGAGGTATTTAATGTGTGCTTGAGTTTGGGGAGAAGGAGTGCTATTTATTAAATGTGAATATGAATTATAAAATGTTGGCAATGGTTTTGAAAAATAGGTTTATTTATTACATGTAAATGCTATTCATTTATACCAGGCTGTTTGGTGGGGAGGGAAATAAGTTTATTAAATGTGTACGCTATTAATTTAATGTCGGGGCTGCTTGGGGAAAATAGTTCTATTATTAAAAGTGAATAGTATTAATTTAATTTAATTCCAAATTTGGGGCTGGTTGCAGGGAGGGAGGCCTAATTATTAAAGGGGGTGCTATTGATTTATTAACAGGACTGTTTGGGGACTCCTAAACTTTATGTACCTGTTTTTGTTTCAAAATAGGGCCCCGACATCCCAGAATCTACACAAGCAGCAACTGAGCTTAAGACACCAGCAGCCACAGTTAGTGAAAGTGACAACAGCAGGTAGGAGAGACCAGGACCATCTTCCAACTGTTCTCAATATGGTGGGACTGTCCAGAATTTGGGGGACTGTCTCACTTAGTCAGGATTTGGTCTGACTACAAGGACAGTTGGGAGGTATGTCCTACTTCACACTGTTATGCTTGTGAAGGCAGAGTTGTGTGCATCTAACAGTAGTGCACATAGCATTGCCTGTTTATTTGTTTAAAATGAATATCATATTCGACAATATGGGGCCCCCCTATCTTAAGTGCCCCGGGCCCCCCAGAACCTTAATCCAGCTCTGCTTGGAACTGCTTAAAAATTGAACGTATTAAATGTAATATAGATTGCAGTACCTATTCTCTGGAACTGCTTAAAAATTGAACGTGTTAAATGTAATATAGATTGCAGTACCTATTCTCTGGAACTGCTTAAAGAATGAACGTAGTAAATGCAATATATATTGCAGTACCTATTCTCTTGCACTGCTTAAAAATTGAACGTATTAAATGTAATATAGATTGCAGTACCTATTCTCTGGAACTGCTTAAAAATTGAACGTATTAAATAGATTGCAGTACCTATTCTCTGGAACTGCTTAAAGAATGAACATAGTAAATGTAATATAGATTGCAGTACCTATTCTCTTGCACTACTTAAAAATTGAACGTATTAAATGTAATATAGATTGCAGTACCTATTCTTTGGAACTGCTTAAAGAATGAACGTAGTAATAGAACTGGCAGTTCCTATTTTTTGGAACTACACAAACAATGACCGTAGTAATAGAACTGGCAGTTCCTATTTTTTGGAAATACAGAAATAATGAACGTAGTAATAGAAATGACAGGTCCTCTATTTTGGGACTGCAAGAATATATTGCTCTATAATATTTTTTATACTTTTTCAATTATTTTTTTATATTTTTTTTTAATTTTTTTATTTTATTTTTTTTTGGAGATTTTTTTCTTTAAATTTTTTAGAAGCTTTTTGGCTAATTAACAAATTGATATGGACTTATCGGAAACAAATACAGGACAAAAGCACCACTGGACTCAGCAGCACAGACACTGGCCAAAGCACCACTGGAATCAGCAGGACAGAGCACTGGGAAAAGTACTACTGCACTCAGCAGGACAAAGCACCACTAGACTAAATAAATCAGCAGGACAGAGCACTGGACAAACTACTAATTCACTCAGCAGGACAAAGCACCACTTTTGTAAAGTTATCAGCAGGACAGAGCACATCAACCTCCCTCTTCACTAACCACAGGGAGAATGAAGATGGCGGCCGCGACCGGGGCATTTATGAGATCCGAGTCTCGCGAGATCCGACGCGAGACTTGGATGTCATAGCCTCGTTTTGGATGCATTTGGCGGCCGGAAGTTCCCGAACAGTGCTCGGATCCCGTCGGATCCGCACTGTTCGGGTGGGCTCGGATTAGCGAAATCCGAGCCCGCTCATCTCTAAAAAATATAAAAAGATAAGTACATTTGCAATGATATACAGAGGTGCACTGTACTCTTAATTCAAATAATTATCTACAATAAGTTATTTCTATGTGATCCAGCCACAACTAACCCTGACTATTTGTTTTTAACCTTCATTCAATGAACTTGTATTATCTGTTGGTATATTACTAAAGGATGGCCAGATGTACACAATGATAGATTTATTATAAATAGTCGGATGGGGCCTGGGTGTATTCTGCCCTCTCACCAGATAGAAGGACAGTGCCGCTGTCCTGGGTACAGTATCCTTTGTCAGGCTCTCGGAATCTGCCACTTGGTGGCCTCTTGGACTGGTCTGGACTGGGATCTTGACTATAAACACAAAGGAAGAATCTGACCAAACGGAACTCTTTCTCTTGCCAGAGTGTCTGGATCTTCTTAAAGCGCTGTACGGTGGAGAACTCTGCCTGAGCTCGGAGAGTGACCTGCGATGATACAGATGATACAAAGTCTCAGCAGGAGAATGTCTCCTAGCACATTGCAATAACTACACAAACTCCCTTTCTTTCTTTAAATCATTTTCCAAGACAAGCTTTCAGGAGGAGGCCATGTCTACAATCAGCCTCTGAGATTTCCAGGAGGTTACCCTGTAACAGGAGACCAGGGGGCATTAATCAAAGGACAATTTTTCTGGTGTGTTTGAAGTATCAGCACATTGCTGTAAATCGCCAATGATTTCAGCCTCCAAACCGCTGGATTTATGATTCAGCGGTTTGGAGGGTTAAAACTGAAATCACCAGAGATATGCAGCGGCTTTAAAACTACTAAATCACCAGCGGTTTAATCTAAATATCAATACCAAATATATGCAGATTATCTCAATAAAGAGGGATAATAGGTTTGTAAGTACAACCTGCATATATTTATTACTCTACAATCTTTTTCCGCTTTTTATTTACTTTGTATGTAATTCATTTTAGCAGTTTCACGGGACAGGACTCTCTGTAACGTGACAATAAATTTATGTGTTGGGTCCACATTTTGAGCACTGTCTGTCCTAAGAAAATACATTCTCCTGATTTACAACAATCAGTAAACAGGATGCTTACAGTAACAGCACTGAAATACAACCAAGGAAAGAAGATGCTAAGTTTGTATCCCTAAAAATCCTGGCACAATAGACACAGAGCAGTACAATACCTGGCAGTATGTTATGTATAAAACCTCTCTCTGACCTTCTGCAATTGCTCCTGGTGATTTAGTAATGGGCAGGACAGCAGGTTCAGCAGTGTCAGGGTCTCCAAACCGCCAAATGTCTTCCCCATCACTACAAATGGAACAATATGTTACACAGACATTATGTATTACCTATATTATTCCATCCTTTCTCCTTTCACACTGCAGTTATGTAATATGTGTATTATTCCATCCTTCCTCCTCTCACACTGCAGTTATGTATTATGTGTATTATTCCATCCTTCCTCCTCTCACACTGCAGTTATGTAATATGTGTATTATTCCATCCTTCCTCCTCTCACACTGCAGTTATGTATTATGTGTATTATTCCATCCTTCCTCCTCTCACACTGCAGTTATGTATTATGTGTATCATTCCATCCTTCCTCCTCTCACACTGCAGTTATGTAATATGTGTATTATTCCATCCTTCCTCCTCTCACACTGCAGTTATGTAATATGTGTATTTTTCCATCCTTCCTCCTCTCACACTGCAGTTATGTAATATGTGTATTATTCCATCCTTCCTCCTCTCACTCAAAAAAATTTACCAGTGAAAATGGACGCCCAGTGCTTGTGAGTTAGTGCAGGGTTCAGTAATGACTGGAGTAGTGGGAGGTGTTGAGAGAAATCCTGCAAGCTCCCGCTAACACTTTCCAAAATGGGGTCAACCTGCGGCAGTAACAAGCCCAGATCTTGCAGACTCTTCTCCCAGTGTTGCAGTTTCTCTCTCATCTGGTCAATGTTTACCTGTAGATAGATTCTGTGAGGTGACAAACACTATCAGCAGGACACTGCATCCCTCGCTCCCTGCTGAGGGACACTGCATCCCTCGCTCCCTGCTGAGGGACACTGCACTCCTTATACCATGCTGAAGGACACTGCACTCCTTATACCATGCTGAAGGACATTGCACTGTGTGAGTCAATAGCAGAGGTCCAGGTTACCTTAACAAAGGGGCTGAGTTTCCAAGCTTTAATCTGCTCTCGGCACCTAGATAGCAGCTTCCATGAGTCTTGTCGTGCCTGGATCTGCTGTTCCCCAACAGCAATGTCTGAGATGTCAAAGGTTTTACCTATAGACAGATACATGGGTGAATAAACTGAATGTATATACTATGAAATGTATAGATATATAAACTAATTATTAATATTTTTGATATGTACAGATGAGAGGCACAGCGATGGGCACTGGGTTTTTCCCCAACTATCAAATCATTTTCAGTGGTGTTGGGAGCTTCATTTTATTTACAATTGATGAATTTTCTTGGATAACATTATATAATACACATAATACATGGATGACAAACTTTTAATACAGATTGGCACTGAATCGGGCATTTGAATTATAATAATTGACATATCACATTTACATTTAAAATAAATAGAAATAAGACTTTTTTGATTTACTATTATAGGCAGCAAATAATGGACATGTCACCTCAGTCAAGGTTTTTTAGAAAGACAAGTCAAACAAAGTTGTACATCAAATTTCCTCACACAAAATGGAAAGATAGTAGTTTACGTTACTCTCAAGTTGTGAGAATGTGAAGAAACTGCATTTCTGGGAAAATTTATGTACAACAATCCCTGCGCAAAAATTATTTGACAGATGTTATTCTTATTATAACATATTAATCATGCAGCAGCAGGAGTATATCACTTAGATGGAGTGACATATCTGTTCCTGATCAGAATTCTATTCCACCATGAAAACGACAACGTCCTTATATTACCAGCTACAGTGCTTCTTCGGAATAAAATCAATTTTACAAGGGCATTGGAGAATTTTATTGACAGAACCCATCCTGGGCCTTTCCCCTCCCCAAAGACTATTATTTGTCTATAGAAAATTTAACGGCCTCAAATCTATATTAGCCCTCGGTATGTATGAAAAAACACATGGAGACCAATCCCACAGCCCACTGGTTACAATAAGTTTCATTCATGAATGAAAAAAAGAAGAAAAAAAAATATTTTTTTTTCTGTAGTCCTTTAGGTAATCATTAATCATCAGGTAATCAGGACTCATTATTAGAAATCATATTACATATCCTACGTCTACTATACTTACTACATCTGTAATTCATATAGCTCAGTGTGTGTTTATCCATACTTATGTAGACAAATCTAAGAGGCAATGAAAATTCCAGACTTGGAAACACATTAGGAACATGGGAAAATGGAAAACCTGTCTCTTCAGCTGTTACAGGAGGATTAGGGACGGGGTTCTTCCAGGGCCATCTTAAAAACATTATGGGCCCCCGGGCAAAGCAGTGCACTGGGGCCCCTACCAACACAACCACTCACAGGAATAAAAAAGGAAATTATCGATAAAATTAAGTTTATATTTATTGTTACCTGCTTAAAAAGTCAGTGTTTAAACATTAAAAAAAACATGCTATACTATAGAGATTAATCCACATAAATGTTTTTTTCCTGTTTGCCCCCCTTCATCATGGTTCTAGTCTCCCCCTGTATCACACACTGTGCCCTCCATTATTCTTCAATTTGTCCCCCTTCACTAAGCTTTCTATCACCTTCTTCTCTTCTTTGTTGTTTTCTGTGTTCTTTCTTCCATGCTTGCTTGTCCGTCGCGTCGTGGTTCCTCTCGGTGCGCTCCTCATTCAGTGCGAGTGCAGCAGGGAAGAAGGAGGGAGCCAGATCGCCGCCGAGTGACCGCAAAATGGTAAGTTGTTTTTTTTATTTCTTAATTGCTTCAGAGCCCTGGCTAAGGGGCCCCTATGCACGTGGGGCCCCCGGGCAGTTGCCCTGTGTGCCCAATGGGAAAGACAGGCCTGGGTTTTTCTGAACCGAAAATAATGCGTTAGAGAGATTTACTATGGAAATTCGCCTCTCCTGTGCCTATAAATCTCTTTTCCTGAATGTGGCCGCTCTAGAATAGAAGTTTCTTATTATCACACTGTAAGTCTGGAGTAAAATATAAAACTCTCTGAAACTCCTTCCATTGTTTCACTAGATATGTATTGTGGAACAGAGGAACTTAGATATACAAGGACCTCGCTAAAGGCCGATAAGTGGAAGACAAAAGACGAGGAGCAATCCTAGGTTCCGCTCACCTTGTAAGACCTGTCGTGAGTGGCTGAAATCCCGCAGCTGGACTAGACGAGAGTGCAAGTTCTGGCGAAGCGTTCCCAGATCTCTCAGTCTCAGAGCCACGTTCTGAGAGGGGTCCAGGAACATGGGGGAGGAGGCTGCCGCAATCAGATCTTCTGCCTCTCTGTAGCGGCGCAGGAAGGACTGCTCCAAAACGGTGGACATGGAAGAGAGGTGACCATTCAGGAATTCTGCAGCTATCCTCAAATAATGATGGAACCTGTCCCACGTGTCAATCAACTGAGGAGATGAGAAGCCCACCATTATCAAAGTCTCTTCTAAAAAGAGCATTCACCCCCCCCCCCCTTATAACATATACTACATATCACACTCCTACCATACCTGTAACTACATATCACACACCTACTATACCTGTAACTATATATCACACCCCTACTATACCTATAACTGCATATCACACCACATATCACACCTCTACAATACCTGTAACTACATATCACACCACACCACATATCATACCCCTACCATACCTGTAACTACATATCACACGCCTACTATACCTATAACTACATATCACACCACATATCACACTCCTACCATACCTGTAACTACATATCACACACCTACTATACCGCCAACTATCGCCCCATCTCACTTCTCCCCTATGCCTCCAAATTACTTGAGCGGATAGTCTGCTGTCGTCTCACCAATTACCTCTCAGACAATTCCCTCCTCGACCCTCTCCAATCTGGCTACCGCCCCCTCCACTCTACTGAAACCGCCCTGGCCAAAGTCACCAACGACCTCCTCTCAGCCAAATCCAGGGGTCACTTCTCCATACTCATCCTCCTCGACCTCTCTGCGGCCTTTGACACTGTGGATCACCCCTCCTTCTGCAAACTCTTCTCTCTCTTGGCCTCTCTGGTTCTGTCCACGCCTGGTTCTGCTCTTATCTCGCCAACCGCACCTTCTCTGTCTCCACATCTGGCTCTGCCTCCACCCCTTCCCCTCTCCCGGTTGGTGTCCCCCAGGGCTCTGTTCTCGGCCCCCTACTATTCTCGCTCTACACTTCCTCACTCGGGACTCTCATCTCCTCCTATGGTCTTCAGTATCACCTCTATGCTGACGACATTCAGCTCTACGTATCTTCTCCTGATCTCTCTCCCACTGTCCTCTCTCGTGTATCTGACTGCCTCTCTGCCATCTCCTCCTGGATGTCCTCGCGCTTTCTCAAAATTAATATCTCTAAAACTGAACTAATTGTCTTCCCTCCCCCCAGGCTCCCCTCTCACCACAACCTCTCCATCGTGGTTAATAATTCAACCATCTCCTCTGTCACCCAGCTCCGCTGCCTGGGTGTCACCCTTGACTCCTCTCTCTCCTTTGTCCCCCACATCCAATCTCTAGTCCAAACCTGCCGCTTCCAGCTGCGTAACATTGCCCGCATCCGGCCCTTCCTCTCACAAGATGCCACCAAAACCATCATACACGCTCTCATCATCTCCCGCCTCGACTACTGCAACCTTCTCCTTACTGGCCTCCCCCTCTCCCACCTCGCCCCCCTTCGCTCTGTTCTTAATGCGGCCGCCCGACTCATCTTTCTCTCACGCCGCTCCTCCTCCGCCTCCCCTCTCTGCCTTGCCTTACACTGGCTCCCCTTCCCCTACAGGATCCTTTTCAAGCTCCTCACCACCACTTACAAAGCCCTCTCTCAGTCTACTGCCCCCTACATCTCCAACCTCCTCACCATTCACACCCCTGCCCGCTCCCTGCGCTCGGCCAACGACCGTCGCCTCTCCTCTACTCTGATCACGTCTTTCCACTCCAGAATCCAAGACTTCTCCCGAGCTGCTCCCCTCCACTGGAACGACCTCCCTCGCTCCATCCGTCTCTCACCCAGTCTGTGCTCCTTCAAACGGGCACTCAAAACTCACCTGTTCCTCAAAGCCTACCAACAATCCACTTAACCCTTACCTCGTTGCACCTTCGCAAACATCCTTCTCTTGTTCTCCCCTCTCTCCACCAGCCCCGCCCTTCTCTCCCTTACTTTAATGGCTCACTCCTGTACCTGTTTGTCCACCCTCCCTTAGGATGTGAGCTCGTCTGAGCAGGGCCCCTCTCCCCTCCTGTCTCCATACCTGTTCTTCTACTCCATCTTCGCTCATATGTCTGCCCGGAGTTCTGAAGTATTGGTACTTTGTGTTTATTGCTGTGTACTATGTCACCCTGTATGGTCTCCTATTTGTATTATGTACGGCGCTGCGGAAACCTTGTGGCGCCTAACAAATAAATGATAATAATAATAATAATAACTATATATCACACCCCTACTATACCTATAACTACACATCACACCACACCACATATCATACCCCTACAATACCTGTAACTACATATCACACCCCTACAATACTTGTAACTACATATCACACCCCTACAATACCTGTAACTACACATCATACCCCACCACATATCATACCCCTACAATACCTGTAACTACATATGACGCTACATATCACACCCCTACAATACCTGTAACTACATATCACACCCCTAATATACCTGTAACTATATATCACACCCCTACCATACCTGTAACTATATATCACACCATATATCACACCTCTACTATACCTGTAACTACATATCACACCACATATCATCCCCTACCATACCTGTAACCAGATATCACACTTCTACAATACCTGTAACTACATATCACACCCCTAATATACCTGTAACTACATATCACACCATATATCACCACCCCTACTATACCTGTAACTACATATCACACCTCTACCATACCTGTAACTACAAATCACACCACATATTACACCCCTACCATATCTGTAACTACAATTCACACCACATATCACACCCCTACCATACCTGTAACTATATATCACACCACATATCACACCTCTACTATACCTGTAACTACATATCACACCACATATCTCCTACCATACCTGTAACCACATATCACACCCCTACAATACCTGTAACTACATAACACACCACATATCATCCCCTTACAGTACCTGTAACTACATATCACACCCCTAATATACCTGTAACTACATATCACACCCCTAATATACCTGTAACTACATATGACACCATATATTACCAACCCTACTATACCTGTAACTACATATTACACCCCTACCATACCTGTAACTACAAATCACACCACATATCACACCCCTACCATACCTGTAACTATATATCACACCACATTTCACACCTCTACTATACCTGTAACTACATATCACACCACATATCACACCTCTACTATACCTGTAACTACATATCACACCACATATCACACCTCTACTATACCTGTAACTACATATCACACCACATATTATCTCCTACCATAACTGTAACCACATATCACACCCCTACAATACCTGTAACTACATAACACACCACATATCATCCCCTTACGATACCTGTAACTACATATCACACCCCTAATATACCTCTAACTACATATCACACCCCTAATATACCTGTAACTACATATCACACCATATATCACCACCTCTACTATACCTGTAACTACATATCACACCTCTACCATACCTGTAACTACAAATCACACCACATATCACACCCCTACCATACCTGTAACTATATATCACACCACATATCACACCCCTACCATACCTGTAACCACATATCACACCACATATCATCCCCTTACAATACCTGTAACTACATATCACACCACATATAATCCCCTTACAATACCTGTAACTACATATCACACTCCTAATATACCTGTAACTACATATCACACCCCTACTATACCTGTATCTACATATCACACCACATATCATACCCTTAATATACCTGTAACTACATATCACACTACATATCACACCCCTACATACCTGTAACTACATATCACACCCCTACTATACCTGTAACTACATATCACACTACATAGCACACCCCTACCATACCTGTAACTATATATCACGCTACATATCATCCCCCTACTATATTTGTAACTACATATCACATTGCAGAGCTTTGTGTGGTACAGTCATGAAATATGAAACACTTATGGCGCCCACACCCTGACGTTCTGCGGAGACCTCTTGTTACTGCCCCCTCACCTTGCGCTTCACATTCTGCTCTTCGGTGGTGGGTTGTCGATAATACATTCGAATGATATCACTCAGGGAGTTTACATATTTAATGCGCTCTTCTAACTCCTCCCTCTTCTTTGTGTACTCGTCAACCTATAAGTAATGATCAGACTGAGGCCGCTGGGGACACTATATAGCAATATATATATATATATATTACATAGCAGTGGGGAAACATTAATCAGCAATCACAATAAAATGGAACTAGGAACAAGTACATTGAAATATATATAAAATATAAAAACATTCTTCCTTCTGTCTGTGGCTATAGAAGAGTGACCTAAATACCAACGTTCTTCTTGTAGTCGGTCACAGTGGTTTATATGACATAAAATGCACCTGATTTTATCATGGAGTTGCTGCTCTAAAGGCTCTAAAAGTCCACTCAGAACCTCATAAAAAACACTTAGCACAGGACCTCGTGTTGTATATCTATTACTCTTGTCTGCCAATTTGGTAAATAAATATTTATTTATAAGTAACTCCAGTCTCCTTCTGAAACATAGTGATTCTCCCTCACTTAGAAGATGCAGACATGTTTGTGTCTGTTATTCCTCAAAGAATTTGTAATGAAGATCTACTTGAAAATCTCACTGAGTGGGGTGACGTTAACTGGGGTGAAACTTGAATTGAAAGATAAATTAACTGTGGTCTAACTATTTAATAAAAGGCCAGTTATAGAACCCACTCAGTAATGGCCCTCTCTCACCTTTTACTCATAAGATCCCCTTACTAACTGGCCACTTGCATTCTACCCTTGCACGTATCACCTCACCTTGTGAGCACACTTGGAAAAGGACGGGGAATCTGCGCTAACTGCTTTGAAGATCTCTAGAACTTGACTTAACTCTTCGATGAGACCTTGTGAGCGGAAAGCCACCTCTGAAGTCAGAAGACCAAGTATATCCTGAATTATGGAGCCCAGACCTGGACCTAAGAAAATTAATCAGACATAAGACCACCATACAAACAACCACTTACTGCAGGACATGCCCATATAGAGGGAACCACACCAACATCTGGTTCTGCCTTTACTATAGACATCGGAGTCTACTGGATCAAGGAAGTAAATATGGGGAGAATGTGAACAAAGCTAAAACATGTGGAAAGAATTACATTTCATCCTGTAACAACTATACGTTCTACTAGACCTGATGCATCTATAGTGAAATTGTATTTTCATAGAGCCAGCCACCATAAGAGGACTATAAGAGATGCTGGGGTTATGGGCTCTAGACATGAGAAGAGAAAGGATGACAAAGCAACGTACTCTAAAGATTCTCCTCCATATGTGATCAGAACAGGGCCAGAATCAGATGTCTCATGTGGCTCTTTGAGCTTTGAAATGTGGCTCCTGGCCAGGAGCATCAACGAAGTATAGTTGACCAGGCACCGACAGTGGGAGATTGAAAAATATTGCGCTGCTAGACTGATCGAGAACAGCCTCGTCTTGTGGCTTCCTCTGAACAATGCAGAGAGGCCAGAGTGTCACAGACAGTCCAATCAGGAAAGGAGGATAGAGTGTAGTGTAGTCTTCCTCCTTCCTCTGCGCAGGCAAGTAAGGGGCATGTGAGATCCAACAGCATGTGAAGAGGCTGATGAGCATGTAAGGAGATGTGATGGCATTTGTGGAGATATGATGGAATGTGTGTAGGTCTTAGGCATGTGTGTGGGGGGTGATTGGCATGTATGGAGTATATGGGCGGTCTGATGGCAGGTATGGTGAATTTGGGTACATCTGATGGCAAGTGGGGCAGGTTGATGGGTATTTAAGGGGCATTTGTGAACTTCTGGTGGTATGTATGGGGAATTTGGGTAGATTTGATGACATTTAAGGAGCATGTGGTGAGATCTAGTAGAAAGTGGGGATGATTTTATGATTATTCTGAACATTTTGGCAATGTGTTGGATATTTAGTTTTTTTGCTTACCAGGTTATTGTAAATTATGTTATATTTTCAATGTATGTGTGTACGGTATGTATGCACATATTTATACAGGGTATATGTATATGCACACACATATAAAAAGGTAAAGTTGGCTCTTTGAAGTACTGGGCTTTGACTGGTTGGCCACCCCTGCTCTAGACACTCCACCAGCAATATAATGACAAAACTCACTAGATCAGGAGAATTCACCCAAATGTGGCCTATGGCGTAGAATAATCCAGAGAGTGGGGTCACTAACCAGGCTGTATCCCCAATAATGATCCTTACAGTTGTCTTCAGCTCATCAGCCAGAAGTCCACTTCCCGTAACTCAGAGAGGTATTCTGCATGGTCCATCAGACAGGACACCACGTACAAGGATCTGGTTAGCTTCGGGCAAATCCAAGGGTCATTTCTCCCTACTCATCCTCCTTGACCTCTCCGCAGCCTTTGACACTGTGGATCACCCCCTCCTGCTGCAAACTCTTCTCTCTCTCGGCCTCTCTGGTTCTGTCCACGCCTGGTTCACCTCATACCTCGCTAACCGCTCCTTCTCTGTATCCACATCTGGTTCTTCCTCCTCCCCCTACACTCTCGTTGTAGGAGTCCCACAGGGCTCCGTTCTCGGCCCTCTACTCTTTTCGCTATATACTTCCTCCCTTGGTGCTCTCATTTCCTCCTTTGGCCTTCAGTATCACCTTTATGCTGATGACATTCAACTTTACATCTCTTCACCTGATCTTTCCTCCACCCTCCTCGCTCAGGTATCTGACTGCCTCGCCGCCATCTCCTCCTGGATGTCGGAGCGCTTTCTCAAAATCAACATTTCTAAAACTGAACTCATTGTCTTTCCTCCTCCCAGCCTCCCATCCCACCATGACCTCTCCATTGTCGTTAACAACACTACCATCTCCTCTGTCATCCAACTCCGCTGCTTGGGTGTCACCCTTGATTCCTCTCTTTCTTTTGCCCCCCACATTCATTCTCTTGCCCAAGCCTGTCGCTTCCAACTATGCAACATCGCCAGCATCCGTCCCTTTCTCTCTCAGGAGGCCACCAAAACCATCATACACGCACTCATCATCTCCCACCTGGATTACTGCAACCTCCTCCTCACGGCCTCCCCCACTCCCGTCTCTCCCCCCTCCGCTCTATACGCAATGCGGCCGCAAGACTCATCTACCTCTCACGCCGCTCCTCCTCTGCCTCCCCTCTCTGCCTTGCCCTTCACTGGCTCCCCTTCCCCTACAGAATTCTTTTCAAACTCCTCACCACCACTTACAAAGCTCTCTCCCACTCTACTGCCCCTTATATCTCTAACCTCCTCTCCATTCACACTCCCGCCCGCTCCCTGCGCTCGGCCAATGACCGCCGCCTCTCCTCCACTCTGATCACCTCTTCCCATTCCAGAATCCAGGACTTTTCCCGTGCAGCCCTCCTTCACTAGAATGACCTCCCCTTTTGCTTCATCCGCCTCTCTCCTACTCTGTGCTCCTTCAAACGTGCACTCAAAACTCACCTCTTTCTCAAAGCCTACCAACCATCCACTTAACCCCCATCTCCTCCGCTCATTCTCCCCTCTCTCCCATTCCCTCAACTGGCTCCTCTTGTGCCTAGTCTGTTTTACCCTCCCTTAGGATGTAAGCTCGTATGAGCAGGGCCCTCTTCCCTTCTGTCTCCTTACCCGTTCTTCTGCTCCGTGTCTATTGCATCTGCCTGCCTGGAGTTTCTGAAGTATTGGTACTTTTTGTTTATTGTTCTGTACTGTTATACCCTGTATAGTCTACTGTTTGTACTATGTGCGGCGCTGCGGAAACCTTGTGGCGCCTAACAAATAAAAGATAATAATAATAATAATAATAATAATAATTAGCTTACCTGTCTTTGTGTGGATAGCAGCACAGCAGACCTCCAGCAAGGGAGTAGTGATACATTCTCTCACTCCATGGACTCTTTGTTCCCAGTGCTGAAGTTTGAGGACCAGATCTTCATACTCCCCTGCAGAGCTGGCAGACAGCTTCTCTAGAACTTGGGAAGACCAGGACTGTACATAGTGGTGAATCTCGTGTAACCACGAGTTTTCTTCACAAAACTGCATGACCTCCATCAGGGATGCCTGCAAAACAAACAATAATCACAACTAGCCAGAGCCTTCTCTCCCGCCCCTACAGCAGCCTCTGCCCACTCACACTTTCCTCCAGCACCCTCTGCCCTCTCGCTCCCCTCCAGCAGCCTCTGCCCTCTCTCTCTCTCCCTTCCAGGAGCATCTGTCCTCTCTCCCTCCCCTCCTGCAACCTCTGCCCTCTCTCGCTCTCCTCCAGCAGCCTGTGCCCTCACTCTCTCTCCCCTCCAGGAGCATCTGCCCTCTCTTCCTCTCTCCCTCCCCTCCAGGAGCATCTGTCCTCTCTCCCTCCCCTCCAGCAGCCTCTGCCCTTTCTCGCTTTCCTCCAGCAGCCTCTGCCCACTCTCGCTCTCCTCCAGCAGCCTCTGCCAACTCTAACTCTCCTCTAGCAGCCTCTGCCCTCTCTCGCTCTCCTTCAGAAGTCTCTGCCCTCTGCAACTCTTCTCCAGAAGCCTCTGCCCTCTCTCGCTCTCCTTCAGCAGCCTCTGCCCTCTCTAACTCTCCTCTAGCAGCCTCTGCCCTCTCTAAATCTCCTCCAGCAGCCTCTGCCCTCTCTAAATCTCCTCCAGCACCCTCTGCCCTCTCGCTCCCCTCCAGCAGCCTCTGCCTTCTCTCTCTCTCTCCCCTCCAGGAGCATCTGCCCTCTCTTCCTCTCTCCCTCCCCTCCAGGAGCATCTGCCCTCTCTCCCTCCCCTCCAGCAACCTATGCCCTCTCTCGCTCTCCTCCAGCAGCCTCTGCCCTCTCTCGCTCTCCTCCAGCAGCCTCTGCCCTTTCTCGCTCTCCTCTAGCAGCCTCTGCCCTCTCTCGCTCTCCTCTAGAAGTCTCTGCCCTCTGCAACTCTTCTCCAGAAGCCTCTGCCCTCTCTAAATCTCCTCTAGCAGCCTCTGCCCTCTCTCGCTCTCCTCCAGCAGCCTCTGCCCTCTCTAAATCTCCTCTAGCAGCCTCTGCCCTCTCTCGCTCTCCTCCAGAAGTCTCTGGCCTCTGCAACTCTCCTCCAGAAGGCTCTGCCCTCTCTAACCCTCCTCTAGCAGACTCTGCCTTCTCTCACTCTCCTCCAGCAGCCTTTGCCATCTCTAACTCTCCTTTAGCAGCCTCTGTCCTCTCTCGCTCTCCTCCAGCAGCCTCTGCCCTTTCTCGCTCTCCTGCAGCAGCCTCTGCCCTCTCTCGCTCTCCTCCAGCAGCCTCTGCCCTTTCTCGCTCTCCTCTAGCAGCCTCTGTCCTCTCTAAATCTCCTCTAGAAGCCTCTGCCCTTTCTCGCTCTCCTGCAGCAGCCTCTGCCCTCTCTCGCTCTCCTCCAGCAGCCTCTGCCCTTTCTCGCTCTCCTCTAGCAGCCTCTGCCCTCTCTAACTCTCCTCTAGAAGCCTCTGCCCTCTCTCGCTCTCCTCCAGCAGCCTCTGTCCTTTCTCGCTCTCCTCCAGCAACCTCTGCCCACGATCGCCCCTCTCCAGAAGCCTCTGCCCTCTCTCACTCCTCCCCTCCAGCAGCCTCTGCCCTCTCTAACTCTCCTCTAGCAGCCTCTGCCCTCTCTAAATCTCCTCCAGCAGCCTCTGCCCTCTCTAAATCTCCTCCAGCACCCTCTGCTCTCTCGCTCCCCTCCAGCAGCCTCTGCCTTCTCTCTCTCTCTCCCCTCCAGGAGCATCTGCCCTCTCTTCCTCTCTCCCTCCCCTCCAGGAGCATCTGCCCTCTCTTCCTCTCTCCCTCCCCTCCAGCAACCTATGCCCTCTCTCGCTCTCCTCCAGCAGCCTCTGCCCTCTCTCGCTCTCCTCCAGCAGCCTCTGCCCTTTCTCGCTCTCCTCTAGCAGCCTCTGCCCTCTCTCGCTCTCCTCTAGAAGTCTCTGCCCTCTGCAACTCTTCTCCAGAAGCCTCTGCCCTCTCTAAATCTCCTCTAGCAGCCTCTGCCCTCTCTCGCTCTCCTCCAGCAGCCTCTGCCCTCTCTAAATCTCCTCTAGCAGCCTCTGCCCTCTCTCGCTCTCCTCCAGAAGTCTCTGGCCTCTGCAACTCTCCTCCAGAAGGCTCTGCCCTCTCTAACCCTCCTCTAGCAGACTCTGCCTTCTCTCACTCTCCTCCAGCAGCCTCTGCCATCTCTATCTCTCCTTTAGCAGCCTCTGTCCTCTCTCGCTCTCCTCCAGCAGCCTCTGCCCTTTCTCGCTCTCCTGCAGCAGCCTCTGCCCTCTCTCGCTCTCCTCCAGCAGCCTCTGACCTTTCTCGCTCTCCTCTAGCAGCCTCTGTCCTCTCTAACTCTCCTCTAGCAGCCTCTGCCCTCTCTAACTCTCCTCTAGAAGCCTCTGCCCTCTCTCGCTCTCCTCCAGCAGCCTCTGTCCTTTCTCGCTCCCCTCCAGCAGCCTCTGCCTTCTCTCTCTCTCTCTCCCCTCCAGGAGCATCTGCCCTCTCTTCCTCTCTCCCTCCCCTCCAGGAGCATCTGCCCTCTCTCCCTCCCCTCCAGCAACCTATGCCCTCTCTCGCTCTCCTCCAGCAGCCTCTGCCCTCTCTCGCTCTCCTCCAGCAGCCTCTGCCCTTTCTCGCTCTCCTCTAGCAGCCTCTGCCCTCTCTCGCTCTCCTCTAGAAGTCTCTGCCCTCTGCAACTCTTCTCCAGAAGCCTCTGCCCTCTCTAAATCTCCTCTAGCAGCCTCTGCCCTCTCTCGCTCTCCTCCAGCAGCCTCTGCCCTCTCTAAATCTCCTCTAGCTGCCTCTGCCCTCTCTCGCTCTCCTCCAGAAGTCTCTGCCCTCTGCAACTCTCCTCCAGAAGGCTCTGCCCTCTCTAACCCTCCTCTAGCAGACTCTGCCTTCTCTCACTCTCCTCCAGCAGCCTTTGCCATCTCTAACTCTCCTTTAGCAGCCTCTGTCCTCTCTCGCTCTCCTCCAGCAGCCTCTGCCCTTTCTCGCTCTCCTGCAGCAGCCTCTGCCCTCTCTCGCTCTCCTCCAGCAGCCTCTGCCCTTTCTCGCTCTCCTCTAGCAGCCTCTGTCCTCTCTAACTCTCCTCTAGCAGCCTCTGCCCTCTCTAACTCTCCTCTAGAAGCCTCTGTCCTCTCTCGCTCTCCTCCAGCAGCCTCTGCCCTTTCTCGCTCTCCTGCAGCAGCCTCTGCCCTCTCTAACTCTCCTCTAGCAGCCTCTGCCCTCTCTAAATCTCCTCCAGCAGCCTCTGCCCTCTCTAAATCTCCTCCAGCACCCTCTGCTCTCTCGCTCCCCTCCAGCAGCCTCTGCCTTCTCTCTCTCTCTCCCCTCCAGGAGCATCTGCCCTCTCTTCCTCTCTCCCTCCCCTCCAGGAGCATCTGCCCTCTCTCCCTCCCCTCCAGCAACCTATGCCCTCTCTCGCTCTCCTCCAGCAGCCTCTGCCCTCTCTTGCTCTCCTCCAGCAGCCTCTGTCCTTTCTCGCTCTCCTCCAGCAACCTCTGCCCACGATCGCCCCTCTCCAGAAGCCTCTGCCCTCTCTCACTCCTCCCCTCCAGCAGCCTCTGCCCTCTCTAACTCTCCTCTAGCAGCCTCTGCCCTCTCTAAATCTCCTCCAGCAGCCTCTGCCCTCTCTAAATCTCCTCCAGCACCCTCTGCTCTCTCGCTCCCCTCCAGCAGCCTCTGCCTTCTCTCTCTCTCTCCCCTCCAGGAGCATCTGCCCTCTCTTCCTCTCTCCCTCCCCTCCAGGAGCATCTGCCCTCTCTCCCTCCCCTCCAGCAACCTATGCCCTCTCTCGCTCTCCTCCAGCAGCCTCTGCCCTCTCTCGCTCTCCTCCAGCAGCCTCTGCCCTTTCTCGCTCTCCTCTAGCAGCCTCTGCCCTCTCTCGCTCTCCTCTAGAAGTCTCTGCCCTCTGCAACTCTTCTCCAGAAGCCTCTGCCCTCTCTAAATCTCCTCTAGCAGCCTCTGCCCTCTCTCGCTCTCCTCCAGCAGCCTCTGCCCTCTCTAAATCTCCTCTAGCAGCCTCTGCCCTCTCTCGCTCTCCTCCAGAAGTCTCTGCCCTCTGCAACTCTCCTCCAGAAGGCTCTGCCCTCTCTAACCCTCCTCTAGCAGACTCTGCCTTCTCTCACTCTCCTCCAGCAGCCTCTGCCATCTCTAACTCTCCTTTGGCAGCCTCTGTCCTCTCTCGCTCTCCTCCAGCAGCCTCTGCCCTTTCTCGCTCTCCTGCAGCAGCCTCTGCCCTCTCTCGCTCTCCTCCAGCAGCCTCTGCCCTTTCTCGCTCTCCTCTAGCAGCCTCTGTCCTCTCTAACTCTCCTCTAGCAGCCTCTGCCCTCTCTAACTCTCCTCTAGAAGCCTCTGCCCTCTCTCACTCTCCTCCAGCAGCCTCTGTCCTTTCTCGCTCTCTTCCAGCAACCTCTGCCCACGATCGCCCCTCTCCAGCAGCCTCTGCCCTCTCTCACTCCTCCCCTCCAGCAGTCTCTGCCCTCTTTTGCTCTCCTCCAGAAACGTCTGCCCTCTCTCGCTCTCCTCCAGCAGCCTCTGCCCTCTCTAACTCTCCTCTAGCAGCCTCTGCCCTCTCTCGCTCTCCCCCAGCAGCCTCTGCCCTCTCTCACTCTCCTCCAGCAGCCTCTGCCCTCTCTAACTCTCCTCTAGCAGCCTCTGCCCTCTCTCGCTCTCCTCCAGCAGCCTCTGTCCTCTCTAACTCTCCTCCAGCAGCCTCTGCCCTCTCTCACTCTCCTCCAGCAGCCTCTGCCCTTTCTCGCTCTCCTCCAGCAGCCTCTGCCCTCTCTAACTCTCCTCTAGCAGCCTCTGCCCTCTCTCGCTCTCCCCCAGCAGCCTCTGCCCTCTCTCACTCTCCTCCAGCAGCCTCTGCCCTCTCTAACTCTCCTCTAGCAGCCTCTGCCCTCTCTCGCTCTCCTCCAGCAGCCTCTGTCCTCTCTAACTCTCCTCCAGCAGCCTCTGCCCTCTCTCACTCTCCTCCAGCAGCCTCTGCCCTTTCTCGCTCTCCTCCAGCAGCCTCTGCCCTTTCTCGCTCTCCTTCAGCAGCCTCTGCCCTCGCTCCCTCTCCTCCAGCAGCCTTTGCCCTTTCTTGCTCCCCTCCAGCAGCCTCTGCCCTGTCTTACTCTCCTCCAGCAGCCTCTGCCATTATTCCCTCCCCTCCATCAGCTTCTGCCTTCCCTCGCTTACCTCCAGCAGTCTCCTCAGTGTCTTTCTGGCCTGCTTAATGGAATGGTCACTGTTTAACATGTAGTGCAGGGAATGGAAATTCAGGGGCAGATAATTAGCCCTCAGCAACTGCCCTTGAACACTCAGTTCTTTATTTCTCTCTATGTTTATGCTTTCAGCAGATGGGGTCGCTGGTGCAGGGATAACTTTCCGAAGCTGCTCCCTTCTCAGGAGAGAGTGTAGAGGAGACCCTAAAACATAAACTGTTATTTCAGAGGTAACACAGCTGATGTGTTCATTATTACAGACAGAACGTTTATCATTCCTTCTGTAACAGCAGAGGGCTCTCAGCTGTTGCTCAGTACAGAATAAAAATAACTGACCCTCTCTCATACATAATATATGACATGTTACTACTATGATACATTCTATGTATTATACATAATGTTATACAATGGCAAGACTCCATTATATGGGGGCATATTTACATGCATATGTTCAATCAGACCTATCTCATGATTCATCCTGCTGTATAACAGTAGAACTTTCGACGACGTACATCAGGAGTACAAGTCTGTATACTTACACCCCACAATAACGCATAGGAAACGCAGAGGGTGTTCGCAAGAAGGCGTAACTGCTGATGCATCCACATCTAGTCCTACACCAATGTCTGCGCCTGTTCCGCCTCTCCAGGTATAAATGGACGCAGGGAAACATAATGCAAAATGACTATGTGCAAGCTCAGTTCGGAAATGTTCATGTATGCAAAAAAAGAATTTTCACTATATGTGTTGCGGGCGGACCAATTACCCGATATAGTGAAAGGACGTGACGTAACATTGTTCTATTGAGTGTTATATATTGATGAGACAGTGGATATGCAGTGGGAGGAAACCAGTCTTCCCAAGCTCTGAGACATCTTCATCTGGCAAATTACTACACTGAACGCCACCATGATCATCACTAATCGGCTGTTGAAGTTTCACCAATAAATACGTTTTGCTATCTTTGCTCTCAGACATATTCCACTCATCTGCGGATATCACGTTACCATCCTCTACAGTTTCTTACATATTGTCAAACACAAACATTTCTAAAGCTTCAGAACCTGGGCCTATTCCTGGACGTCAGAAAGGTGCTCTCTCTGATCAGTAATAATAATAAGAACTTTAGCACAATTTCAGCCCATCACTTAATATATACCACAGCTATTAATTATAACCTATTTCTATTCAGACATGCAGGGATACAGCAAGAGACCTCATACAATGCAATGCCTTGGACCACAACATCTCAGTAAAGAATACACCTGAGCTTGGTAGAGGAGATATTAGCCAAAGGCCTCACCACAGTGGAAGAGTCATCTGACCTCAGTGGAAGAGTTACCTGATCTCAGTGGAAGAGTCACCTGACCTCAGTGGAAGAGTCACCTGCCCTCAGTAGAAAAGATGTTGGTCACAAGTCTGATATCAGTTGAAGAGATGTTGGCCATAAGCCTGATCTCAGTAAAAATATAAAATAGCAGACCTCAGTATAAGAGACACCCGATTTCAGTAGAGGAGTGTCAGGTTACTGGAGTTATCTGTTGATATTGGCTGAGCCCTATCTTGAGGCACAGATTCTAACGTGCCTCTGGTCTTCAGCAGGGACCCCTGCATGGGAGTTTGGGTTTAGCTGCAAGAGACATGCAGATTGCGGTTCTCCAGGAGGGCAATCAGTGAGATAGATGGAGGTAAACCGATAGTGAGAGAATCCATAGTCAAGCCGTACGGACTGCACAGTACACAAGGAGGATCCAAAAGATTAGTCAAACTGGCCAGGGTCAAATAGCAGAGAGGTCTTGCAGAACCAAAGGGGAAATCCAGAAGGTGAGTCAGAACAAGCCGAGTCAGGAACCATGGAATCAGACCAAAAGTAGTGCAAGAACATAGATGCCTCAAGACTGGTTAGACCTAATACTCTGGCATCCTAATGGTGCCAGAGTCTTCCTCTTAAATAGTGCTGAGGAGAGGGAGTCAGCAGCAGAGGAACCTTCCAGCAGGCCGGGCTTTGTGCATATGGTTGCCTGGCAACCAGACGCGGCTTCAAGGAGCAGAGAAGGTGTCCGTCCCTGTGTAGATGGAAGGGCACAGGGGCGACCGATGACAAAGAGGAGTTGGCAAGAAGCCTGACTTCAGTAGAAGAGATGCTTGACCTCAGTAGAGGAAATTTTGGTAACAAGTCTAACCTCAGTAAAAGACACCTGAGCTAAGAAGAGAGGTTGCTCACAAGTCTGGCCTCTGTAGAAGAGATGCCTGACCTCAATAAAAGAGATGCCTGACCTCAATAAAAGAGATGCCTTACCTCAATAGAGGATATGTTGGAAAGACGTCTGACCTCAGCAGTAGAGATTTTGGTCACAAGCCTGACCTCAGTAGAAGACACCTGACCTCAGAGGATATGTTTGTCACAAGCCTGACCTCAGTTGAAGAGATGTCTGACTTCAGTAGAAGAGATACCTGGTCTCAGTAGTAGAGATGTTTGTAACAAACTTGACCTCAGTAGAAGTGATGTTGACCATAAGCCTCACCTCAGTGGAAGAGATGCTTGACTTCGTAGAAAAGATGTTTGTAACAAGCCTGACCTCAGTAGAAGTGATGCTGACCATAAGCCTGACCTCAGTAGAGAAGATGTTTGTAATTATCAGCCTGACCTCAGCAAAAGAGATTCTTGACCTTAGTAGAGGAGATGTTGGCAACAAGCCTGTCCTAAGCAGAAGAGACACCTGACTTCAGGACAGGAGATATTATTCATAAGCCTGTCCTCAGTAGAGGAGATATAAGTCATAAGCCTAACAACAGGAGAGGAGGTGTTAGCCATGAGCCTGACCTCATAGAGAAAGGGGATTTGGTAATGATGTGCACCTCAACAGTGCTGGAGGAGAACATGAACTGCTTTCTGCTGGACCATGACATATAGATAAGACATGTTAAAACATGTCATTTCAAATTACCGTGTTCTGCAGGAGGATCCATCATGGCTGAAAATGAAGATGGCTTGGGCTGATTTAGGACAAATTTATCAGTCACCTGTGGAGTGAAAAGAATGTTTCATGGACGACATTTGGACTCTGATGACCAACAGCTATATGATGGGGCTTCAAGACATGTAACGTATTGTGTTCTGTGAGGTGTGTGATAGTTGGGGGGCAGTATTGTGTGATGTGTGGAGTGGTTGTTTGGTCAGTATTGTTAGTATTCTGGGAGGTGTGAGGTGGTTGGGGTGCAGTATTCTGGGAGGTGGGATTGTTTTGGGGGTAGTATTCTGGGAGGTGTGGGGTGGTTGATGAGGCAGTATTCTGGGAGATGTGGGGTGGTTGGGGCAATATTCTGGGAGGTGTGGGGTGGTTGTGGAGGCAGTATTCTGGGATGTGTGAGGTGGTTGGAGGCAGTATTCTGGGGGGTGTGGGGTGGTTGTGGAGGCAGTATTCTGGGAGGTGTGAAGTGGTTGGAGGCAGTATTCTGGGAGGTGTGGGATGTTTGGGAGCAGTATTCTGGAAGGCGTGGGGTAGTTGGAGGGCAGTATTCTGGGAGGTGTGGGGTAGTTGGGGGGTAGTATTCTGGGAGGTGTGTGGTAGTTGGGGGGTAGTATTCTGGGAACTGTACGGTGGTTGGGGGCAATATTTTGGGAGATGTGGGGTGGTTGGGGGCAGTATTCTGGGAGACGTGGGGTAGTTGGGGGCAGTATTCTGGGAGGTGTGTGGTAGTTGGGGGGCAGTATTCTCTGAGGGGTGGGGTGGTTAAGGAGGCAGTATTCCGTGAGGCACAAGTTATTTGGACCCTGACTAATAAGATCAGTGGGAAAGGTACAGAAGGGGCTGCAGTAAGTGAATATATTGCATTTAGTTACCTCTAGGACTGAGTCCAGTACGGCCCCCAGTGCCTGGTCGATGTTCTGCTGTATTTGCTGAGCAGATGGGCAGAGAACTAGCTCTCCGTGATCACTGAACTCCAGGCTGACTCGCAGGAAAGATTTGCCCTTTTGGGGTACTGTCTGCGTAGAGAACAGATTATTAGCAATGACTGTAGTAGTGATGTACAGTGAAGAGTATCTTATAATACTGGAATAGTAGTGTAGAAGTGCTGTACAGTGCAGAGTATCTCTGCAATTTTGGAACAACTGTGTAGTAGTGATGTACAGTGTAGAATATCTCTGTGATACTGGAACAGTAGTGTAGCAGTGATGTACAGTGCAGAGTATCTCTTTGATACTGGAACACCAGTGTAGTAGTGATGTACAGTGCAGAGTATCTCTTTGATACTGGAACAGTAGTGTAGTAGTGATGTACAGTGCAGAGTACCTCTGACACTGGAACAGCAGTGTAGCAGTGATACTAGAGTGCAGTGATGTAGGTGGCGTGCAGCGTATCTGCCTCTGACCTGGATGACATCATAAACGAAGGTGCAGATATTCTGCTGTAGGAGGGAGCACAGGTTCTGACAGACCATGTGTCCGAATAGAGAAGACAGATTTCCCAGTCTATGCAGCCAGGACTCAGCCTGGTGTGACCTCTCCCTGGTGGTCTTCTCTGGGCTTTTCTCCAGATCCTTCTGTGTGGTCTTCACCATGATATATGTGTCTTCTCTCACCTGAGTGTCAGGGTAGTATCATAGCATAATTAAATCTTTAATTAACCCGGTTTTAAATTGTACAAGCATTCACATTACATGTCTCCAAATATTTCTAATGCAATAACTACACCCCCAAAACTGTCCAATCTTTGCTACACTGTGAAATCTGGAATAGGGCTCCAAGGTTGTGATCCTGAGTAATGCTGACTGATAGACAGGCTGCCTTCTACACCGGACTTGTGAGGATGGAGGCCAGAAGCACTAACTGTCCACTTGTCAATTATGTCAGTCCTATTAGCAGGGCTGTTGGTCCTATTGCAGATGCAAGAGTTCAATTTATACATCTATACCTCTGTACAGCCTCAACAATCACCCTCCATGTACATTTTGAAACCACCCAATATCTCCACATCACACTCTATGTACACTCTCAAACCTTCCAATACCTCCACATCACTCTCCATGTACACTCTCAAACCTCCCAATACCTCCACATCACTCTCCATGTACACTCTCAAACCTTCCAATATCTCCACATCACCCTCCATGTACACTCTCAAACCTCCCAATACCTCAACATCACTCTCCATGAACACTCTCAAACCTCCCAATACCTCCACATTACTCTCCATGTACACTCTCAAACCTTCCAATATCTCCACATCACCCTCCATGTACACTCTCAAACCTCCCAATACCCCCACACTCCACAACACTCTCCATGTACACTCTCAAACCTCCCAATATCTCCACACCACCCTCCATGTACACTCTTAAACCCACCAATACCTCCACATTCCACAACACTCTCCATGTACACTCTGAAACCACCCGATACCTCCACATCACTCTCTAGGTATACTCTGAAACCACCCAATACCTCCACATCACTCTCCATGTACACTCTGAAACCACCCAATACCTCCACATCACTCTCCATGTACACTCTGAAACCACCCAATACCTCCACATCACCCTCCATGTACAGGCCGCTTACCACTTTTGATAACTCACAACGTTACCCAGTCCTTGTACTGCTGATGTTCTCTCCTGAGCCAGTGACTGCAGCCACATGGCATGGTTCCAGCTCTTCAGGGTCAGGACACCATCCTGTCACCAACTGGCCACTTGCGTAGTCTTGGATCTCTTCTCATTCAAATACAGGACTCTCCTGAATTCCTATCTGGCAGAATACAGCTCTCATGTATTCTACCTGTCTTTGGGTAGAAACCCAAACTCCAGGATGCAAACTAGAGCCACCTAGCCTGTAACTATCATACTGCATACAACCTCAACATCACCCTTCATGTGTACTCTCAAACATCCCGATACCACCATACAACCTCCATGTACACTCTAAAACCTCCAGATACATATGTGCAACCCAACATCACCCTCCATGTACTCACATCCCCAAACATAAAGATACCTCCACACAAACCAACATCTCCTTCCATGTACATTCTCAAACCTTCATACAACCTCAACATCACCGTCCATATACGCACATCCCCAAACATCAAGATACCTCCAAACAAGCCAACATCTCCTTTCATGTTCACTCTTAAATCTTAATATAACCTCAACATCACCCTCCATGTATGCACATCCCCAAACATCAAGAAGGAGCCTAGTGGTAGCAGCAGCAAAAGCCCCTCCTGCAGCAGTTAGAGGGCGCATTTGGGATAAAGAAAAGGTAACGGTGGCAAGGCAAACCCAGAAGGTCCCAAGCAACACTCGGACAGGATGGCATAGGAGGTTCATCCTGTCACAGGGTGCCTCCACTGTGCCCCCCCCCCCCCTTGTGAACACAAATCAAGGTGGAAAGTATGTATGCAGAGAGGGACAAAAGTGTAAATGTCAAAGTGCAACCCGTTTCCCTATCATTACATTAACTGTACAGGTCTTCTCCTAGAGCACTCAGAGGTTTATTCTCCTTTTTGGCTTAAATTAACCCTCAGAGTGAGAAGACTTGATTACATTCAGCATGTGTATGAAGTGTATTATTACATTGCTCATATTGGGCCTAAAAACAGACAGAAGTGCAACATGGATAATGGGTTCCATTACTTCAGAGCCTTCACTCCCCATTCTCCTTCCATCTGCCTGTGCAAACTGCTGCGCAAATATGTCCATCTAACTTAGCACCCCTGTTCGCCACAGTGAAAACTGAAACAGACAACGGGTCCAAATCTCTATTTTCACTACACAATGGACATTTTGCACTTTCTAAATGACCTTTAATGAAGAAGACTAAAGTTTATTTTTTTTTCCCCTCACATGAGTTTCTGAGGCAGAAAAGAAAAGGGGACGGTGGCAAGGCAAACCCAGCTGGTCCCCAGTAACACATGGACAGGGTGGCATAGGAGGTCCATCCTGTCACAGGATGGACAGGATGGATCCATTGTGTAGGGAAAATAGATATTTGGACCCGTTGTCGGTATATATAAGATATAAGACCATCGACTTACAGCCAAACAATAATTTACAGGGGTTGTTCCATCAAAATGGAATATAATTACTTAATTATCCCTGACCATTACATTGAGCCTCACTCTAACAGCAGCATGCATAACCAGACAAGGCTGGATCACAGTGCAGATAAAGCTCACCCACCTATTCACTCATTCCTCTGCTTTAGTCTCCGGCCTCCATGGCTGAAGCGTCCCAACATGCAGTTTAACTGACTGAATAATAGAGGACAGTGAGTGACTGGAAGGGGGACCCCACAACCTTACATCTAACAGCCACTTATAGACAAAACACAAAGCACTGCCTATATATTCACCCTCAAAAATCTACCAATAATTAATTTTATTTAAAGTTATTTCTTTAGTAGTTGTTAAATTCTAGAATCATTCATTGAAATATCCATGTCTCACATCTTACCAACTCCAGGATTCGGGACACTAAGGTGAGGAAGTTATGCAGATGGCTCTTTGCCTCAGACCTCAGGTGTAAAAGGCTCATTTCCAACTGGTCAACAGTGTAAGAGCAGGAAGGTTGGAGGGGAAGCCACGGTACCTGCGCCAGTTCCTGGAGAAGCCTGGACCCCAATAATGTAAGGAAAGGAAGGGACATCAATACACAGCAATGTACATATGGTGTCATGCCTTTTGTGTGAAATATAATATTGGGTACGAATATGACATACATAAGAGGTGACGTGTTGGGGCTCAGAAATACACACCTGTATAAGTGCTGCAGGGACGCTGTGTAATGAGGCACTGTCAGGACAAGTGTCTTGTTCAATATGTCCTGTTTTCTGAGAATCCAAATTCTCTTAACATTTGTCCGCCACCTGCAAGTACACGTGAGGAATCAGGGTCACAGTGTCAGATGGGGTCACAATAGTGACCGGAGCTGTTATTAGTGCTGGAAGCTAACACTATAGTTATGGGAAAGGTGATAAATGCTGGAGGGTATCACTATAGTGATGGGATAGATGATTAGGGCCAGAAGGTATCCCAGGTGGTATCACAAGAAGAGGTGATCAGTGGTGGAAGGTATCACTATCATGATTGAAGCGGTGAATATTCAACAATATGTTCTCCAAATATGGAACAGTTCTTCTCTCCATCTATACCATATGTAAAAGACTTGGCACCGCGTAACGCAAATTAGGTGCCACGAATGCCAAGTTTTGGAGTTCTGGATCAGGACCCTTGGGTTTAGCTGGCTTACTAGATGAGTAGTTGAAGCTGGGGGCCTTAAGGATGCTTCTGGGCCTTACCTGGAAGATTTGCACAGCTTCTGTGGTACCAGTGGCCTGAGACACGAACTCAGAACTGGAGTTTGAGTCAGAGAACTCAGGACTGGAATCTGCAGCAGCAAACTCTGTACTGAAACTGGTCACGGGACACTGAGGACTGAGACCTGCACCCAGGCGCTTAGACCTAGAGCCCGCTACAGGGAAGTCAGAGCTGGAACGAACCACAGGAGACTCAGAACTGGCACCCTGTGAAGCAACCAACAGGAGACTAAACCCACAGTAAAGTGTGTGAGATGAAAGCAAGAGGAGGGTTCCGTGGACAAGACCATAAGCCCTTGATACCGCTGACAGGAGATACAACAGCTAGGAACAGAGCACTTGGAAATGCTGGTAGAAAATACTGCAGACAGGACCAGAGCACTTGATAATGCTGGTAGAAGATACTGCAGTCAAGACCAGGATCAGAGCCAGTACCGGAGTTGCTGGAGACTGGTTTGTCAGAATGGATCATGTGATTTAATCCAATATGGTCACGCCCATGACATATAACAGCAGGGAGTGTTTGTTTACAGATAGTAGCACGGGACTCAAGAGCGCCATAGGCGGCCAGGAGGGGTACGGATGGCCATGAGGTGACACCGCCAGACCAGGTAAGTGGGGTTAAGACTCCAATGTGTGAAATCAGGAGGGTAAAATTGTTTGTGAAGTGCGGAAGCTTATTACCTTCTGAACACCCTACTGATTAGGAAATCTCTGTAGAAAGGGATCTTCCTTAGAGCTCGACACAGAACAGCTTCCCGATGCCAGGCCCCAAGTTCTTGCACCTCGGAACCGTTCAGAGGATTCACATGAAGAATTCCAAATGGTGAAAATACAAAATGTTCAGGATGAACATGGGCGAGAGGACAAACACGAAGGTCGTACTGGCTGTAGTAGAAACAAGATATGTTTAAATAAATGAGCCCCTAAAAGGCCCCAAGGACACTTTACTACATATATTATATACTATGTACGGCAGGAGTGCGAAAAATATTTACCAACTGTGGATCCCGAGCACTCTGTTCAGATACAAGAAAATGACTTTCCCCAGGTGTCTGTTCTTTACCATCAGCTCGGCAGCTTCATACCCCTCGATCGCATGGCCCATGCTGTCTCTGCGCTTCCCCCGTTCTCTGCATGGGTGTGGAACTACTGGGTCTCCCCTGAGGAACAAGAAAGAATATTGTCCCCAGAAAAAATAAGGTGAGAAAGAAAATAGCTGCTGAGCACACACACAATAGGGAGAAGATGTGTGGAACTACCCAGGCCTGGGGTAGCATAACTGTCCTCTTTTTGTTTTATCATCTTCTCCTTATGTACACCAATCAGCATAGTAAATTATTTTATTCTGATAGGATGTTGTGTAAGCTGGTGAAGGCTTCTTTGGGAAATAAACGTTATGTGTATATATATATATATATATATATATATATATATATATATATATATAAAAAATTGTTATTACTATCTTTTATTTTTAAGGTGCCATAAACATCTGCAGCACTGTACAGTGGGGAAGAAGAACATGTGACAAACGGTACCAACTGAAAAAGTACTGGACATATCGGAAGCATAATACGTAATAGGTAGGGTATATGACAGGTGTCGTAATAAACATGTAGGAGGCAGGAGACGAGTATACACAGGTGGATGAGGTGGGAGGAGACAAGAAGACAGGAGGAGGGAGAGTACTGCTCAATAAGAGCTTGCAATCTAATGTGAGGAGCAAGGCTAAGACAACAGGGGGTGACACAGAGTGAGAATGTGGGTGTAGGGAGGCAGGGCAAGTGAGGTTGGCGTTAGGTGGAGAACTGGTAGGCTTTGATGAACATAACGTTTGTCTTTAAAGAGCATTTAAAAGATTGGACGCTGATGGAGAGTCTGATTAGGCATTGAAATGTATGACACAGGTGGTCACTGGCACAGGGGAAGTCTTGGAGTCTAGTGGAAAGTCTGAGTGTATCTCATCTGTGGGGAACAGTAATTGAGGATTCTTGAAGGCAAGAGTAGGGTGTGGTTATCAGAGAAATTGGATTCAGGAGGGCATAGAAGCCAGTGTAGGAACTGGCTGGAGGGCAGAAGAAGAATCGGCAGCAGAGGAAAATTAGTCTTGCTAGTGGTGAGAGATGGGTTACAGGAAGGCCATACAGGAAGAGGTTGCAGTAGTTGAGATGACAGATAATGAGTGTATAAGAGTTTTGGTGAGGAAAGTCTTATCCTCTTGGATGAGGAAGAGTGAAATCCTGATGATGTTTCAAAGGTGGAAGTGACAGGCTTGGGAGAGAGATTGCATGTGAGTAGTGAGGCTCTCCATCAGCTTCCAAAGTGGCGTCAAGGATGACACCCATGAGGCAGAGGAGAGTATAGTGTTGTCCACAGAGTGAGAAATGTGAGGAAGTTTGGAAAATGATAACCACAGTTTTAGACATGTTGAGCATTAGATAATGTTGGGACTCCCATGAGCAGATAGCAAAGAGACAGCTGGACACATGAGAGAGGAGACAAGGGTAGATGTTAGCAGAGGAGGGTTAGATTTTGGTGTTATAATCAAAGAAGCTGAAGCTAAAAGCTTAAGCATTTGACTAGTTCAACAAGGGAGAAGGTGTACAATGAGAAGTGCAGAGGGATGAGGACAGAGATTGTGGAACCCCAAAAGTGAGAGGGAGAGGAGGGGAGGAGGAGCAGAAGGTAGAAATGGAAAAAAGCTGTGAATGAGCAGTTGGAAAGGTAGGAAATTATCCAGACGGGAATGGTCATTAAGGCAAATGCATATAAGGGTGTGCAGGAGGAAAGGCTGGTCTGCAGTGTCAAATGCTGCAGACAAGTCCAGGAGAATGAGCAAGGAGAAGTGACCCTTAGATTTGGCAGAGAAGCTCATTAGTGAGTTTAGTGAGGGCAGTCTTTGTGGAGTGAAGGGGATGGAAACATTATTGGAGTAGGACAAGGAGGGAGTAAGGGGAGAGGAAGATTGTGATGCCCAATAAAATTTCCCACCAACCACGTAAGTCCAACCCTTCCATCTTTATTCTCAATTCTCCACTTCCCACCTCTCCTTGTCCCCTGCAGCTCTATCCTATGGGAGTATTTCTTTCACCCACACTTCTTGACAAGGTGGTGGAATTGGCCTCCTACTGTACCCGGATTGTACTTTCCATTTATCCCCCCCTGAACCTTTATTCTCAATCAAATGGCACAATTTGTGTTTTCTATTAATTCCACCTCCACATTTCATCTACCCTTCCCCAACCACAATTTCCAAATTCCTGTCTTCCTTTCTTCCTTCCTTTCCACTGATTTACCCACTCTTATTCTATGCTTTCAGTATCACCATAGACAACCAACCCTGTCACATAGTAACATAGTTGATGAGGTTGAAAAAAGACACCAGTCCATCAAGTTCAACCTATTTTGGATCTCCTGCGATCCTGCACTTATATTTGAAATTAATCCAGAGTAAGCAACCGCCAATCTTTTTCAATTGTGAAAATCCCCCCAGACTCAATATTGCAGTCCTATTTTTACCCTATATCCACTACTATCCTTAATTTTAATTAACAGTCATATCCCTGGATACACTTTTCCACTAAAAATTTGTCTAACCCTTTCTTAAACATATCTCACCTCATTGACATCATCAACTTGCTTCTATGAACACCACCCTCCCCTTTTCCCTTACTGCTCATGACTTTGCCCCCTATTTTAAAGGAAAAATCAACACCATCCTTTAAGAAATCTATCGACCAAGCTATCACCCACACCCACCTTCTCCTCCACTCACATACCCATCCTCTATTCTTTGTTTCTCTAAGTTACTGAAGACAAGGTTTTCACACTCCTCTATTCCTCTTCCCCCTAAACATGTCATCTCGATCCTGCTCCATCACAACTCCACCTCCAACTCACCGGTTCAACCTGCCCCTCTCCACTGGCACCATGTGCTCATTTCTCCTATTTTCAAGAAATAATCTCTCAACTCTCTGTCTCTCTCCAGCTACTGCCATATTTCTATCCTACCCTTCACTCCCAAATTACTTGAGCGGCCTTTATACAACTGCCTGACCTACTTTATTTCCACTCACTGTGTTCATAGTCCTCTGCAATTGGGCTTCCGTCCTTTACACTCCACTGACTGCCCTCACTAAAGTGATTAATGATCTACTCAAGTTGAGAGGTCACTTCTCTCTACTCATCTTCCTTGACCTATTTGCTGCTTTTAATGTGGTGAACCACCTACTTCTCCCCAACAACCTTCACTCCCTTGGCCTTTGAAGAACTGTTTTCTCCAGGTTCACCTCCTTTCAGAACACTCCTTCAGTGTCTCTACTATGAACATATACTCTCCTCCACTTCCTCTATCTGGTAGAGTTACTCAAGGCTCTGTTCTTGGACCTTTGCGTATCTCTCCTTATACCTCTTCTCTCCATGAACTCTTATGCTTTCGGTCTCCACTACCACATCTATAATGACAACACACAAATGTACCTCTGTTTCCCTGACCTCTTTACTTCTCTCTTATCCCATGTGACTAACTGCCTCTCTTCTATCTCCTCCAATGCTACCTAAAGCTCAATATATCCAACACAAAGCTCAACTTCTCCTCCTCTTACAACCAGTCTCACACGTGGTTGACAATATCACTATCTCCCTTAGTTCCCAAGCCTGTTGCTTTAGTGTCATCCTGAATCCACTGTCTGCGCTTCACCCCCACACACCTTGTCCCATGTGCTGTCACGTCACCTTCTCCATCGAAACATTACCAAAATATGTCCCTTTCTCTCATAGGACATTACCGAAACCCTTATTCATTCTCTCATTATCTCCTGATTTGAAAACTGCAACCTCCTATTATCTGGCCATACTCTCACCCGTATTACCCATCTAGAGTCTGTCCTAAATGTCATGGCGAGACAGATCTTCCTCTCTCGCTGCTCAACATACGCTGCATCACTCTGTAAATCCCTACAGAATTCAATTCAAGCTTCTCACCCTCATAGTTCTCACCAATACCTACCCTTCAAACATCTCTGACCCTCTGCGATCTGCCTCTTCCCAGATAACCACTTCCAACCTCCAAGATTTCTCCTGTGCTGCTCTCTACTTGTAGAACACCCTCCTGTGCTGCTCTCCACTTATAGAACACCCTCCTGTGCTGCTATCCACTTATAGAACACCCTCCTGTGCTGCTCTCCACTTATAGAACACCCTCCTGTGCTGCTCTCCCCCTATAGAACACCCTCCTGTGCTGCTCTCCACTTATAGAACACCCTCTTGTGCTGCTATCCACTTATAGAACACCCTCCTGTGCTGCTCTCCACTTATAGAACACCCTCCTGTGCTGCTCTCCCCCTATAGAACACCCTCTTGTGCTGCTCTCCACTTATAGAACACCCTCCTGTGCTGCTCTCCACTTATAGAACACCCTCCTGTGCTGCTCTCCACTTATAGAACACCCTAATACTCCCTTTGCTGCTCTCCACTTATAGAACACCCTCTTGTGCTGCTATCCACTTATAGAACACCCTCCTGTGCTGCTCTCCACTTATAGAACACCCTCCTGTGCTGCTCTCCCCCTATAGAACACCCTCTTGTGCTGCTCTCCACTTATAGAACACCCTCCTGTGCTGCTCTCCCCCTATAGAACACCCTCCTGTGCTGCTCTCCACT
This sequence comes from Mixophyes australis, assembly GCA_036250195.1. NCBI lineage: Eukaryota > Metazoa > Chordata > Amphibia > Anura > Limnodynastidae > Mixophyes > Mixophyes australis. The sequence goes on along the minus strand of JAVHZZ010000002.1, from coordinate 11,480,506 downwards.
TATAGAACACCCTCTTGTGCTGCTATCCACTTATAGAACACCCTCCTGTGCTGCTCTCCACTTATAGAACACCCTCCAGTGCTGCTCTCCACTTATAGAACACCCTCCAGTGCTGCTCTCCACTTATAGAACACCCTCCTGTGCTGCTCTCCACTTATAGAACACCCTCCTGTGCTGCTCTCCACTTATAGAACACCCTCCAGTGCTGCTCTCCACTTATAGAACACCCTCTTGTGCTGCTATCCACTTATAGAACACCCTCTTGTGCTGCTATCCACTTATAGAACACCCTCTTGTGCTGCTATCCACTTATAGAACACCCTCCTGTGCTGCTCTCCACTTATAGAACACCCTCTTGTGCTGCTCTCCACTTATAGAACACCCTCCTGTGCTGCTCTCCACTTATAGAACACCCCCCTGTGCTGCTCTCCACTTATAGAACACCCTCCTGTGCTGCTCTCCACTTATAGAACACCCTCCTGTGCTGCTCTCCCCCTATAGAACACCCTCCTGTGCTGCTCTCCACTTATAGAACACCCTCCTGTGCTGCTCTCCACTTATAGAACACCCTCTTGTGCTGCTCTCCACTTATAGAACACCCTCCTGTGCTGCTCTCCACTTATAGAACACCCTCTTGTGCTGCTATCCACTTATAGAACACCCTCCTGTGCTGCTCTCCACTTATAGAACACCCTCCTGTGCTGCTCTCCCCCTATAGAACACCCTCTTGTGCTGCTCTCCACTTATAGAACACCCTCCTGTGCTGCTCTCCCCCTATAGAACACCCTCCTGTGCTGCTCTCCACTTATAGAACACCCTCTTGTGCTGCTATCCACTTATAGAACACCCTCCTGTGCTGCTCTCCACTTATAGAACACCCTCCAGTGCTGCTCTCCACTTATAGAACACCCTCCAGTGCTGCTCTCCACTTATAGAACACCCTCCTGTGCTGCTCTCCACTTATAGAACACCCTCCTGTGCTGCTCTCCACTTATAGAACACCCTCCAGTGCTGCTCTCCACTTATAGAACACCCTCCTGTGCTGCTCTCCACTTATAGAACACCCTCCAGTGCTGCTCTCCACTTATAGAACACCCTCTTGTGCTGCTATCCACTTATAGAACACCCTCTTGTGCTGCTATCCACTTATAGAACACCCTCCTGTGCTGCTCTCCACTTATAGAACACCCTCTTGTGCTGCTCTCCACTTATAGAACACCCTCCTGTGCTGCTCTCCACTTATAGAACACCCTCCTGTGCTGCTCTCCACTTATAGAACACCCTCCTGTGCTGCTCTCCACTTATAGAACACCCTCCTGTGCTGCTCTCCACTTATAGAACACCCCCCTGTGCTGCTCTCCACTTATAGAACACCCTCCTGTGCTGCTCTCCCCCTATAAAACACCCTCCTGTGCTGCTCTCCACTTATAGAACACCCTCCTGTGCTGCTCTCCACTTATAGAACACCCTCCTGTGCTGCTCTCCACTTATAGAACACCCTCCTGTGCTGCTCTCCACTTATAGAACACCCTCCTGTGCTGCTCTCCACTTATAGAACACCCTCCTGTGCTGCTCTCCACTTATAGACTCCCTCCTGTGCTGCTCTCCACTTATAGAACACCCTCCTGTGCTGCTCTCCACTTATAGAACACCCTCTTGTGCTGCTATCCACTTATAGAACACCCTCCTGTGCTGCTCTCCACTTATAGAACACCCTCCTGTGCTGCTCTCCACTTATAGAACACCCTCCTGTGCTGCTCTCCACTTATAGAACACCCTCCTGTGCTGCTCTCCACTTATAGAACACCCTCCTGTGCTGCTCTCCACTTATAGAACACCCTCTTGTGCTGCTCTCCACTTATAGAACACCCTCCTGTGCTGCTCTCCACTTATAGAACACCCCCCTGTGCTGCTCTCCACTTATAGAACACCCTCCTGTGCTGCTCTCCACTTATAGAACACCCTCCTGTGCTGCTCTCCACTTATAGAACACCCTCCTGTGCTGCTCTCCACTTATAGAACACCCTCTTGTGCTGCTCTCCACTTATAGAACACCCTCCTGTGCTGCTCTCCACTTATAGAACACCCTCTTGTGCTGCTCTCCACTTATAGAACACCCTCCTTTGCTGCTCTCCACTTATAGAACACCCTCCTGTGCTGCTCTCCACTTATAGAACACCCTCCTTTGCTGCTCTCCACTTATAGAACACCCTCCTGTGCTGCTCTCCACTTATAGAACACCCTAATACTTCCTTTGCTGCTCTCCACTTATAGAACACCCTAATACTCCCTTTGCATGTTCTACCAGCTCTAGCCCCATGTCCACTCTAAGTCCCACTAGTTCCTATTGTCGCAGCATTGCCTTCTACCTCTAGACTGTAAGCTCTCATGACCAGGGCCCTCTCCACCCTCATTCTTATCTCTGCATCTCATTCATCAGCCTCATATGTACTGTTATGTGTGATTTGTGTTTTATATAATGCTGCAGAGTTTTGTAGCTCCATACAAATAAAAGATTATGATGTTTCTTCCATGACTGGACACAAATGTCATACGGTATATGATATTATGTATACATGCTTATTTATATTAACATCAACATCAACACTTAATAATAATAGCATAATAGTAACATAACCCCAGGTTTCTACACATGTTGCAGAGATTGCAGGAAACACACATCAAGGATTACTGTCATTGCCTCAAGTTAGGAGACAGGTACTGGATCTCTTATCCAGACAGCCCAAAAATATGGTAATTGCTTGTGTTTCAGAGACTGTAGGGGGGGCTCAGTGATCATGTCTTCATATGACTAGCAGAGCTCCTCACGGTGATTGTAGGAGTAGGAGCTTGGGAATCATAGCTCATCACAGTTACTATAGGATGAGGAGCTCAGTGACCATCTCTGTGTGTATGACAGGTTCCTCCTCATTGCCTTGAACAATAGTGCTCTTGACAGTGACTTTGGGAGTAGTTGTTTAGCACAGCTCCTCGCAGTGGCTATATAAGACAATACTCAGTGATTATATCATTATCTACAACTTAATTATTATTTACTTTGTTTGCGCTTCTGGTTTCTCTGCCTATCGGGATAACGGGATTCCTAATAACTGACCCCCAACCTACACTTAACAGATAAAGAAATGACAGAATGGGAGTAGTGATTTGACAGAACAGAAGACAAGCTGCTCACCTGGATGACTGCAGATCTGTGTCAGGACATAATTCCACCGGGAGGTCTGTTCGCAGAGCCAGGGAAGTCTCACCGCGGCTGCAGCGCCACAGAGATTCTGAATTCGCCAGCTCAGCTCCTACGCCTCCCACATAATGCGGCAGCTCCCATAAATGGATTCTCTCTAGTTGGGGCTGATGGAGGTTTTCCAGGTCTTTGGGAAGTTTGAACAATGTAGAGCTGTCGGGGGGGAAGGCCGCACACAGAGCGCTGGGTATATCCAAATCACTAAGCATGAATTGATGGCGTTCATATTCTCTGTTCAATCGCTCCAGAGCTGGGAGGAGGATGCCCCGTTCACGTGCCAAATGTTCCTGGAATGGACGCAGGAGTCTGAGGATATCAAGCAGCTGAAGCCACCATTCACGGTCAACCCCCTGGACAACCCCTGAGAGGAACCGGACCACCTCCTGAGCAAGTAATGACACGTCACAGGCAGCCCCATGACTAGACGATGATAACTGCTCCAATAGGCGGAAACCTAGAATCCCAGACCTCCGCAGTGCTATAGAACGACTGTAACCAGCTGGAGGTAATATCATATGGCCACCACTAATACCTGTCAGGGATATATGAAGAAACATCTCATGTGTGTGAAAGGGATCAGCAGCTGCTAAATTAGACATAATGTTGGCTCACAGTCACACATTACTTCATAACCTCTCAGTCACACATTACTTCATAACCTCTCAGACATACGTTACAGCATCACCCGTCAGTCATACATTACAGCACCACCTGTCAGTCATACATTACAGTGTTACCTGTCAGTCATACGTTACAGCATCACCTGTCAGTCATACATTACAGCACCACCTGTCAGACATAGGTTACAGCACCACCTGTCAGTCATACATTACTTCATAACCTCTCAGACATACGTTACAGCATCACCCGTCAGTCATACATTACAGCACCACCTGTCAGTCATACATTACAGCGTTACCTGTCAGTCATACGTTACAGCATCACCTGTCAGTCATACATTACAGCACCACCTGTCAGTCATACATTACAGTGTTACCTGTCAGTCATACGTTACAGCATCACCTGTCAGTCATACATTACAGCACCACCTGTCAGACATAGGTTACAGCACCACCTGTCAGTCATACATTACTTCATAACCTCTCAGTCATACGTTACAGCGTCACCTGTCAGTCACACGTTACAGCACCACCTGTCAGTCATACATTACAGCGTTACCTGTCAGTTATAAGTTACAGCATCTCCTGTCAGTCATACATTACAGCGTCACCTGTCAGTCACACGTTACAGCACCACCTGTCAGTCATAAATTACAGCGTCATCTCTCAGTCACACATCAAATGATAAGTGTTTGATAGGATATTGTTCCTTCTTCTCACATTTAACAACGTCTGATACCTGCGTGTGGTTGGGTGACATGCTTTGGAAGAGGGGGCAGGCGTGTTCCTGTATGTTTCTGTGGAGATTCCATGTTCCAACATGAATGTCCTGGAGAGAGAATCAGCATTAATCTCTGTAGGGTTAAGCAGGCCATACACACACCGAGAAATGGTTATTTCTAGACAGAAACTGTGGCGCACACACAATGATGGCAATGCTATGGTAAGTGCACAGTCATATGATTGGCTGATTGAATTGTCATATTAGAATATAGAGGACACAATATGATTATTTACCAGCACTGACTACTCCAAAAAACGTTTCTCACCCGTTCATAGCTATAGTCAGTGTCTGTCTTTTCTTTTCCATAAGTCGTTGTTTCCTTAATATAGCAACATGCGACCACAGTAACTAAACATGTTAGATTCTGTTCTATTTTCCTCCCAACATCCTGATACTTTTCCCTCAGATCCAATATTATGGCTGACACCTGAGCTATTTTTCACTGTTTTGGCTACATTTGTATCATCAGCTAATTAATAATCATTGTGCACGTTTTTACAAGGGAATATTTATTATTATAGAAATCTGTGTTATTTGGTGAAACGTATCTGTTTTATACATTTGATTATATATGAATTTAAATATACTGCCATTTATAATGAATGGATATACATTTTAAGTCAGAGGGCCTGATTCATTAAGGAAAGTAAGGCAAATAAAAAGTTTTCTCCTGAAAAAAACCCATGTTACAATGCAAGGGGTGCAAATTAGTTTATTATTTTGCACAGAAGATAAATACTAACTGACTTTTCATGTAACACACAAATACTTAGCTTTATTTTTACTCTGATATTAAAAGTTGATCTAGGACATGCCCTACCCCAACTATAAATATGTCCCCATATTTAAAATTTACAGCCCCCTCCAATGCAACATGGTTTTGCCCAGGTGCAAAGTTACTCTTTTTTATTGTATAGTAGTACATGTTACTTTGTAAAACACGCACGATCTGCAATCAGAAGCAGCTAGATAGTACTGAGAGTCATTCCCATCATTGCACCAGCTCTCCAGCGTCTGCAAGAGAAATCCCTCCTACTGCGCATATTAGCGCAACGTCCAAATCTAATTGTGTCGCATCTAGGTGCACACGCCCTTACTGTGCTCTTCTTATGCTCGCTGTCCCTGATCTGCCTCTCCAAGAGTATGGGGATGCAAGTAAACAATACGCAAAAATATGTGTACAGGTGTATTACTGCAGACAAGCAGGACGCAAATGTGTATATTACACAAAAAAACCCTGATAAACTGTCTAAATAAGCTGCAGCCTTCATGTTTCTTTATTAGTGTCCCCTCAGATTCCAGCGTGTCACACTCATTAGTGACCCCTTATATCCTCGTGTGTCACACTCATTAGTGACCCCTTATATCCTCGTGTGTCACACTCATTAGTGACCCCTTATATCCTTGTATGTCACACTCATTAGTGTCCCCTCATCTCCTCCTGTGTCACATTCATTAGTGTCCCCTCATCTCCCTGTGTGTCACACTCATTAGTGTCCCCTCACCTCCTCGTGTGTCACACTCATTAGTGTCCAATCATCTCCTCATGTGTCACACTCATTAGTGTCTCATTTCCCCGTGTGTCACCCTCATTAGTGTCCCCTCATACCATCGTGTGTCACACTCATTAGTGTCCCCTCATCACCTCATGTGTCACCCTCATTAGTGTCCCTTCATCTCGTGTGTCACACTCATTAGTGTCTCCTCATCTCCCCGTGTATTAAATCTGAATAACCCCCGAGGGAGAGATCAGAGCATTATATATATTACATACGTCATTATTATACATTATGTATATTACATATGTTAATATTATACATTATATATATTACATACATTATATACATTATATTCCATAGGTTATTATTATACACTATTCATAGCTCTGTAGGGACCGCTCAGTGTCTAATTCCCACCAGGGACCAGCTGAAGAGACAATCAGGAGAAATCACAGCATCTCATTGGTCTTCCAGCTCACACCCCGGCCCAGCAGCCATTTTCGGTGGTAATGCCGCTTTAAGAGGTATATTTATCAGATGGCTTATTTCCACCGCACCCTACATACTAAAGGAGTTAGCTCTCTATGGGGCAATATAAATCACCTACTTATTAAGCAACCAATCATCTTTTATCCCAGATTCACATTAACATAAGAAAACTACTGTACAATAATATTGTACGCCATAAGCCTACATCAGAATATGGAAACCATCCCACAGTCTTTTCCAGAAGTCTCCGGCTGGTCAGAGGTGCTTCATCCCTACATCTTCATCTTGTGCTTCGTAGCACTTTGCCCAATATAATAAAAATGTTCACACTCACAGATGTGTCCATGAACCCATCTCCCCGTGTCTCCATCATTAATATAAACCACGAATAAGTTGAACCAAACTGTAATGGAAACTTTCACTTAACTGAGAGGGGATAGATAAAGCGGTAGGAGGGTGGACTTTCATGAGAATTTTTATTGTTTCAACCTGTACCTTTCTCACACCACACACCAACCCACAAATGGAAGCGCAGATTATTGATTGCTTGCAGAGCCCATGTAGTGGGCCTGTTCCCTGACAGGGGAACACATACCGGGACCCTTAATAAAAGCAAATACTGATTGTAAGCTTTGGTTCCACCTCTCAGCAATGTTAGTAACTATCTAGTACATTACAGAGAGCAGAGTAAAATAATATGTAACACACTCCAATCACTGGATACATAATAATAACAGCAACAATGCAATAATTATAATCTGCATGTAGATACTTACAGCTGTCCTGCTGGTCTGTACATATACTGGGCTGTAATACCCTGTATAAACTGCACTGTGCATTCCTACAACTGAACTGGTTGCTAGGGACACTGCACGGTTGTTAGGGGCCAGATGAGGGCGGGTCCAGGCACAGTCAGAGCAGACACGTCCCCTCCCAGTATAATACCCTGCTGTTACCATTATGCTGGGTGAGAGAATGTATGTAATAAATCAGGACTCCCAGCAGCCTGACTCCGGCTCCCACTGCAATGACCTGCACCATACTAGGCACAATGTAATATGTGCTACACACACAAACATCACATGTAACACATGTCCCGAAGTCCTCTCACTCTTAGGACACATGTAATACAGACAGTCCCAGTGTCCCCTCACTCTCAGGACACATGTAGTACAGACAGTCCCGGTGTCCCCTCACTCTCAGGACACATGAAATACAGATAGTCCCAATGTCCTCTCACTCTCAGGACACATGTAATACAGACAGTCCCGGTGTCCTCTCACTTTCAGGACACATGTAATACAGTCCCGGTGTCCTCTCACTCTCAGGACGCATGTAATACAGACAGTCCTGGTGTCCCCTCACTCTCAGGACACATGTAATACAGACAGTCCCGATGTCCTCTCACTCTCAGGACACATGTAATACAGTCCCGGTGTTCTCTCACTCTCAGGACATGTGATACAGACACTCCCAATGTCCCCTCACTCTCAGGACACATATAATACAGACAGTCCCGATGTCCTCTCACTCTCAGGACACATGTAATACAGACAGTCCCGGTGTTCTCTCACTCTCAGGACAAATGTAATACAGACAATCCCGGTGTCCTCTCACTCTCAGGACACATGTAATACAGACAGTCCCGGTGTCCTCTCACTCTCAGGACACATGTAATACAGTCCCGGTGTCCCCTCAATCTCAGGACACATGTAATACAGACAGTCCCGGTGTCCTCTCACTCTCAGGACACATGTAATACAGTCCCGGTGTCCCCTCACTCTCAGGATACGTGATACAGACACTCACAATGTCCCCTCACTCTCAGGACACATGTAATACAGACAGTCCCGATGTCCTCTCACTCTCAGGACACATGTAATACAGACAGTCCCGATGTCCTCTCACTCTCAGGACACATGTAATACAGTTCCGGTGTTCTCTCACTCTCAGGACATGTGATACAGACACTCCCAATGTCCCCTCACTCTCAGGACACATATAATACAGACAGTCCCGATGTCCTCTCACTCTCAGGACACATGTAATACAGACAGTCCCGGTGTTCTCTCACTCTCAGGACAAATGTAATACAGACAATCCCGGTGTCCTCTCACTCTCAGGACACATGTAATACAGACAGTCCCGGTGTCCTCTCACTCTCAGGACACATGTAATACAGTCCCGGTGTCCCCTCAATCTCAGGACACATGTAATACAGACAGTCCCGGTGTCTTCTCACTCTCAGGACACATGTAATACAGTCCCGGTGTCCCCTCACTCTCAGGATACGTGATACAGACACTCACAATGTCCCCTCACTCTCAGGACACATGTAATACAGACAGTCCCGATGTCCTCTCACTCTCAGGACACATGTAATACAGACAGTCCCGATGTCCCCTCACTTTCAGGACACATGTAATACAAATAGTTCCGGTGTCCTCTCACTCTCAGGACACATGTAATACAGTCCCGGTGTCCCCTCACTCTCAGGACACATGTAATACAGACAGTCCTGGTGTCCCCTCACTCTCAGGACACAGGTAATACAGAGAGTCCTGGATGTCCCCTCACTCTCAGGACACATGTCCCGATGTCCCCACACTCTCAAATATTGCAGGGTCGTAAGGCAGACGAATATCAGTGAGTTGGTGTCAGAACTACCATTGGTGTAGCGGGTGTCATGCACTAGGGCCCATGGAGATCATCGGGCCTCCTAGATGGCATATGCAGAGGGTTGGGGGCCCCGGTTTCCTCCTCCCCCCCACCTTCCTGCACTGGGACCCACCTCATGCTAGTTCCTCCTCTAGTTGGTGTGGAAGGTTTATGGTAACGTCCCAAAGTGTTTTAATGATGGCACATTCCACCACACACAGAGGTGTTAACCCAACCTGCCCAAGGTTCCTTTCCCAGGCCTCCTTGTGGGGGTCCAAGGGTGGGATGTCTCCGACCCACCAAAAAAATGCAGTGTCTACCGAAAAGGGATAGTCGCCAAAGCTGAATAGTACGCGTTTGGGAGTTGTTGTTTTTTTTTAAACTATATATGAACAGAAAAAATGGGTGGCCAAAAACCTCAACTACAGTATTTTTCTAAAATTTCTACATTTTTAGTTTTGTTTTTTAATAGTTTTTAATATTTAATATTTTTTAAAACGTGAAGGAGGGATGGAAAGTAGGGATGGGGGATTGTAATCTGGGTCAGGTGAGCTGGAAAACAGATGAGGGGGGCTGGAAAGCGGGTTAGTGGTGCTGGAAACTGGTGCTGGGGAGCCAGAAATATGGCTGTCTTCTTGTAAAAAAATTAAGTAAATTAGATTTCCAAGCTTAGGTCATTTTGACAACATATGTTACTTCTATGGGTATACTTTGTTTACACATTTGCCGAGCACAGCACAATTTTGACGTGTTGCATAACTGGAAAATCTCTGCAAAGTTTCCTGTTATGCTAAATACAGTTATAGCCCGAGGACTAATACTTTTTGGAGGCACATTCAGATATATATTTGTTGCTTCACAAAACTTATTAGGATTATCAAGTGGAAAGGCAAAGGCAAAGGTTTCCTAGGTCTACGGTAAATCACATGTGTGAAATAAAGACTTTCTGATGGCTACACTTCAATGTTGTCCCCCCAATCCCCAACAGATATCCAAAATGATTACATCAAGATACTTACATTCTTTAACAGCCTCCTCTCCTGGCCATCCCCCAAATCAATGGTCTCCTCGGCCTCCTGCTCCTCCATGGCCCTCCTGCTCCTCCTTGACCTCATGCTCCCCCATGGTCCTCCTGCTCCTTCTCAGCCTCCTGCTCCTCCTCGGCCTCCTGCTCCTCCATGGCCCTCCTGCTCCTCCTCGGCCTCCTGCTCCTTCATAGCCCTCCTGCTCCTTCATGGCTCTCCTGCTCCTCCTCGGCCTCCTGCTTCTCCATGGCCCTCCTGCTTCTCCATGGCCCTTCTGCTCCTCCATGGCCTTCCTGGTCCTCCTGCTCCTCCATGGCTCTCCTGCTCCTCCTCGTCCCTTCTGCTCCTCCATTTCCCTCCTGGTCCTCCTTGGTCTCAGGCTCCTCCTCAGCCTCCTGCTCCTCCATGGCCCTCCTGCTCCTCCTTGACCTCATGCTCCCCCATGGTCCTCCTGCTCCTTCTCGGCCTCCTGCTCCTCCTCGGCCTCCTGCTCCTCCATGGCCCTCCTGCTCCTCGGCCTCCTGCTCCTTCATGGACCTCCTGCTCCTTCATGGCCCTCCTGCTCCTCCTCGGCCTCCTGCTTCTCCATGGCCCTCCCGCTCCTCCATGGCCTTCCTGGTCCTCCTGCTCCTCCATGGCTCTCCTGCTCCTCCTCGTCCCTTCTGCTCCTCCATTTCCCTCCTGCTCCAACTCGGCCTCCGGCTCCTCCATGGCCCTCCTGGTCCTCCTCGGCCTCATGCTCCGCCATGGCTCTACTCAGCCTTCTGCTACTCCATGGCCCCCCTGGTCCTCCCTCTCCTCCATGGCCCTCCTGCTCCTCCTCGGCCTCCTGCTCCTTCATAGCCCTCCTGCTCCTTCATGGCTCTCCTGCTCCTCCTCGGCCTCCTGCTTCTCCATGGCCCTCCTGGTTCTCCATGGCCCTTCTGCTCCTCCATGGCCTTCCTGGTCCTCCTGCTCCTCCATGGCTCTCCTGCTCCTCCTCGTCCCTTCTGCTCCTCCATTTCCCTCCTGGTCCTCCTTGGTCTCAGGCTCCTCCTCAGCCTCCTGCTACTCCATGGCCCTCCTGCTCCTCCTTGACCTCATGCTCCCCCATGGTCCTCCTGCTCCTTCTCGGCCTCCTGCTCCTCCTCGGCCTCCTGCTCCTCCATGGCCCTCCTGCTCCTCGGCCTCCTGCTCCTTCATGGACCTCCTGCTCCTTCATGGCCCTCCTGCTCTTTCTCGGCCTCCTGCTTCTCCATGGCCCTCCCGCTCCTCCATGGCCTTCCTGGTCCTCCTGCTCCTCCATGGCTCTCCTGCTCCTCCTCGTCCCTTCTGCTCCTCCATTTCCCTCCTGCTCCAACTCGGCCTCCGGCTCCTCCATGGCCCTCCTGGTCCTCCTCGGCCTCATGCTCCGCCATGGCCCTACTCAGCCTTCTGCTACTCCATGGCCCCCCTGGTCCTCCCTCTCCTCCATGGCCCTCCTGCTCCTCCTTGGCCTCCTGCTCCTCCATGGCTCTCCTGCTCCTCCTCTGCCTCCTGCTCCTCCATGGCTCTCCTGCTCCTCCTCGGCCTTCTGCTCCTCCATGGCCCTCCTGCTCCTCTTCGGCCTCCTTCTCCTCCATGGCCCTCCTGCCCCTCCTCGGCCTCCTGCTCCTCCATTGCTCTCCTGCTCCTCCTCTGCCTTCTGCTCCTCCTCGGCCTTCTGCTCCTCCATGGCCCTCCTGCTCCTCCTCGGCCTCCTGCTCCTCCATGGACCTCTGGGTCCTCCTGCTCCTCCATGGCCCTCCTGCTCCTTCATGGCCCTCCTGCTCCTCCATGGCCCTCCTGCTCCTCCATGGCCCTCCTGCTCCTCCTCGGCCTCCTGCTCCTCCATGGCCCTCCTGCTCCTCTTCGGCCTTCTGCTCCTCCATGGCCCTCCTGCTCCTCCTCGGCCTCCTGCTCCTCCATGGCCCTCCTGCTCCTCCTCAGTCTCTTGCTCCTCCTCGGCCTCAACTCTGGTCTCTGGTCTCGCCGCACTTCTTTGCCACCGTAAATGTAGTCTATATCCGTCTCACTTTCATAGAGAAAGCCAGATGGTGTCAGGTTGCATTGTGCCACACATAGACAATAAACACAGCTCTTCACCACTTACAGATGGACTTGACCTGGGAGGTTTCTATTATTCACATAGTGAATCAGAGACATCATGATTACATAGCAGGCCTTGTACTTTGTCCATTGAAGGTCATTATCAGCCATATTGCTTTGCTATGTTCCAGTTTTAACAGTTATGTTAGTTTGGTAAAATATCATCATCATCATGATCATCAATATTTATTTATATAGTACCAGCAAACTCCATAGGGCTTTACAATAATAAAATAATACTGGGTAATACAGACAGACAGACAGAGAGGTAAGAAGGCCAAGCTCGCAAGCTTACAATCTATGGGTCAATGGGAGTCTTATACATGAGGTCAACTTCTGGCAGGACCAGAATACAGAGATAAAGAGTGGGCCATATGATCCAGTCACACAGCAATGTTGGTCAGGGACACAGAGGGTTGAAGTCTTGTGGGAATTGTGCAAAGGGTGGTTCCACAAAGCCTGAAAAAAGTCCTGTAACTGGGAATGGGAGCAGGTAATGAGAGTGGATGAGAGATGCATATATGTGCAGAACGGAGGTGTCGAGTTGGGAGAAATTTTGAGACAAGTAGGAAGATGTACACTATATGGACAAAAGTATTCGGACGCTTGACCATTACACCAATAGAGACTGTAATAACATTGTCTTTAGACATATATACTTTAATATGGAGTTGGTCCCCCTTTTGCAACGATAACAGCTTCCATTCTTCTTGGAAGGCTTTCCACAAGATGTTGAAGTGTTTCTGTGGGAATTTGTGTCTATTCATTCTGTAGAGCATTTATGAGGTCAGGCACTGATGTTGGACGAGAAGGCCTGGCTCGTAATCTCCGTTCCAGTTCATCCCAAAGGTGTTCGATGGGGTTGAGGTCAGGGCTCTGTGTGGGCCAGTCAAGTTCTTCCACATCGAACTCATCAAACCATGTCTTTGTAGTCCTTGCTGTGTGCACTGGGGCACAGTCATGTTGGAATAGAAAAGGGCCTTCCCAGAACTGTTGCTGCAAAGTTGGAAGTATAGCATTGTCCAAAATCACTTGTAATGATGAAGCATTAAGATTGCCCTAAACTGGAAATAAGGGGCCTAGCCCAAACCCTGAAAAACATCACATGTAACACATGTCCCGAAGTCCTCTCACTCTTAGGACACATGTAATACAGACAGTCCCAGTGTCCCCTCACTCTCAGGACACATGTAGTACAGACAGTCCCGGTGTCCCCTCACTCTCAGGACACATGAAATACAGATAGTCCCAATGTCCTCTCACTCTCAGGACACATGTAATACAGACAGTCCCGGTGTCCTCTCACTTTCAGGACACATGTAATACAGTCCCGGTGTCCTCTCACTCTCAGGACGCATGTAATACAGACAGTCCTGGTGTCCCCTCACTCTCAGGACACATGTAATACAGACAGTCCCGATGTCCTCTCACTCTCAGGACACATGTAATACAGTCCCGGTGTTCTCTCACTCTCAGGACATGTGATACAGACACTCCCAATGTCCCCTCACTCTCAGGACACATATAATACAGACAGTCCCGATGTCCTCTCACTCTCAGGACACATGTAATACAGACAGTCCCGGTGTTCTCTCACTCTCAGGACAAATGTAATACAGACAATCCCGGTGTCCTCTCACTCTCAGGACACATGTAATACAGACAGTCCCGGTGTCCTCTCACTCTCAGGACACATGTAATACAGTCCCGGTGTCCCCTCAATCTCAGGACACATGTAATACAGACAGTCCCGGTGTCCTCTCACTCTCAGGACACATGTAATACAGTCCCGGTGTCCCCTCACTCTCAGGATACGTGATACAGACACTCACAATGTCCCCTCACTCTCAGGACACATGTAATACAGACAGTCCCGATGTCCTCTCACTCTCAGGACACATGTAATACAGTCCCGGTGTTCTCTCACTCTCAGGACATGTGATACAGACACTCCCAATGTCCCCTCACTCTCAGGACACATATAATACAGACAGTCCCGATGTCCTCTCACTCTCAGGACACATGTAATACAGACAGTCCCGGTGTTCTCTCACTCTCAGGACAAATGTAATACAGACAATCCCGGTGTCCTCTCACTCTCAGGACACATGTAATACAGACAGTCCCGGTGTCCTCTCACTCTCAGGACACATGTAATACAGTCCCGGTGTCCCCTCAATCTCAGGACACATGTAATACAGACAGTCCCGGTGTCCTCTCACTCTCAGGACACATGTAATACAGTCCCGGTGTCCCCTCACTCTCAGGATACGTGATACAGACACTCACAATGTCCCCTCACTCTCAGGACACATGTAATACAGACAGTCCCGATGTCCTCTCACTCTCAGGACACATGTAATACAGACAGTCCCGATTTCCCCTCACTTTCAGGACACATGTAATACAAATAGTTCCGGTGTCCTCTCACTCTCAGGACACATGTAATACAGTCCCGGTGTCCCCTCACTCTCAGGACACATGTAATACAGACAGTCCTGGTGTCCCCTCACTCTCAGGACACAGGTAATACAGAGAGTCCTGGATGTCCCCTCACTCTCAGGACACATGTCCCGATGTCCCCACACTCTCAAATATTGCAGGGTCGTAAGGCAGACGAATATCAGTGAGTTGGTGTCAGAACTACCATTGGTGTAGCGGGTGTCATGCACTAGGGCCCATGGAGATCATCGGGCCTCCTAGATGGCATATGCAGAGGGTTGGGGGCCCCGGTTTCCTCCTCCCCCCCACCTTCCTGCACTGGGACCCACCTCATGCTAGTTCCTCCTCTAGTTGGTGTGGAAGGTTTATGGTAACGTCCCAAAGTGTTTTAATGATGGCACATTCCACCACACACAGAGGTGTTAACCCAACCTGCCCAAGGTTCCTTTCCCAGGCCTCCTTGTGGGGGTCCAAGGGTGGGATGTCTCCGACCCACCAAAAAAATGCAGTGTCTACCGAAAAGGGATAGTCGCCAAAGCTGAATAGTACGCGTTTGGGAGTTGTTGTTTTTTTTTAAACTATATATGAACAGAAAAAATGGGTGGCCAAAAACCTCAACTACAGTATTTTTCTAAAATTTCTACATTTTTAGTTTTGTTTTTTAATAGTTTTTAATATTTAATATTTTTTAAAACGTGAAGGAGGGATGGAAAGTAGGGATGGGGGATTGTAATCTGGGTCAGGTGAGCTGGAAAACAGATGAGGGGGGCTGGAAAGCGGGTTAGTGGTGCTGGAAACTGGTGCTGGGGAGCCAGAAATATGGCTGTCTTCTTGTAAAAAAATTAAGTAAATTAGATTTCCAAGCTTAGGTCATTTTGACAACATATGTTACTTCTATGGGTATACTTTGTTTACACATTTGCCGAGCACAGCACAATTTTGACGTGTTGCATAACTGGAAAATCTCTGCAAAGTTTCCTGTTATGCTAAATACAGTTATAGCCCGAGGACTAATACTTTTTGGAGGCACATTCAGATATATATTTGTTGCTTCACAAAACTTATTAGGATTATCAAGTGGAAAGGCAAAGGCAAAGGTTTCCTAGGTCTACGGTAAATCACATGTGTGAAATAAAGACTTTCTGATGGCTACACTTCAATGTTGTCCCCCCAATCCCCAACAGATATCCAAAATGATTACATCAAGATACTTACATTCTTTAACAGCCTCCTCTCCTGGCCATCCCCCAAATCAATGGTCTCCTCGGCCTCCTGCTCCTCCATGGCCCTCCTGCTCCTCCTTGACCTCATGCTCCCCCATGGTCCTCCTGCTCCTTCTCAGCCTCCTGCTCCTCCTCGGCCTCCTGCTCCTCCATGGCCCTCCTGCTCCTCCTCGGCCTCCTGCTCCTTCATAGCCCTCCTGCTCCTTCATGGCTCTCCTGCTCCTCCTCGGCCTCCTGCTTCTCCATGGCCCTCCTGCTTCTCCATGGCCCTTCTGCTCCTCCATGGCCTTCCTGGTCCTCCTGCTCCTCCATGGCTCTCCTGCTCCTCCTCGTCCCTTCTGCTCCTCCATTTCCCTCCTGGTCCTCCTTGGTCTCAGGCTCCTCCTCAGCCTCCTGCTCCTCCATGGCCCTCCTGCTCCTCCTTGACCTCATGCTCCCCCATGGTCCTCCTGCTCCTTCTCGGCCTCCTGCTCCTCCTCGGCCTCCTGCTCCTCCATGGCCCTCCTGCTCCTCGGCCTCCTGCTCCTTCATGGACCTCCTGCTCCTTCATGGCCCTCCTGCTCCTCCTCGGCCTCCTGCTTCTCCATGGCCCTCCCGCTCCTCCATGGCCTTCCTGGTCCTCCTGCTCCTCCATGGCTCTCCTGCTCCTCCTCGTCCCTTCTGCTTCTCCATTTCCCTCCTGCTCCAACTCGGCCTCCGGCTCCTCCATGGCCCTCCTGGTCCTCCTCGGCCTCATGCTCCGCCATGGCCCTACTCAGCCTTCTGCTACTCCATGGCCCCCCTGGTCCTCCCTCTCCTCCATGGCCCTCCTGCTCCTCCTCGGCCTCCTGCTCCTTCATAGCCCTCCTGCTCCTTCATGGCTCTCCTGCTCCTCCTCGGCCTCCTGCTTCTCCATGGCCCTCCTGCTTCTCCATGGCCCTTCTGCTCCTCCATGGCCTTCCTGGTCCTCCTGCTCCTCCATGGCTCTCCTGCTCCTCCTCGTCCCTTCTGCTCCTCCATTTCCCTCCTGGTCCTCCTTGGTCTCAGGCTCCTCCTCAGCCTCCTGCTACTCCATGGCCCTCCTGCTCCTCCTTGACCTCATGCTCCCCCATGGTCCTCCTGCTCCTTCTCGGCCTCCTGCTCCTCCTCGGCCTCCTGCTCCTCCATGGCCCTCCTGCTCCTCGGCCTCCTGCTCCTTCATGGACCTCCTGCTCCTTCATGGCCCTCCTGCTCTTTCTCGGCCTCCTGCTTCTCCATGGCCCTCCCGCTCCTCCATGGCCTTCCTGGTCCTCCTGCTCCTCCATGGCTCTCCTGCTCCTCCTCGTCCCTTCTGCTCCTCCATTTCCCTCCTGCTCCAACTCGGCCTCCAGCTCCTCCATGGCCCTCCTGGTCCTCCTCGGCCTCATGCTCCGCCATGGCCCTACTCAGCCTTCTGCTACTCCATGGCCCCCCTGGTCCTCCCTCTCCTCCATGGCCCTCCTGCTCCTCCTTGGCCTCCTGCTCCTCCATGGCTCTCCTGCTCCTCCTCTGCCTCCTGCTCCTCCATGGCTCTCCTGCTCCTCCTCGGCCTTCTGCTCCTCCATGGCCCTCCTGCTCCTCTTCGGCCTCCTTCTCCTCCATGGCCCTCCTGCCCCTCCTCGGCCTCCTGCTCCTCCATTGCTCTCCTGCTCCTCCTCTGCCTTCTGCTCCTCCTCGGCCTTCTGCTCCTCCATGGCCCTCCTGCTCCTCCTCGGCCTCCTGCTCCTCCATGGACCTCTGGGTCCTCCTGCTCCTCCATGGCCCTCCTGCTCCTCCATGGCCCTCCTGCTCCTCCATGGCCCTCCTGCTCCTCCTCGGCCTCCTGCTCCTCCATGGCCCTCCTGCTCCTCTTCGGCCTTCTGCTCCTCCATGGCCCTCCTGCTCCTCCTCGGCCTCCTGCTCCTCCATGGCCCTCCTGCTCCTCCTCAGTCTCTTGCTCCTCCTCGGCCTCAACTCTGGTCTCTGGTCTCGCCGCACTTCTTTGCCACCGTAAATGTAGTCTATATCCGTCTCACTTTCATAGAGAAAGCCAGATGGTGTCAGGTTGCATTGTGCCACACATAGACAATAAACACAGCTCTTCACCACTTACAGATGGACTTGACCTGGGAGGTTTCTATTATTCACATAGTGAATCAGAGACATCATGATTACATAGCAGGCCTTGTACTTTGTCCATTGAAGGTCATTATCAGCCATATTGCTTTGCTATGTTCCAGTTTTAACAGTTATGTTAGTTTGGTAAAATATCATCATCATCATGATCATCAATATTTATTTATATAGTACCAGCAAACTCCATAGGGCTTTACAATAATAAAATAATACTGGGTAATACAGACAGACAGACAGAGAGGTAAGAAGGCCAAGCTCGCAAGCTTACAATCTATGGGTCAATGGGAGTCTTATACATGAGGTCAACTTCTGGCAGGACCAGAATACAGAGATAAAGAGTGGGCCATATGATCCAGTCACACAGCAATGTTGGTCAGGGACACAGAGGGTTGAAGTCTTGTGGGAATTGTGCAAAGGGTGGTTCCACAAAGCCTGAAAAAAGTCCTGTAACTGGGAATGGGAGCAGGTAATGAGAGTGGATGAGAGATGCATATATGTGCAGAACGGAGGTGTCGAGTTGGGAGAAATTTTGAGACAAGTAGGAAGATGTACACTATATGGACAAAAGTATTCGGACGCTTGACCATTACACCAATAGAGACTGTAATAACATTGTCTTTAGACATATATACTTTAATATGGAGTTGGTCCCCCTTTTGCAACGATAACAGCTTCCATTCTTCTTGGAAGGCTTTCCACAAGATGTTGAAGTGTTTCTGTGGGAATTTGTGTCTATTCATTCTGTAGAGCATTTATGAGGTCAGGCACTGATGTTGGACGAGAAGGCCTGGCTCGTAATCTCCGTTCCAGTTCATCCCAAAGGTGTTCGATGGGGTTGAGGTCAGGGCTCTGTGTGGGCCAGTCAAGTTCTTCCACATCGAACTCATCAAACCATGTCTTTGTAGTCCTTGCTGTGTGCACTGGGGCACAGTCATGTTGGAATAGAAAAGGGCCTTCCCAGAACTGTTGCTGCAAAGTTGGAAGTATAGCATTGTCCAAAATGACTTGTAATGATGAAGCATTAAGATTGCCCTAAACTGGAAATAAGGGGCCTAGCCCAAACCCTGAAAAACAGTCCCATACCATTATCCCTCCTCCACCAAACTTCACAGTTGGCATAATGCAGTCAGGTAGGTAACGTTCTCTTGGCATCCGCCAAACCCAGACTCACCCATCTGACTGCCAAACAGAGAAGTGTGATTCATCACTCCACAGAACACGTTTCCACTGCTCCACAGTCCAGTGTCAGTGTGCTTTACACCACTCCATCCGACCCTTGCCATTGGTCTTGGTGATGTGAGGCTTGTATGCAGCTGTTTGGCCATGGAAACCCATTCCATTAAGCTCCCGTTGCACAGTGTATGTGCTTACATTAATGCCAGTGGAAGTTTGGAACTCTTCAGCTATGGAATCAGCAGAGCGTTGCCGACTTTGATGCACCATGCACCTTAGCAGTCGTTGACCCTGCTCTGTGATTTTACGTGGTCTTCTGCTTTGTGGCTGAGTTGCTGTTGTTACTAAATGCTTCCACTTACTAATAATACCACTTACAGTTGACCGTGAAATATCCAGTAGGGATGAAATTTCACAAATCGTCTTATTACAAAGGTGGCATCCTATCCCAGTACCACGCTTGATGTCACGGATCTCTTCAGAACGACCCATTTTGTATCACAAAATAGGTGCTTGATGTTATACACCTCTGGCAACAGGTCTGATTGAAACACCTCAATTCAATAATTAACAGGTGTAGCCAAATACTTTTGTCCATATAGTGTACATAGGTGCAGTTTTGTTGGTGGCCTTGTATGTTAGTAGAATAATTTTATATTGAAGTCAGTAAAAAACAGGCAACCAATGTAGAGTGACAGAGTGGCTCAGCAGAGGAAGAACAATTTGCAAGAAGAACCAAACTAACCGCTGCGTGCAAAGTAGATGGTAGGAGTGCGAGTCTGATTCGGGAAAGACCAGTAAGGAGGGAATTGCAATAGTCGATGCGGGAGATGATGAGTTCATGAATTAAAGTTTTTGCAGTGTCTTGTGTAAGATATGTGCGTATTCTATAAATGTTTTTTAGATGTAATATGATTTAAATATAGAGGTCGCTCCACATCCGCTGAAGTTGTACCACAGTACGCCTGCGTAGAGGTGGAACTAGTGAGTGCAGGGAAACGGAGAGGAGGGAAACAAGCCCACAGCTCCCTAGTTCCCTGTGCAGCAGTCCCCATTATCTCCAAGGGCCCCGATGCACCGTACCTGTTGCACCAATGGTAGTTTCGCCCCTGTGCTTGCGGTTAAACTGCAACCGTAGGCGTCTGCGGACGGCCATGTACACCTGCAGCTCGCCTTCATTGGAAAAAAAACCTGTCCATTCCAGTGGTAAGTACCTGCAGCTCGGCACGGGCACACTTGGCAGCCCTCATGTTTGCAATTGAATGAAACTTTTTAACATCCGTGCACTGATTGGTTCTCAGTGCATGTATAGGTCTAGACACATCCCTCTTGGATCCCTTCAATGCCATATGCAAGATCTGTAAATCACCTGTCAACCATCACCAACTGTATACAGGCAATTAGACACGTAATAAAGCTTAGCCATTCATACACAGAACGTACCTGCATGCCCTATATATCAGCTGGAGAGGCAATTATTCAGCCCTGTCATTTAGGATCTCAGCAACGTTCTGAGCTTCCACATTGCTGTAATATCATTGTATGTTTTTTGAGACATCTCTTGGTCTAGTCTGCTCTCGATTCTGCTCTAGTGGGGAGTAGCAGGTCCTATGTGAGCCACTTTACAGGGCATTCACGTTACTAATGCCTGTTTTTTTTACTTCTCTTTCGACCCATGTCTGACCACGAAGAGCCAGGCCCGCGTCAGGCCTCAGGTGGAGGAAGCCCAATTTTACATCACAGGAGGTGGAGGTTTTGGCCCAGCTGGTGGTTTAGAGGCTACACTCC
This sequence comes from Mixophyes australis, assembly GCA_036250195.1. Taxonomy (NCBI): domain Eukaryota; kingdom Metazoa; phylum Chordata; class Amphibia; order Anura; family Limnodynastidae; genus Mixophyes; species Mixophyes australis. The sequence goes on along the minus strand of JAVHZZ010000002.1, from coordinate 11,459,328 downwards.
GCCACCTGACCACTCTCCACCCCAACAAATTCTCTGGCTTTGGATGACATAACAATGCAGGTGAATGACATGGCTCAGTTCCCATTAGCACAACACCTCACTCCTGTCCATTGTCCTAACTTTCTCACACAAGACCCTCATCAAACACCATTTTTCCATGGTTATAATCTCCTCTTTTGGCCCAAACCCATTTTTGCAAAATAATTTATCACTATCAGCCTCTTAATTTCAAACCCCTTCTGCCCACCCTCCAGCCACTTCTGCTCCTACATTGTCTGGGCTTTTTTTTTATATATTTTTTTCCTCCATTAAAAAACATTTATTAGATGTTTATTTTATTATTTGTGTTTACATCACATAATATATTTCTAGGGTGTATATGAGAGATCCCTTAAGCGCTTAAATACTTCTTCTTACTTGAATTTGGTTGTGAAGATGTGAAACTAGTGCAAGGTATCTTTCGAAGTTTATTGAGTTGCAGTAGGAGCAGGGGCTCTGTAAACATTCTTATTATCATATCTACATTAGAATGTTCTTAATGTCTACTGAACATAAAATACATTTTTACAGATGCTCCCAATTGCAGACAAATTTATACGATACTGATATCACAAAGACTCAGACTAAGCATATAGGTGGTGCAAGAGATACAGTATGACAAGTAACATTGAGATTGATACGGACACGGCTGTGTGCGCTCGAGTTGGGAGGAGACTGTACAAAAAGGAATAAAGTGTAGAACTCTGCAAGTAAACACGGTAATTAGACCGAGAAAAGCCTGATTTAATGTTACCATTTAGTAGTTAGTCTGAAGTGTGAAGGCTCTCTGCGTTACTACAACATCGCGGATTTCTCTTCGCCATCCATAGAGGAACGAGTACAAATCCGTCATGTTGCAGTACCGTAGTACCGAATAAATGGCAAGTGCAATCTTCAGAGGAACATCACCTGTCCATAACCCTATAATAAAGTATCTAAAAGTGGTGTGGTTTCTTGGGTTCTTATTGTGGGCGGGGCTTCACCTCCGTCTAAGTATCTACGTAGGGGTTGGTGACACTCTTCGGCTCTTACCCAGGAACGGGGTGCAGTCCCCACGAAGACCTAAAACAAGAGAACCAAGACAAATGTGGAGTTGGGAAGAGCTGCACCTAAGACGAGGTAAAATCAGCTGATGAAGCCAAGATGCGGGCACAATATTTTAATAAGTATTTTGTATAATCTGTATATTTTGCATCATGTTGTATAATCAGCGCAGTGTATAAAAGAGCCATACAGCAGCTGAGTCTATGCGCTTTTATTGAGGAGGCTGAAAGGACTCCGTTGTAGACATGTCTGTGCTACTCCCGACGTCAGAGAGGGCGGAGCTGCCCTCAGGATTGACCTCTAGTGACGGCTCTGGGTTTGATACAGTGTCCGCTGACGCCTCCTTGTTTTGGCTTTCATAATCTGCCATCCTGCGTTGCACAACCCCAGGCATTAGCCCCACATATGCCGCCATCAGACGATGGTTTGAGCGGATGAGCTTGGACGCACAACTGTCCAGACATTGCTCCTGTGAGATCGGGAAAGAGGAGAAGAGTCAGATTATTATTATTATTATTATTAAAGGTTACACTCCTACAACGAGCAGAATGCCACCGAATCTCCAGGCAGTGTTGGCATCATCTACTGGACCACATAACTCTATTACCTGGATTTACGTAAGAGCTATAAGACATCTAGCAGCCGAAACAATGTACGTCAAATCCCTTATCCAAGAAATATACTAGGACTGTTCTATTAATATGTTTACAGCTTCAATAATACACCTTCGGGCAGCCGGACAAGTACAGACCACCTTACATGAATACCACCAATTAATTATAAACTGGCAGCCAAAATAACATTCACCGACTAATACACTTGACCAACCGATCAGATGCAGACACATGCGGCCATTCTGTCTACGGTCATGTGCATCTCGCACCTTATCTACCTCACTGGTCCATCCTAAGTGCACAGCTGCGCTCATCTCCCTCTCTCCAACACCTCTACCTGCTCTCAGTCTAAATAACCACCGCTCCCCACGTTACCTATAATGTCATTTGAAATGGATAATCAATGCATACAAAATGGAAGTTGAATGAAACAGGTTGTGCTTAATGCTTAGGATGCAAAGAGTTAACATTATATTAGTTGACAAACTAAAATGTTCTTGTGTAGCAGAAGTTATTTAAGTGTCACATGTAGCAATCTATTAACTGGTAGTTTATCTTGCAATTTATCTAACGAAATGTACTCCCCACAATAGCAAAAAGTGAAGTTGTGGTAAGGCCTTCTTGACTGTAGACCTGTAAGTGAGGGATGTTAAGGGAGCCTATAAATGGACTGATATTATTGGTTAAAAGTCTTATTGACACAACACAGCCCCAGGCCTGGTCCCCATGTGTAATTTTGGGTTGTGAGATACAATGTGACACAAGACAGCCCCAGGCCTGGTCCCCATGTGTAATGTTGGGTTGTGAGATACAATATGAAAGAAGACAGCCCCAGGCCTGGTCATGTGTAATGTTGGGCTGTGATATACAATGTGACAGAAGACAGCCCCAGGCCTGGTCCCCATGTGTAATGTTGTGTTGTGAGATACAATGTGACAGAAGACTGCCCCAGGCCTGGTCATGTGTAATGTTGGGCTGTGATATACAATGTGACAGAAGACAGCCCCAGGCCTGGTCCCCATGTGTAATGTTGGGCTGTGAGATACAATGTGACAGAAGACAGCCCCAGGCCTGGTCCCCATGTGTAATGTTGGGCTGTGATATACAATGTGACAGAAGACAGCCCCAGGCCTGGTTCCCATGTGTAATGTTGGGTTGTGATATACAATGTGACAGAAGACAGCCCCAGGCCTGGTCCCCATGTGTAATGTTGGGCTGTGATATACAATGTGACAGAAGACAGCCCCAGGCCTGGTCCCCATGTGTAATTTTGTGTTGTGATATACAATGTGACAGAAGACAGCCCCAGGCCTGGTCCCCATGTGTAATGTTGTGTTGTGAGATACAATGTGACAGAAGACAGCCCCAGGCCTGGTCCCCATGTGTAATGTTGTGTTGTGAGATACAATGTGACAGAAGACAGCCCCAGGCCTGGTCCCTATGTGTAATGTTGGGCTGCGATATACAATGTGACACAAGACAGCCCCAGGCCTGGTCATGTGTAATGTTGTGTTGTGATATACAATGTGATAGAAGACAGCCCCAGGCCTGGTTCCCATGTGTAATGTTGGGTTGTGATATACAATGTGATAGAAGACAGCCCCAGGCCTGGTCCCCATGTGTAATGTTGGGTTGTGAGATACAATATGAAAGAAGACAGCCCCAGGCCTGGTCATGTGTAATGTTGGGCTGTGATATACAATGTGACACAAGACAGCCCCAGGCCTGGTCATGTGTAATGTTGGGCTGTGATATACAATGTGACAGAAGACAGCCCCAGGCCTGGTTCCCATGTGTAATGTTGGGCTGTGATATACAATGTGACAGAAGACAGCCCCAGGCCTGGTCCCCATGTGTAATGTTGGGCTGTGATATACAATGTGACAGAAGACAGCCCCAGGCCTGGTCCCCATGTGTAATGTTGTGTTGTGAGATACAATGTGACAGAAGACAGCCCCAGGCCTGGTCCCCATGTGTAATGTTGGGCTGTGATATACAATGTGACACAAGACAGCCCCAGGCCTGGTCCCCATGTGTAATGTTGGGCTGTGATATACAATGTGACAGAAGACTGCCCCAGGCCTGGTCCCCATGTGTAATGTTGGGCTGTGATATACAATGTGACAGAAGACAGCCCCAGGCCTGGTCCCCATGTGTAATGTTGGGTTGTGAGATACAATGTGACAGAAGACTGCCCCAGGCCTGGTCCCCATGTGTAATGTTGGGCTGTGATATACAATGTGACACAAGACAGCCCCAGGCCTGGTCCCCATGTGTAATGTTGGGCTGTGATATACAATGTGACACAAGACAGCCCCAGGCCTGGTCCCCATGTGTAATGTTGGGTTGTGAGATACAATGTGACAGAAGACAGCCCCAGGCCTGGTCCCCATGTGTAATGTTGGGCTGTGATATACAATGTGATAGAAGACAGCCCCAGGCCTGGTTCCCATGTGTAATGTTGGGTTGTGAGATACAATGTGACAGAAGACAGCCCCAGGCCTGGTCCCCATGTGTAATGTTGGGTTGTGATATACAATGTGACAGAAGACAGCCCCAGGCCTGGTTCCCATATGTAATTTTGTGTTGTGAGATACAATATGAAAGAAGACAGCCCCAGGCCTGGTCCCCATGTGTAATGTTGTGTTGTGAGATACAATGTGACAGAAGACAGCCCCAGGCCTGGTCCCCATGTGTAATGTTGGGTTGTGAGATACAATGTGACAGAAGACTGCCCCAGGCCTGGTCCCCATGTGTAATGTTGGGCTGTGATATACAATGTGACACAAGACAGCCCCAGGCCTGGTCCCCATGTGTAATGTTGGGCTGTGATATACAATGTGACAGAAGACAGCCCCAGGCCTGCTACCCCATGTGACAGTTTGGGCTGTATGATAGATACAATGTTATAAGACAAGGCTCAGCCTCGGTACCTCGTCCATGGTAAGGGATCGGTAGTTCAGGTTCTTAGCGCAGCGGCTGAAGCAGAGCTCAGTCATCTTGTTATAAACTAATAGGAAATCCCGCAGCTGGAGAGAGAATGAGAAACGGATTAATTACAAACTTACGTTATGTGGAACAATACGTGTGACACTGATAATATCATTTCTGCCTCTAACCCACGGTCAGTTGTATTTCATTTACACACAGCGGGCGGCAACCAGTGGTCTTCTAGACAAATGTCAAAGAAGAAAGTAAAATATTTCTACACCCAGTGAAGAAAGGATGTGCCACGGTGTTTAACACACACACACACATATATACGTGGAAGTCTTATCTGAGAAGACAACACACATTACTGGTGCTACAAATGGGCGGTCTAACCGTGGCACGTAGCAGGCGTACTGACAGAATGTAATTGAAATCCTTTCTGCACCCATTATTATGGAAACATATTTCTTTAGCATTCCTTTAGATAAATTAAATGGAAAAGCTTTATAAAGTGGGTGGATGTGTCATCAAAAGGGTGACTTGACATCTGAAATTGCTACAGGAACTGCCTGTAACTATTTCAAATTTCCCCCCTATATCTCCATATGTCAGCCTAAGAAGAATGCACTGCCCAAGAATCATTGGGATGTATTCTCATTTTCACTACTATACTGGCCCCTAACAAATGCATTTCTAGCGATGTGAATGGATGCACAGATTCCGTGTGCTCTGCATTTCTATATCATGGAGAGCATGAGGAAATATCAGACTTAGGGCTAGATTTACTAAACTGCGGGCTTGAAAAAGTGGAGATGCTGCCTATAACAACCAGATTCTAGATGTCATTTTTTTTAGTACATTCTACAAAATGACAGCTAGAATCTGATTGGTTGCTATAGGCAACATCTCCACTTTTTCAAACCTGCAGTTTAGTAAATATACCCCTTTGTGTCTATCCTGCCTATAATGTTGGAATCATTTATAACTGATGGTGCAAGGATTTTACATAGGGAAGTCTACAAGATTTTTTTGTTCTCTTCATTTCCTGTTAAGTGCCGAGGTCTCAGTAAGTGAAGGGTACAAAGGAAAATTGTTTCCCCTGGAATATGTTGTTTTCTAGATCAAGAGAAGGAACTTCCTCACATTGCGCATTTGTTGCTGATCCCCCTCCATGGCACGCCTGGAGGTCTCACAGGTCCCAGACTCGTCGTACACCCAGGGATCTCACAGGTCCTGGCCCGTCGTACGCCTGGGGGTCTCACAGGTCCTGGCCCGTCGTATGCCTGGAGGTCTCGTATGCCTGGGGGTCTCACAGGTCCCAGACTCGTCGTACACCCAGGGATCTCACAGGTCCTGGCCCGTCGTACGCCTGGGGGTCTCACAGGTCCTGGCCCGTCGTATGCCTAGGGGTCTCACAGGTCCCAGACTCGTCGTACACCCAGGGATCTCAAAGGTCCTGGCCCGTCGTATGCCTGGGGGCCTCACAGGTCCTGGTCCTTTGTACGCCCAGAGATCTCAAGGGTCCTGGTCTGTCGTACGCCCGGGGGTCTCACAGGTCCTGGCCCCTCGTATGCCCGGGGGTCTCACAGGTCCTGGCCCCTCGTCTGCCTGGGGGTCTCACAGGTCCTGGCCCCACGTACACCCAGAGATCTCAAGGGTCCTGGCCCGTCGTATGCCCAGGGGTCTCACAGGTGCTGGCCCCTCATATGCCTGGGGGCCTGACAGGTCCCCGAGTTTATAAACCTGGAGGTCTTACTGATTCCAGCCTGGGGGGGGGTCCCAGAGGTCCCAAACTTTTCAAGCCTCGGGGTCTCACAGATTTCAGAAGTGTTGTACACCCTGAGGTCTCACAGACTGTAGGCTCTTCCTATCATACTGTCGCTGTCCCTCTCTGTCAGATGTCTCTTTTTCATGTGACCGTTCTGGGCGCCGCCATTACTCTCATACCCCAGTGACGTCACCTAGTATCTGCTCACTGATTGGCTGGTTACAGTCACACTGGTCCCCGGCAGCCATTTTCCCGGAGACCAGCTCTCTGTAAGGTGGGTAAGATGTCTCCCACAGAGTCCTGTCACACACCGGAACTTCTCCTAATCCGCCAACCACAAGATGGAGGGGACACTTCCGGCTGCCTGAGACAGCTGTCAGGGAGACTCCTCCCACGAGAGACATCAGATTAGAGAGACCGTATTATGTGTGATATACAGAGACTGTACTGAGGCTGAGACCTCTCCCTAATAGATTGAGACACTAAGCGTCCGAGAGACAGCCTAACATCTGAGAGAGTGCACCCAGAGACATCCTGCACGTGAGAGAGTGCTCCCAGAGACACCCTGCATCTGAGAGAGTGCCCCAGGACATCCTGCACCTGAGAGAGTGCTCCCAGAGACATCCTGCACCTGAGAGAGTGCTCCCAGAGACACCCTGCACCTGAGAGAGTGCACCCAGGGACATCCTGCAAGTGAGAGAGTGCTCCCAGAGACATCCTGCACGTGAGAGAGTGCTCCCAGAGACATCCTGCACCTGAGGGAGTGCACCCAGAGACATCCTGCACCTGAGCGAGTGCACCCAGAGACATCCTGCAGCTGAGCGAGTGCACCCAGAGACATCCTGCAGCTGAGCGAGTGCACCCAGAGACATCCTGCAGCTGAGCGAGTGCACCCAGAGACATCCTGCAGCTGAGCGAGTGCACCCAGAGACATCCTGCAGCTGAGCGAGTGCACCCAGAGACATCCTGCAGCTGAGCGAGTGCACCCAGAGACATCCTGCAGCTGAGCGAGTGCACCCAGAGACATCCTGCAGCTGAGCGAGTGCACCCAGAGACATCCTGCAGCTGAGCGAGTGCACCCAGAGACATCCTGCAGCTGAGCGAGTGCACCCAGAGACATCCTGCAGCTGAGCGAGTGCACCCAGAGACATCCTGCAGCTGAGCGAGTGCACCCAGAGACATCCTGCAGCTGAGCGAGTGCACCCAGAGACATCCTGCAGCTGAGCGAGTGCACCCAGAGACATCCTGCAGCTGAGAGACAGTCCCTCTTAGAGTGGAAAAGTGTATTAAGTGTTACAAGTGTGAGAGAGAAGCTGAGAGACTGCTCCTAATATTGTTCAGTTGTCAGTTTGCACAGCTAATAGACCATTCTCTATCCCGGGAGAAGCACACTGGAGATCTGCGAGACTGTTTGCATGAGAGACATCTACTTGTGAAGGATTATTTCTGGAAGATCGATGTCCTTAAGGGACTGTCTGCATGAGAAGTGACCACCTAATGAGACAGTCTGAGATCTGAGCTTCAGGTGAGACTGCAGGTGACCTCAATGACCCTGTCTCAATGTACAGGGTCACAAGAAACTACAACATGTCATATATGCAGAGATCTCTATATATCACAGGTAATACAGACTGTGTCCTATATACAGAGATCTCTATATATCACAGGTAATACAGACTATGCCCTATATACTGATATCTCTATATCAAAGGTAATACAGACTGCGTCTTATATACAGAGATCTCTATATATTACAGGTAACACAGACTGCGTCCTATATACAGAGATCTCTGTATATCACAGGTAATACAGACTGTCCTATATATAGAGATCTCTATATATCACAGGTAATACAGACTATGTCCTATATACAGATATACAGAGATCTCTATATATCACAGGTAATATAGACAGTGTCCTATATACAGAGATCTCTATATATCACAGGTAATATAGACAGTGTCCTATATACAGAGATCTCTATATATCACAGGTAATACAGACAGTGTCCTATATACAGAGATCTCTATATATCACAGGTAATATAGACAGTGTCCTATATACAGAGATCTCTATATATCACAGGTAATACAGACTGCGTCCTATATACAGTGATCTCTATATATCACAGGTAATACAGACTGTGTCCTATATACAGAGATCTCTATATATCACAGGTAATACAGACTATGCCCTATATACTGATATCTCTATATCAAAGGTAATACAGACTGCGTCTTATATACAGAGATCTCTATATATTACAGGTAACACAGACTGCGTCCTATATACAGAGATCTCTGTATATCACAGGTAATACAGACTGTCCTATATATAGAGATCTCTATATATCACAGGTAATACAGACTATGTCCTATATACAGATATACAGAGATCTCTATATATCACAGGTAATATAGACAGTTTCCTATATACAGAGATCTCTATATATCACAGGTAATATAGACAGTGTCCTATATACAGAGATCTCTATATATCACAGGTAATATAGACAGTGTCCTATATACAGAGATCTCTATATATCACAGGTAATACAGACTGCGTCCTATATACAGTGATCTCTATATATCACAGGTAATACAGACTGCGTCCTATATACAGAGATCTCTATATATCACAGGTAATACAGACTGTGTCCTATATACAGAGATCTCTATATATCACAGGTAATATAGACAGTGTCCTATATACAGAGATCTCTATATCACAGGTAATATAGAAGTGTCCTACATACAGAGATCTCTATATATCACAGGTAATATAGAAGTGTCCTATATACAGAGATCTCTATATATCACAGGTAATACAGACTGTGTCCTATATACAGAGATCTCTATATATTACAGGTAACACAGACTGCGTCCTATATACAGAGATCTCTGTATATCACAGGTAATACAGACTGTCCTATATATAGAGATCTCTATATATCACAGGTAATACAGACAGTGTCCTATATACAGAGATCTCTATATATCACAGGTAATATAGACAGTGTCCTATATACAGAGATCTCTATATATCACAGGTAATACAGACTGCGTCCTATATACAGTGATCTCTATATATCACAGGTAATACAGACTGTGTCCTATATACAGAGATCTCTATATATCACAGGTAATACAGACTGTGTCCTATATACAGAGATCTCTATATATCACAGGTAATACAGACAGTGTCCTATATACAGAGATCTCTATATATCACAGGTAATACAGACTATGCCCTATATACTGATATCTCTATATCAAAGGTAATACAGACTGCATCTTATATACAGAGATCTCTATATATTACAGGTAACACAGACTGCGTCCTATATACAGAGATCTCTGTATATCACAGGTAATACAGACTGTCCTATATATAGAGATCTCTATATATCACAGGTAATACAGACTATGTCCTATATACAGATATACAGAGATCTCTATATATCACAGGTAATACAGACTGTGTCCTATATACAGAGATCTCTATATATCATAGGTAATACAGACTGTGTCCTATATACAGAGATCTCTATATATCACAGGTAATACAGATTGTGTCCTATATACTGAGATCTCTATATATCACAGGTAATACAGGCTGCGTCCTATATACAGAGATCTCTATATATCACAGGTAATACAGACTGTGTCCTATATACAGAGATCTCTATATATCACAGGTAATATAGACAGTGTCCTATATACAGAGATCTCTATATATCACAGGTAATATAGACAGTGTCCTATATACAGAGATCTCTATATATCACAGGTAATACAGACTGCGTCCTATATACAGTGATCTCTATATATCACAGGTAATACAGACTGTGTCCTATATACAGAGATCTCTATATATCACAGGTAATACAGACTGTGTCCTATATACAGAGATCTCTATATATCACAGGTAATATAGACAGTGTCCTATATACAGAGATCTCTATATCACAGGTAATATAGAAGTGTCCTACATACAGAGATCTCTATATATCACAGGTAATATAGAAGTGTCCTATATACAGAGATCTCTATATATCACAGGTAATACAGGCTGTGTCCTATATACAGAGATCTCTATATATTACAGGTAACACAGACTGCGTCCTATATACAGAGATCTCTGTATATCACAGGTAATACAGACTGTCCTATATATAGAGATCTCTATATATCACAGGTAATACAGACAGTGTCCTATATACAGAGATCTCTATATATCACAGGTAATATAGACAGTGTCCTATATACAGAGATCTCTATATATCACAGGTAATACAGACTGCGTCCTATATACAGTGATCTCTATATATCACAGGTAATACAGACTGTGTCCTATATACAGAGATCTCTATATATCACAGGTAATACAGACTGTGTCCTATATACAGAGATCTCTATATATCACAGGTAATACAGACAGTGTCCTATATACAGAGATCTCTATATATCACAGGTAATACAGACTATGCCCTATATACTGATATCTCTATATCAAAGGTAATACAGACTGCATCTTATATACAGAGATCTCTATATATTACAGGTAACACAGACTGCGTCCTATATACAGAGATCTCTGTATATCACAGGTAATACAGACTGTCCTATATATAGAGATCTCTATATATCACAGGTAATACAGACTATGTCCTATATACAGATATACAGAGATCTCTATATATCACAGGTAATACAGACTGTGTCCTATATACAGAGATCTCTATATATCATAGGTAATACAGACTGTGTCCTATATACAGAGATCTCTATATATCACAGGTAATACAGATTGTGTCCTATATACTGAGATCTCTATATATCACAGGTAATACAGGCTGCGTCCTATATACAGAGATCTTTATATATCACAGGTAATACAGACTGTGTCCTATATACAGAGATCTCTATATATCACAGGTAATATAGACAGTGTCCTATATACAGAGATCTCTATATCACAGGTAATATAGAAGTGTCCTACATACAGAGATCTCTATATATCACAGGTAATATAGAAGTGTCCTATATACAGAGATCTCTATATATCACAGGTAATACAGACTGTGTCCTATATACAGAGATCTCTATATATCACAGGTAATACAGACTGTGTCCTATATACAGAGATCTCTATATATCACAGGTAATATAGAAGTGTCCTATATACAGATATCTCTATATGTCACAGGTAATACAGACTGTGTCCTATATACAGAGATCTCTATATGTCACAGGTAATACAGACTGTGTCCTATATACAGAGATCTCTATATATCACAGGTAATATAGAAGTGTCCCTATATACAGAGATCTTTATTTATCACAGGTAATACAGACTGTGTCCTATATACAGAGATCTCTATATATCACAGGTAATATAGACTGCGTCCTATATACAGAGATCTCTGTATATAGGACGCAGTCTGTATTACCTGTGATATATAGAGATCTCTGTATATAGGACGCAGTCTGTATTACCTGTGATATATAGAGATCTCTATATATCACAGGTAATATAGAAGTGTCCTATATACAGAGATCTCTATATATCACAGGTAATATAGAAGTGTCCTATATACAGAGATCTCTATATATCACAGGTAATATAGAAGTGTCCTATATACAGAGATCTCTATATATCACAGTTAATACAGATTGTGTCCTATATACAGAGATCTCTATATATTACAGGCAATATAGAAGTGTCCTATATACAGAGATCTCTATATATCACAGGTAATACAGACTGTGTCCTATATACAGAGATCTCTATATATCACAGGTAATACAGACTGCGTCCTATATACAGAGATCTCTATATATCACAGGTAATACAGACTGTCCTATATACAGAGATCTCTATATATCACAGGTAATACAGGCCATGTCAGTGTGATCTATATATCGCAGTGTGTACAGGTCAGACAGTCTCGGTGCCTGCAGGTAATCTCGGTGGGCGGAGTCTGGGTGCTGGGAGGGGCTGGGGGCGGTACATTAGTTATTGCTGACTCTGTTCTGTTACTGAGTGCTCAGTATATGCTGGTTTCTCCTGATATGAGTCGGATCCAGGTAATGTTTAATCTGTCACCTGTGCGCTGTGTGTTTGTGTCTGTCCTTGTACGTTTCTGTACCAGTAACTGTACATTGCTGTGTTCTTACTTATGTGTTTCTGTAGACTTTAGATACACATGTACTGTGGCACAGACATGCTTTTATGGTCATTAGTAATATGTGAATACAGCGGCCATGCCTGAGGGATCCTTGTTACTGTGGCCATTGCCCTTCACAGCCTGTCACCCACATGGGGTATTGCCATCAGCATATATGTGCACACACCTGTAGCCCCTGCTTGTCCCTTCCCTGTTTACAGGAAAACCTGTTCTGCCACTTTCTGTATCCTGGAAAATAGTGTTCAGGAGCTGCCAACTTCCCCTCCCATCCCTGCTGCTTTATACAGAGGTAACATGTCACTATCGGAATGTGCAGGGCGCCTTCTGCCTTCTAAGTGGGGAGCAGTATACTGCTTATATGCAGTGTGCGCTCTTTCTTTTGCAGTGCAGCGCTCTCTTGTGCAGTGCTCTCTCTCTCTTGTGCAGCGCTCGCGCTCTCTCTTGTGCAGTGCAACGCTCACGCTCTCTTGTGCAGTGCAGCACTCGCGCTCTCTTGCGCAGTGCAGCGCTCGCGCTCTCTTGCGCAGTGCAGCGCTCGCGCTCTCTTGTGCAGCGCTCGCGCTCTCTTGTGCAGCGCTCGCGCTCTCTTGTGCAGTGCAGCGCTCGCTCTCTTGTGCAGCGCTCGCTCTCTTGTGCAGTGCAGCGCTCGCTCTCTTGTGCAGCGCTCTCTCTCTCTTGTGCAGTGCAGCGCTCGTGCTCTCTTGTGCAGTGCAGCGCTCGTGCTCTCTTGTGCAGCGCTCGCTCTCTTGTGCAGTGCAGCGCTCTCCCTTGTGCAGTGCAGCGCTCTCCCTTGTGCAGCGCGGCGCCCGCCCTCTCGTGTGCAGTGCAGCACTCTCTCCCTTGTGCAGTGCAGCGCTCACGCTCTCTTGTGCAGTGCAGCGCTCGCGCTCTCTCGTGCAGCGCAGCGCTCGCGCTCTCTCGTGCAGCGCGCTCTCCCGTGCAGTTCAGCGCGCTCTCCTGTGCAGTTCAGCGCGCTCTCCTGTGCAGTTCAGCGCGCTCTCCTGTGCAGTGCAACGCCCTCTCTCTTGTGCAGCTCCTCCTCCTCATGGTACCCGCGGTTCTTCTCCTCCTCCTCCTCCTCATGGTACCCGCGGCTCTCCTCCTCCTCCTCCTCCTCCTCATGGTACCCGCGGCTCTCCTCCTCCTCCTCCTCCTCATGGTACCCCGCGGCTCTCCTCCTCCTCCTCCTCCTCCTCCTCATGGTACCCGCGGCTCTACTCCTCCTCCTCCGCCACTTCCTCCTCATGGTACCCGCGGCTCTACTCCTCCTCCTCCTCCTCATGGTACCCGCGGCTCTCCTCCTCCTCCTCCTCCTCCTCATGGTACCCGCGGCTCTCCTCCTCCTCCTCCTCCTCCTCCTCATGGTACCCGCGGCTCTCCTCCTCCTCCTCCTCCTCCTCCTCATGGTACCCGCGGCTCTCCTCCTCCTCCTCCTCCTCATCCTCCTCATGGTATCCGCGGCTCTCCTCCTCCTCCTCCTCCTCATGGTACCCGCGGCTCTCCTCCTCCTCTTCCTCCTCCTCATGGTACCCGCGGCTCTCCTCCTCCTCCTCCTCCTCCTCCTCCTCCTCCTCCTCATGGTACCTGCAGCTCTCCTCCTCCTCCTCCTCCTCCTCCTCATGGTACCCCCGGCTCTCCTTCTGCTCCTCCCCCTCCTCCTCCTCCTCATGGTACCCGCGACTCTCCTACTCCTCCTCCTCCTCCTCATGGTACCCGCGGCTCTCCTCCTCCTCATGGTACCCGCGGCTCTCCTCCTCCTCCTCCTCCTCCTCATGGTACCCGCGGCTCTCCTCCTCCTCCTCCTCCTCCTCATGGTACCCGCGGCTCTACTCCTCCTCCTCCTCCTCCTCCTTATGGTACCCGCGGCTCTACTCCTCCTCCTCATGGTACCCGCGGCTCACCTCCTCCTCCTCCTCCTCATGGTACCCGCGGCTCTCCTCCTCCTCCTCCTCATGGTACCCGCGGCTCTCCTCCTCCTCCTCCTCCTCCTCCTCCTCCTCATGGTACCCGCGGCTCTCCTCCTCCTCTTCCTCCTCCTCATGGTACCCGCGGCTCTCCTCCTCCTCTTCCTCCTCCTCATGGTACCCGCGGGTCTCCTCCTCCTCCTCCTCCTCCTCCTCCTCATGGTACCCGCAGCTCTCCTCCTCCTCCTCCTCCTCATGGTACCCCCCGGCTCTCCTTCTGCTCCTCCCCCTCCTCCTCATGGTACCCGCGACTCTCCTCTTCCTCCTCCTCCTCATCCTCCTCCTCCTCCTCATGGTACCCGTGGCTCTCCTCCTCCCCCTCCTCCTCCTCCTCATGGTACCCGTGGCTCTCCTCCTCCCCCTCCTCCTCCTCCTCATGGTACCCGTGGCTCTCCTCCTCCCCCTCCTCCTCCTCCTCATGGTACCCGTGGCTCTCCTCCTCCTCCTCCTCCTCCCCCTCCTCATGGTACCCGCGGCTCTCCTCCTCCTCCTCCTCCTCCTCATGGTACCCCCGGCTCTCCTTCTCCTCCTCCCCCTCCTCCTCCTCCTCCTCATGGTACCCGCGGCTCTCCTCCTCCTCCTCATGGTACCCGCGGCTCTCCTCCTCCTCCTCCTCCCCCTTCTCATGGTACCCCCCGGCTCTCCTTCTCCTCCTCCTCCTCCTCCTCCTCATGGTACCCGCGGCTCTCCTCCTCCTCCTCATGGTACCCCCGGCACTCCTCCTCCTCCTCCTCCTCATGGTACCCCCGGCTCTCATCCTCCTCCTCACGGTAGCCGCGGCTCTCCTTCTTTTCCTCTTCCTCCTCCTCGTCCTCCTCCTCATGGTACCCCCAGCTCTCCTCCTGCTCCTCCTCCTCCTCCTCATGGTACCCCCGGCTCTCCTCCTCCTCCTCCTCATGGTACCCCCGGCTCTCCTCTTCCTCCTCCTCCTCCTCCACATGGTACCCCCGGCTCTCCTCCTCCTCCTCCTCATGGTACCCCCCGGCTCTCCTCCTCCTCCACCTCATGGTACCCCCGGCTCTCCTCCTCCTCATGGTAGCCTTGGCTCTCCTTCTCCTCCTCCTCCTCATGGTAGCCGCGGCTCTCCTTCTCCTCCTCCTCCTCCTCCTCCTCATGGTAGCCGCGGCTTTCCTTCTCCTCCTCCTCCTCCTCATGGTACCTCCGGCTCTCCTTCTCCTCCTCCTCCTTCTCCTCCTCCTCCTCCTCCTCCTCCTCATGGTACCCCCCGGCTCTCCTCCTCCTCCTCCTCCTCCTCATGGTACCCCCGGCTCTCCTCCTCCTCCTCCTCCTCCTCATGGTACCCCCGGCTCTCCTCCTCCTCCTCCTCCTCCTCCTCCTCCTCATGGTACCCCCAGCTCTCCTCCTCCTCCTCCTCATGGTACCCCCGGCTCTCCTCCTCCTCCACCTCATGGTACCCCCGGCTCTCCTCCTCCTCATGGTAGCCGCGGCTGTCCTCCTCCTCCTCCTCATCCTCCTCCTTCTCATGGTACCCCCGGCTCTCCTTCTCCTCATCCTCATGGTACCCGCGGCTCTCCTCCTCCTCCTCCTCCTCATCCTCATGGTACCCGCGGCTTTCCTTCTCCTCCTCCTCATGGTACCCGCGGCTCTCCTTCTCCTCCTCCTCCTCATGGTACCTGTGGCTCTCCTTCTCCTCCTCCTCCTCCTCCTCATGGTACCCGCGGCTCTCCTTCTCCTCATGGTAGCCGCAGCTCTCCTTCTCTTCCTCCTCCTCCTCATGGTACCCGCGGCTCTCCTTCTCCTCCTCCTCATGATACCCACGGCTCTCCTCCTCCTCCTCCTCCTTCTTCTCATGGTACCCGCGGCTCTCCTTCTCCTCATCCTCATGGTACCCGCAGCGCTCCTTCTCCTCCTCCTCATGGTACCCGCGGCTCTCCTCCTCCTCATGGTACCCGCGGCTCTCCTCCTCCTCATGGTTCCCGCGGCTCTCCTCCTCCTCATGGTTCCCGCGGCTCTCCTCCTCCTCATGGTACCCACGGCTCTCCTCCTCCTCCTCATGGTACGCGCGGCTCTCCTTCTCTTCCTCCTCCTCCTCATGGTACGGGCGGCTCTCCGTCTCCTCCTTCTCCTCCTCATGGTACCCACGGCTCTTCTTCTCTTTCTCCTGCTCCTCATGGCACAAGCGGCTCTCCTTCTTTTCCTTCTCGTCCTCATGGTACGCGCGGCTCTCCTTCTTTTCCTTCTCCTCCTCATGGTACGCGCGGCTCTCCTTCTCTTCCTTCTCCTCCTCATGGTACGCGCGACTCTCCTTCTCTTCCTCCTCCTCGTGGTACGCTTTGCTCTCCTTCTCCTCCTCCTCATGGTATGCGCAGCTCTCCTCCTAGTACGTGTAGCTCTCCTCCTCTTCCTCCTAGTACTTGCAGATTTCTTCCTCCTCCTCCTCTTAGTACGCGCAGCTCTCTTCCTCCTCTTAGTACGCGCAGATCTCCTCTTCCTCCTCCTCATAGTACGCGCAGCTCTCCTCCTCTTCCTCCTCCTCCTCATAGTACGCGCAGCTCTCCTCCTCCTCATAGTACGCGCAGCTCTCCTCCTCTTCCTGCTCCTCCTCATAGTACGCGCAGCTTTCCTCCTCTTCCTGCTCCTCCATAGTACGCGCAGCTCTCCTCCTCTTCCTCCTCCTCATAGTACGCGCAGCTCTCCTCCTCTTCCTCCTCCTCCTCCTCACAGTACGCGCAGCTCTCCTCCTCTTCCTCCTCCTCATAGTACGCGCAGCTCTCCTCCTCATAGTACGCGCAGCTCTCCTCCTCTTCCTCCTCCTCCTCCTCACAGTACGCGCAGCTCTCCTCCTCACAGTACGCGCAGCTCTCCTCCTCACAGTACGCGCAGCTCTCCTCCTCACAGTACGCGCAGCTCTCCTCCTCACAGTACGCGCAGCTCTCCTCCTCATAGTACGCGCAGCTCTCCTCCTCATAGTACGCTCAGCTCTCCTCCTCATAGTACGCGCAGCTCTCCTCCTCATAGTACGCAGAGCTCTATGTCTGAATTCAATTCTGTGGGCGGATGTGGTGTGAGAAGAGTTATTTTTCCTTGTGAAACAATACATTTTTGAAATATGGGGAAAATGAACAGGTAAAGACTGCTACCATTGTGTGCTCACACACATGTAGTTTATCTATTCACAAAACATGGATCACATAGTCTTGATGTCTGTTTCTAAACAACCTAAAGAAATTGATTCTGATTATCCAAATTATCACAGCTGTGGCAAACAAGTAGACATGAGGAAATATCTGTTCTCTGGTCATCATCATCAGTGACTTTACCAGAACTCCACTCTTCTCCAGATGAGTCTGTCGTCTTCTTCTCATTGACTTACCCCTCTCATGAATTCCTTGTCATACTCTTTCCTTCAGATCACCATGCTTTCTTCTTCACTTACCACCCTCATGTCTCTCTCAACCTCTGCTTCCCTCCAGGTGACTGCGTCTACTTTTAATTTATATACCTGTTTCATGAACCTCTCGCCCTCATGCTTCCTTCAAATGACTGTGCTGCCTTCTCTCATCCTTCTCTCATGCACTTACCTCTCTCATCCTTCATGCAAATGACTGTTCCACATTACCATTTATTTACGTCTCCCATGAAATGCTCATTCTAATATTCCCTTAGATAACTTTGCCTTGTTTTCATTCACTTACCTCTCTCATGAATCTTTTCCCTCATTTCATTAGTCATTATTTCAGGTGACTTAAAGGCAGGTAAGCAATGCAACAAAGCAATAAGAAAGGCAAGTCTGGAGGCCATATCTCCAGAAGGATATAAATACATTAGAGACTGTACAAAGATGGACAACTAAAATGGTGCACGGCCTACAGCACAAAACTTACCCGGAGAGACTAAAATATCTTAATCTGTCTAGTTTGGAGCAGAGAAGGGAAAAGGGGACATGATAGAAACTTTCATATATATCAAGGGTTATAACAAGGTGCATGAGGGAAACATTCTACAAAGGAAGAGAAGTATTAGAACACGAGGACATGAACTGACACTGGGGGGGAAGTAGGTTCAGCGGAACAGGAGGAAAAACGTATTTGCAGAAAGGGTAGTGGATAAGTGGAGTAGCCTCCCATCAGAGGTGGTAGAGGCTAATACAGTAGAGCGATTTAAACATGCTTGGGATAAACATAAACCTTCTTATTGGCCATTTCTCCCCAGTTCTTTAGATTTGTAACAAGTAACCTTTTTTGTAATTCTGGGGTTTATATTTGTGTAATTAGTAGCCAGAAACTATCTGGAGTGCTAATGTGACGAGAACAGCAATAGAATGGATAATACACCATTCATGTAACCTGTACATAATCCTCTACATGTGTCTGCTCAGGTAGTGTCCACCTGGCTTAGTCTTCACTGTCTCCCTTCTTCATTGCAGGGTCACTATGTCTGAAGGAATCATGAGCAAAGCTGCCACCATGGAGATTCCTATTAGCAGCAATGGGGTCTCTGGGACCCTTAATGAGGATGAGAGTTTGGAGCAGGTAACTCAATGTCCATTTCTGCATCCTGGGGTCTTTTATGCATTGAACAGTCTGGATCTCAGCCTAACTCCACCGATAGACTGTTATTCCTTCACTCTCCTATTCTCTTCCTCTGTGCTGTCTACTACCTTTCTGCTGCCCAATCATGTTTCACATCTCATCGTCCTCAAATCGCATATTTATTGTAGACCTGGAAAGCTTCATTTTTACAATGCAATTTAGAGTTGCGCTAGGGTTTCAACCCCCTCCCCCACCCCTAAATCTATACTCACCCCCCTTACAGTACAACATGGTTTTTGCCAAGGTGCTAATTTACTCATCGTTTTATGTTGCTCCTAACTCTAATTGAGAACCAAGGGATTGACAAGCTGACTGCCACACGCGTTGGTGGGGGGACAACTGGTCATTCCAGGTGAACATGTAACATATTTGCTCAAGGAGATGTATAAGGAACAGTTTACATGTCTTTACCCACAGTTCCTTAAGTGATGATTAATCTCTCTTTTCTGGTTCAGGAGATGCTATTTTTGTAGTTTGGGAAATGTAATACTGGCGGCCACCTTTACATTGTGAGATAATGTTCTTTTCTTAGGGAACATGTGACAGGACGTCTCTGTACTCTGGTATTTCATGATGTCCTTTTCTGAACATTTTTACCTCTAGGCCCTATTATTCCCACAATGTTTTGTAGGAATAATAGTATTTGTGTTATTTTATCTTGTGTCATTAGTCTCTGTACATTTTTCAATTTGATTTTATATGTCTACCCATCTCTGCTGCCTCCTTTCACATGACATCACTGCACACTGTCCCCTTTCCCCCCCGGTGCCCGGCGCTGTCCCCTTCCCCCCTCCCCGCCCCCCCCGGTGCCCGCCCCCCCATCCCCTGGTGCCCGGCTCTTTGACTGGTCTCGCCCATCCACTCTTCACACATGTTTGATGCTTCTCTTTAGGATTTACAGCAAGTCATGGTATCAGGTCCCAACCTAAATGAGACGAGTATCGTGTCTGGTGGATATGGTGGAACCACAGAAGGGATTATTCCCACAAGCGGCTTAAAAGGTAATGTGTTAGGTCTCCTGTATTTTGAGAATTCATATTATTTTTTATTATAATTATATAACTGAATATAATTATATATAATAATTATTATAATCCAATTATTATTATATATGATTACTCGTCAGTCCAAACTCTTGTGGTATTGGGATTTCTTTTGGTCACCTACAGTGATTTGTGGCAGTAATTATAATATTTCCTGTATTTAGGTGTATTTATATTGATGGAGTACTAGTGGTATTGGTGGCATTTGTCTGAAATGTAGCACCTAAGTTGCCCTTGTTAAGGGAATGCACGTGAGTCGCACAACTAGTCGCCCGCTGCAAGCACCTGCAGCCACCACCATTCTGTCCACAAATTCATGTACTTCCCTGCAAAATTGGGTGTATTTATGTAAAGCAAGTCGTGCTATATCATAGATATATGGCCCCTTCACCTTCGGCAGCCAGTACTCATCTTATGCACAAGTCAGATGTATTTATAGTGATAGACACATTTGACTGAGGAATGATGGGAAAAGGACACCTATCATAACTTAGGGTGAGGTCAGACTGAGGTTGTTTGGCTGAATGTCAGGGATGCGGATTGTACAATGGTCAAGGAGTAAGACCCAGGTCTAACCATGGAAGTTGGTCAGAATAGCACAGGAGTTGCTGGATCACAGTCTTCCCCCAGTCATAATGTCAGATGTGATGCAGGCATTCCTAGTGTGAACTTTGGGGTGTATGTGCTAATCATTTAAGCCCTGGTAGAGAGAGATACTGGCAACCCCCTGCGCATCTGCCAGGGAAGCTCTTCAGAATTATGGCAACCCCAACTATTATTGATCCCGGGCCCACTTCCAATTCCATCTTCGTTTGATGTCTAGTTAATAAAATTAAATTTAGAAAATCAATTTTATCATTGTTTTGGGGCGGGTAAAGCAAACAAATGCAACAAAACGTGACATTTTAAACAGAAAATTAAATGTAATAATATAGACCAACAGAGCAGCTGAAGGATCTTGAAGGACCAGATGCAGCAGAAGAGACATCCTGAAACTTCTCCATGCGCAGGTTCGGTGGTATGGACTATATGAGCTGCATGCAGATTTGTCGTCAAGGTGCCGGTCACGTGTCTTGCGGCTGCCAGTGTGCAGTGCCCTGTAGTCCTTGAGATTGCAACGTGTCTTTGGGATGCTTTCTGCCTGAGTGAAATATTGTCGATGCAAAATGGTAGGGCAGAACGTAGGCCCCTTTATCAGAGGTTTCTTCTGTATATCCTTGCAATAATAGCCATAACCCACCCACATGTGCCACCCCCCATCCTCCCATCTTGGTGTCCCTGGCTCGATACAGCATCCTCGCACATATACCACCCAATGCGTGTACCGGGAGAATTAGGTCCAGACCCTGTCTTTATTACATGTGTTAGCTTTGCATGTTTTTGTGTTTTTATTACATCAGTTGAAGTGCTCCTACATTGAAATTACAAACAAGATTTCATTTTGCAGGAAATAGAATTATTCAGTGGGATTGGAGGTGGGGGATCGGATGCACAGCCTTTATCACCTCACAAAATGGCTAAAATGTTCTGCTATCTGGTCCCGGAGATTGGGTTCCGTCCCTATGTCTATTATGGGACTCGCTGTGCATCTTTCAGCGTGAAAGCGTATTTCTAGGCCTGTTTCCTGCACTTCCATGTCCCAGTTCTGCTGTACGGTAGAGAGAATGGTTGCACTTATTGTGTCGGAGGAACAAAGGAACGTCTAACCTGATCCCACTGATGGACCACCAGTCATGATTAATCATTTTTTGACTATTGATAACATGACTGGGTCCACAGGTTCATCAGCAGACTTCTGTCCTTCATAATTGAGGGTCGATGCTCCTTTCACATTGCTGAAAAGTTTGTGAGTATTTATTTTATGGTGGTTGGTCTTGGCTCATGATGGAAGCCAAGTTGGGTTTTGGGATCTTCTGATAGAAAGTATAGATCTTATGATCTCTGGTCTCATGATGGAAGTATAGATGTTGATGTCTCGTAAAATCCCTGATTTAAGATTTAGATCTCATTATCAATTGAAGGAAAGTTGTTGACTATCTTCAGGCTAGTGCTAGTGTAAATGCTGCTATTAACAGTAAGGTCATCGAGATCTCCAGTGTGTGTTACATTTAATATACTTCCTTTCTGTGTACAGTTTGCCAGCTCACAGTTTTGCTGTCTATGGTTTTGTTTAGGGCCTGCGGTGCAGATTAATCCCAACTACCTTGGACTGCGATTCCTGAATGCAGAGGGACAAGGTCTCCAGCCGGTTTTTACTATGTATATAATAACCCCGGCATGTCTTTTAATAGTAATATGCACCGAATCCTATCAACTGTTTTCTTATTCAGCCTTTACTTGATGGGCAGTATTAACCTTTTCACTCTGGTGGTATTAATTACTTTATTCTGATTGATGGTATTAAATCCTTCCAGGGGTGCCCCAAATCCAGGATTCATTTTGAAAAAGTTGTATCCAAATGTATTTCCAGAAGCGAAAATGCTACACAAGATCATTTTGCTTTATTTTAATAAGCAAATTAAAGATTGGCGTAAAATCTGTATTTGGCTGAATCCAAAATTTGAATTTGGTGCATCCTTAATTGCTCCATGAGATCTGCTGGTATTATCTCTTTCACCATGGTGGGCTTTCTATGCTTCTGCTTAAATATCTTTCTTCTGAATTCTGTATTTCCCATTTAAAGTGTATTTGTTGCCTACACACACAGTGCAGGCAGCCATTTAGGAAATATTTGTTCTTTATAAATTGATAGGCAGGCATCAGGAATATTACTCGCACAAAGTCTCAGTTGTGGCACTGGTGTCATGGATGCCAGGACACAGGAATGAAAATAGATTGGGTTAAGAATGCATATTTATTGTCCAGATCTAATAATAAGTCCACAAATGAGTAATTATAACATCTACACAGGCGTGAGGTACACAGTCCACACACACACGATACACAATAAGTCTCGGATCGAAAACGGTTATGGCCTCAACAGGATGGGGTGATGTGAGGTTGTCATACACAAGACAATGACAAGTGCACATAGTGGTAATGGCAATGCACCACACACACACACAATTGTTACATGAACAGCCCAACACAGAGTCCCTAGGATGAGCAACGCTGGTCCTGTTCCAGGGAGCATATCTGAATTTTCACAGTCCCTGAGCGGTGAGAAACTGCTTTTGTGATCTACTTCTTGGTGCCCTGCTACAGGAATGTCATGGACAATTTGTAATTAATTTACATGGTATTCCCATGACATGATTAACCTTTCAGTGGTGGTTCTGGTGTTCTTTCTAGCTTATTTTGTGTTCTCTTATATTTTAACCACTTCTCGATACTCTTCAATCCCTTCCTACCTGACATGTCTTCACTCAAGCTCTCATCCCTACTAAAGTTGGGTCTTTCTGTGAAGATCTGCCTAAACTTATCTGGGCCTGAGTCCTAGCCATAGGTCAGGGGGTAAGTCACCAGATGAGATGCCTGCATCATATAAAGGAAACATAGGAAACTTGTCCTGGTAGGTGCAGGGCTCCTTTCTGTGGTTACTGGATAGGCGTTTAATAAAACTTGGCTGTATTGATAATCTTCCTTGTATCTGAGTTTTCCACTTCAATCACAGACCACTTCCTTTACAAATTGGTGTTTGAGATGGGATCCAGCAGTAAGAATTGTGAAGACAATAGCTAGAGGAGATAAGCTCAGACTGAAAGAAAGTGAATTGATTACTGCTTTGCTGCCTCTTCTGAGCAACAAACATGACACCTCAACTGATTCTGTGTTTGCATCTGAAAATGAAGCCCTAGAGGTGTCACCTCTATCCCCACACCAAGCTGCCACAGACTTGGTAGACAAGATTTTCTGTACTAGAGTTGCTGCAGGGAATTATCTGCATTTGAGAAACTAGAACTGATCAAAGATAATCCAGTAAAAGTTTATCTATGAATAGACAGCTCTATGAATAAGGCTGGGTACACACTACAGAAACTTCCTACTGATGCGATATAGTTAAGGATTTTTACCAATGACTGAAATAAAGAAAAAAGTCCTGATCAGCAGCTGATTCCTGTGTACACGCTAAACACATTTTACATGATTGACCTTCTGATCTGTACTCTTCATCTGTCCTAACCATCGGCTGAAAAGATCTGAAGATCTGACTCTGCACACTCCATAGAGATCTATGGACACTGCCGGTTGTAAGAGCATACACATTGCAGGATTGGAATGACATTGTAGCATCGTTGAACGTCATTTTAAGTCAGGTTTAAAAAATTAAACGATATGATGAGCTTTGTAATGATAATCGCTCATTGTTGGAGCGTACACACTAATGCGAGATTGATCCGGACAGCTGTTTGTCGCGTGATTGGCCTGATAATCGTCTGAAAACCCTATAGTGTGTACCCAGCTTAAGTAGCAGAAACAAATGGATCAGAGAACTCTGGTGGCATCTGACTACAATTGTGGCCCTGACACTCTTCTAATGGCTACTTTCCCCATATTTCAAGAAGGCAGTTAGATTGTCGACACCTTCTTGGAAATGAAAAAAATAAAAAAAGATTTTGGAAGAAAATTAAACCTGTATCTTAACAAGTAAATTAGCTGGGAGCACCAGTGCCATATTTTGTACCCTCTCTGATGTGCAGAGGCTGGACTTTAAGGAAATAAAATTTGTTCTACTGGTTTGATAATAAATATTACACCTGAGTCATATAGACAAGTCTTCAAGTCCCCAGGATATCTTTTTGGAATTCAGGAACAATTTGAACCATGTCCAAGACAAGTGTATGAAAAGGTGTCTGGTAGAGACTTTTAAAGACTTCAGCAACTGTATCTAAAGAAGCAACTTTTGAATTGCTGGTTCATTGGGGTCAAGGAGTGAGTGATATACAGGGACGTATGGAATTTGGAGAAAGTAATAGTAGCTGACAGATTTGTTAAGACATGAGCATAGAAACCTAAGAAACAACCACTAGATCTCCCACAACTTCCCATGAATAGGTTTGGGTCTAAAGTCATCTGCTGAAAGGGGCCTGCTAGGCAACCGAATATGCTCCACATCGGTAATCTCACAGCCACCAATGGCGCAAGTAGTTGGACCATTTTAAAGGCCTGTAATTGGGGATCCACTCCAGCGTTTACCTATGGATTCTATTTTGGACTCTTAGCCATCCAAATTGATCCGGAAAGCAGTATATTCTTCCACTGACTATGCCACATGCTACCAATAAGAAGTGGTGAACTGATAGCAATGTTGTGGGGTAAACCCATCCACAGACCAATGTTCTATGTGAGAGCTTCAGGGGTACTCTCTGAACAATGTTAAAGACATAATAATGATGTTACAGAGTTTGTCCAGTGTAGATACTGCTACTAACTTATACCTGTGCCTGGCACTGCTAAACTCGTTTGCTGAGAAGATGTTAAAAGGTAATTTGGGTCTCCGTATTGTTTGTAGAGAAGTTTGCCTAAAAGTCCCCTGCCGCTGTTCATGGTTTTTGAACTGACATTGGACCATGTTGGTAAACCCCCTTTGTGCCCACTGAGTGCTTCCTCTCTGATCGTGGAATACTTTCATTATATAGGTATTTGGTCAAGGCGGACCTTCCAGGAGCCTCTTATCCTATAACTTAATGACCACGATGATGACTTCTTCAATCATTCTGTGATCTCATGGTGGCATGCAGAGTAAATCTGTTTCTTCAAGATACATTGGATGATTTCTCCTACAGAGTTGGCCCATTCCTCCAGAAACTAGTAAGGGCAGAGGGGAATAACTGTACCAGGTTGTGTGTACGACACCCCTTCCTGCACACACTAGTTCTCAGTATTGATTAAAAGCCTATCATTTCACCAGTGACCTCATCAAAGGTTTTATATTCCTTTCAGGAAACCTTTAGTTGATTGTTGGTGGTAGAAAGTGGTCCCAGGCTGTTCTACTTTGCACATTTTCGACCCATGCTTGGAGGTCCATCTGTTCTCTATGGAGCTTTCGGTCCTTATTCAAAGACTCCTTTCAGTACTCTAGCTAATTAGCTAGGATCATGATATTTTCTCCCCCCAGACATTGATCTCTACTCATCCACCTCTTCTGGGTGACCTTTATTCTTCCCTGAATATCTAGGATTATACTTTTTATTAGTTATTCTCTTGGCATTTCTGCATAGTTGAGGCTCAAGAGTCAGGCCTTCTCTTGGCCATCCTAAACTTTCCAATGGGCACAGCCTTCCCTGGATGCCATAGCGTGGTCTTAATGCCGGCTACTAGTTGTAATGGGCTTCGAGAAGTGTATTTGCATTCTACACCTAAACTAAGGAATGATAACAGTTTTTGCGGCAAGCACACAAGTTTGTTGTGCAAGTCCAAAAATTCCACACATAAATAGAATATTTAAACCGTAATCAGTGATAAAGTACAGAAATGGACAGTGATAAGTCTACGGTGTGGTAATGATTATACCCAAAGAAGATGAGGGTGAAAGTGTACAAGGTAGTAGTGATCCACCACTAGAATACGATTACTCACAGTTCCATGAACAGCCAACCTCAGTGCCCGGATGTTAGCCGAAGTCCAGTTGATGATAGGGCTAATTGTAAACAGAGTTTGTACATTGAGCAACTTGATAGTATCCTGAATATAGGTTGGTAGCAGATGTTCAGATGTAATCCAGTTTGGCACACAAGTGGGTAGTCTGACTTTATTTGGGCTGCCACATGAATGGGCAGTCAATAGTATGATGGGTCAGTAAGGTAAGTAGTTGATAATCCAAGAGGAATGGGTTCAGGTATCAGAAGCTGAGCAAACAAAATTTTCAAACAATGGCTTCAAACAGGGAGTGCCTATTTATAGACCTAAACAGGAGACAGGATTCTTCAGAACCAATACTGGCCATCCTGTTTAAAGGGCAGATTCAAAAACAAGGTTTTAGGTACAACAGTGACCTCTGGTGTCTTGAGGTAAAATTGTCAGAGGCTATTCCTAACTTGGAGTCTCTGGGTGATCCATGAGTGGTGAAAGGCTCTTACATATGGTCAGGCAGTGGACTCTGCAACAGAATGAAGTCAAATCTCTGGTCTGGACGGGAGAGGGGCTGCTACAGTAACAGTTAGAGATGGCAGCTATAGCTTGGGGGTACTGACTGTCAGTTCCCTAGCTTTTCTCCATTCTGGGAGCGTAGCTTTTATTCTGGGTGCCTCTTCATGGCACAGGCCATTGTCCTGTATTGCGGCAACAGCCTGATGGGAGGTCAAAAGAGCCGTTGTAAGCTAGTCCCATCATTAGAGATGTGAACTGCCTACATTAAGTACTGTGGGAGGGCAGGGGAGTATAGGAACTGAGAGAGGATAGAGAGTTTCCTGTAACAATTCATTATCTCCAAATTCATAGACTAAACGGTAGAGCCCACAAATTAGATGCCTCCACTATCTGCAGATGAAACACCAACTTTAAATGTGCAAATGCAAAGTTGAGTTTCAAGTAATAAGCAAATGGAACTTTGACTAAATATAATTAGTCAGTTTTTTTGTACCTCAAAAAAAAAGAAAAAGAGAAGTCCAGCTTGAGATCTTTCCCTTTGTAGGATCAGTCATAACACAACCTGGCCCTGGCTCTCTGTTACTTATTTGTGTAGAGACAGACGCATGACCTGTAACAGTTGTCTCTTGCATGTGTTTTTTGCCTATATTTACATGTAAAAAAAAAAAAATCAAAGTTTTTCCAAATATATTTCAGAGGTTTTTTACTTTTTGTTTAAATCCTAAAATCCACCAACTAACCTGGGGCGCAGGAATAAAGATTTGATAACATTTATTTCCAAAACAGCAATGGCACACCCCAAATTATTTCCAGATATATATTAGAATGTCCATTGAAAGGTGTGGAACAGCGCTCCTTAAGCCTGAAACATTGTCATGTGATGACGTTTGATGTAAAATTCCCCCAACCAGAGCTTCACTGCACATGTGCAAGCCCCTGAGCATGCACAGAAAAACAGAGTGGGGGCATGGAAGGACAGAACGTATAGCTGGGCCAAAAAGAATGTGGCCCGGTGATGTAATGTTCAGCCCCTGTCACCACACCACCCCCACTGGACACTTGCTGACTTCCAAGGTCCATGTCCCAGAATAATTGCAGAAGGTTGATTGGGGTAACTGGTAGTGCCCTCATGTTCAGGGCCTCCAGTCACTTCCAACACATTAGCCAACTTCTCCCATCGGACTAATTCCTCCAGACCCCTCTTAGCATTAGATGATAGAATTATTCACATCTAGTAAAATACTAATGCTCCAAATGTGAGTATAACCACTGAACAGAAAAACAGGACAGTGTTTTACATAACTGGATTATCATGTGTAATTCCATAATCCTGTCGATCAAGATAGGCACCAGGATATCTCCTGAGTCTGAGTTCTTGTGTACGGCTGATCCCCTGCAGTTGTAGTGAAGGCATTGGACAATGTAATGCCGTCTACTTAACCTGATCCCGGAGGTCTCTGTATCTACGGAGGACCATTCACTCTTTTCAAAGTTTCCATTGTCCATTTCTATAACACATTTGATTTTCTTGTCTTCTCTTCCATTCTGCTTTTTACCACCACCGTCCATGCTCCCCTTATACTTCGCTTCTATCTCTTTACTTCACCATCTATGTTAATCCTTCCCACCATCCATGCTTTCCTTATCCTTTGATGGCATCTTTCTACTTCACCCACCATGTTAATCCTTCCCACCGTCCATGCTCTTATCCATCTATTCCATCTTTCTACTTCATGCATCATGTTAATCCTTCCCACCGTCCATACTCTCCTTATCCTTCAATGGCATCTTTCTACTTCACCCACCATGTTAATCCTTCCCACCAACCATGCTCTTCTTATCCTTCTATTCCATCTTTCTAATTTACCCACCGTCCATGCTCTTCTTATCCTTTGCTTCCATCGTTCTACTTCACCCACCACGTCAATCCTTCACCATCCTTTCATCTGCTTTTCTTCCTTCCTTTCTCCCTTTTGGACGCTGTTATTTCCAGAACTTTTGCCCCATAGTTGCAACACTCCCAGAATTCCACTCATTTCCCCCAGCCAATCGGCTGCCTGCAGGATAGCCAGTCACGAGAGAGATTCAGGTAAATAGAGACCTTGTTGATGTTTTAGAGCTGTAGATGCTGTAGATTTAGTGACCCCCAGGATCCCTTCCTTCTAGTGTACTAATTGCAATCTATAGTTATTAACACACATACCGTTATGTGTAAAATTCGGCAATAAAAGTGCCCCTCGCTTTTTGTGCATTAAAATAGCTGTTGGTGAGGACAGTAGTTCCGGTGACACTGATGTCATGTGATCATTTAGAGCCAATGTAGTAAGAACTGGCAGTATGATGAGGTCACAGGATGTTTCTCGGCAGTCCAGTATAGCTGCTCACCTTGTAATGTAATTAAATAAGTTGTGGAGAGTGTTACTGAATGATATAACAGCTGACATCTCTTCTTACTCCAATGATAGTATTCAGTGTCACTGGTCATAATTTGTAAATTACAGTCAGTACTTGTGATTATTTACTTTAAATGTAGATTGTATGATTTACAGAAAGCAATTTGGAGGTCCCAATTCATGTGTATTGTCGTTTATCGGATCTTCGTCCTTCAACAGACCGTGTCCTTACCCCTTAATGAACAAAAAACCCCTATTCCAATATTATTCCAGACTACTCTCTGAGTGGCACACACACTATGGTACTGTGTATAGTCAGTTGCAACACACAAGTTCTATAATTTCCCAATGTCTTTACTACATAATTCTCTGCTTGACGTTTATTTCATAGCCCATATTGTCAGATTGCCTATCCATTGTTAGACTAAGGAACAGTAATGTTGACCGAGTGATTAACTTGCGTTGGAGTGTAGCTTCTTGTACCCAGCAATGATCAGTACAATATTGTTTGCAATGACCAGTGTTTTCTTCCCATAATAACAAGCATATAAAATTAAAAAAACAAAAAAGATATGCATATCATCCCTGGCAGTGACCAACATATCATAAATAAATAATTTTCCAGCATTGACCAGAATGTCCAGCATATTATACCCAGCATAAACCAGCAAATGATAATATTTTTCCTGGAATATTATACAGGTGTCATTAACACTGTGTCTGCCTGGGGCTTGGAATGTGTGAAGGTTTCTACAACACTATTTGTGGGTGATTTGTGGGCGGTACACAAGCCTCTGGTCGGATGTTTTGATTGGATGTGTGTACCTGACAATAGACCCTGGAATAATCATCGTGGATGTCCATTCCTTATTTAAGACCCAGTTAAGGGTGAATTTCTGGTTGCATTGGTCCGCTGCTGCCAGCTATATCCTGACAATGTCTATTGTTATTATTAATAACAATAATAATATTATGACGTTTGTGAAGTTAATTTAGGCCTTGGGTTTGCTTCTCATTCCTCAAAGGTCGTCTCATCATTTGGGTAGTCAGGACGTCTCTTGTTATTGTGGCGCAGTCTCATTGGTCTGATGCTTAATATGGTCAGTCATTCTGGGCATATCCTAGGATTGTTGTATAATATGATAGAGAATGACTGGGCAGCGGTTATTTCCTACATCTCTTGCAGTATAACAGTGATATTTCTTCTTCCAGGATCTCAGCAGTCCTCGCACGCGTCGCTCACCTCTGAGGAACTGTCACGAGGGTTAGCTGTGGAAAAGTTTGACTTGGTGAAGAAATGGGGAATTAATACGTATAAAGTAAGCTTCCCTATAATACTGTATCCTCCCCCTATATACGCCTGTACTCCGTGTTCAATAATACTGTACCTTTCCTCTATACCTCATGTATCTCCTTGCGGAGATACATCTCCACCTCTGAGCTCTTCGCTGTCACCCCTCGCCCCCTCTCGCCTCCTGGCTGTCACCCCTCGCCCCCCTCTCGCCTCCTGGCTGTCACCCCTCGCCCCCTCTCGCCTCCTGGCTGTCACCCCTCGCCCCCTCTCGCCTCCTGGCTGTCACCCCTCGCCCCCTCTCGCCTCCTGGCTGTCATCCCTCGCCCCCTCTCGCCTCCTGGCTGTCACCCCTCTCGCCTCCTGGCTGTCACCCCTCGCCCCCTCTCGCCTCCTGGCTGTCACCCCTCGCCCCCTCTCGCCTCCTGGCTGTCACCCCTCGCCCCCTCTCGCTGTCGCCCCTCGCCCCCTCTCGCTGTCGCCCCTCGCCCCCTCTCGCTGTCGCCCCTCGCCCCCTCTCGCTGTCGCCCCTCGCCCCCTCTCGCTGTCGCCCCTCGCCCCCTCTCGCTGTCGCCCCTCGCCCCCTCTCGCTGTCGCCCCTCGCCCCCTCTCGCTGTCGCCCCTCGCCCCCTCTCGCTGTCGCCCCTCGCCCCCTCTCGCTGTCGCCCTTCTCGCTGTCGCCCCTCGCCCCCCCTCGCCCCCTCTCGCTGTCGCCCCTCGCCCCCTCTCGCTGTCGCCCCTCGCCCCCTCTCGCTGTCGCCCCTCGCCCCCTCTCGCTGTCGCCCCTCGCCCCCTCTCGCTGTCGCCCCTCGTTGCCCCTCGCCCACCCTCGCTGTCACCCCTCGTTGCCCCTCGCCTCCTCGTTGCCACCCCTCGCCGCATTTTGCCTCCTGCCTGCCGCAATACCAACTTCCTCACTATGGCTACATCCTAATGGAACTGAACTGTTTGCTTTGATCTCACCCAGTTCTGAACACTTCACCACTGATCTCCTTGCTATGACCCCACTTCAGGGTTGACATTCCATCCACACTGTCTCACCTGAGCACTGCTCTCCTTGTCATATTTCTAGTACATTACTGACGACTTAGCCATGTTGTCTTCCATGCAGTGCACAAAACAGTTAATTTCGGAGCGCTTTGGCCGAGGGTCTCGCACTGTTGATTTGGAACTGGAGACTCAAATTGAACTTTTGAGAGACACCAAACGGAAATATGAAGGAGTCTTGCAGCTAGCGCGAGCTTTGACTGCTCATTTCTACAGCCTCGTGCAGACGCAGAGGGCGCTGGGAGATGCTTTTTCTGACTTAAGCCAGAAATCACCGGAATTACAGGTCTGTATTCTTATCGTTATTATCTCAGAAAATTTTAATTTACTATGCTCCTCCCTATATTGCTGCTTATTTTGTAACAAACCAGCTGCCTCACAGCCATTTCCTGTGCACTGTTGCTCCAGCGATCGCCATCTAGCCTACCTCATGTTACGCAAGTTCTGCATTTAGTGAAGCCATCCCCATATCTTATGTAGACTATCTCTAGAGCTCTTCCCAGAGCTCACCCACCTCTACTAATGGTGGGCCCTGTGTTGATGCCTTCCACAGTTACTTGCTGGCTTCCGCCTCCATATCACTATAATTCCTCACATTACAGGAAGAATTCGGGTACAATGCGGAGACTCAGAAGCTGTTATGTAAGAATGGAGAAACTCTCCTGGGAGCAGTTAATTTCTTTGTGTCCAGTATCAACACTCTGATTAACAAAACCATGGAGGACACACTAATGACGGTGAAACAGTACGAGACAGCCAGGTAACCGGCCCTGTAATATATATGTGGGTGAGCTGTGTTTGGGAGGGTGGCAGAAAGTGACCATCAGCTATAGCACAAAATGAGATTTGAGACCATATAGACCTTGTCTTTCGTGGGTAGATGGTGGATTTCATTCTTCTCGGTAAAAAATAATTAAAATATAAACTCTGGTTACCCATCTCCATACACACGTGTTATTTCCTGCTCCTTCTGATGCTGTAATGGTGACTACAGTGAAATAGGTCTGTTCTTCAGACACTGAAGATAAGGAGTTATCCTCTTAGACAGTAACTTGGGTAGTGACCATTCCGGTCCCAATGTTCCAGCTTATAGATTGGTGCATTTCCTGGTACCCAATACACAAGTCATACAGAAAGCCGTGGAAAATGTATAACATACATATGTCCTCCAGATGGCGCCAGACATTCTATTGGTGTCATCGCATAACAATATGATCGCATGTAACATATGAAATCCAGGCCAGAGTATGTAATATGTCTTGGGACAAGGCATGAAAACTGGTTGCATTCCATACTAACTAGATCCTAACTGTGCAAGGCATGGTTATTTAATAAGCGGATCAGTCCCAGAAATTACCCGGGCCCCTGGGCATGTACTGCTGATCCTCTGTCTATAAAAGTGGGTTACAATTAGTTATTGGTCTGTGGCAGGAACCCATTGTAAGACCCCTGTCATATTAATAATTGTTCACACATCGAGTGCTTCACACACACACACACACACACACACACACACACACACACACACACACTTTTTCATGATCTGGACCACGAGGTATGAACAGAAGGGCTACGGGAATTGAGTAAAAGATTCAGGGGTGTGAATACAAGAGCCGCATGCTGCCTGTGGGCCGCTGGTTCGGTCTACAACCCATAGGCTGGAATATAAATGCATCTATGTATGTTAGTCGCGATTGAAAAGTAAATAATAGTGTTGACTTTCAGACTGGAGTACGACGCGTACCGCGCCGATCTGGAAGAGCTAAGCCTGGGACCACGAGATGCAGCTACTCTGTGTCGCATTGAGATTGCGCAGCAAAACTTCCAGGCACATCGTAGCAAATATGAGAAACTACGCGGGGACGTAACCATCAAACTGCGCTTCCTGCAAGAAAACAAG
This sequence comes from Mixophyes australis, assembly GCA_036250195.1. Taxonomy (NCBI): domain Eukaryota; kingdom Metazoa; phylum Chordata; class Amphibia; order Anura; family Limnodynastidae; genus Mixophyes; species Mixophyes australis. The sequence continues at coordinate 11,425,522 of JAVHZZ010000002.1, read as the reverse complement.
GTACTCCTATTATTTAAAGACAGCTTGTTTCCATTTACATGGCCAATGGTTACTCTGCTGACATTACCATGATCACAAGTTACGATCGCCGGTTACTCTATTGACGTTGATTACCATGATCGCCAGTTACTCTACTGACATTACCACGATCGTCGGTTACTCTACTGACATTACTTTACTGACGTTACTGCGATCTCCGGTTACTCTACTGACGTTACCACGATCGCCGGTTACTCTACTGACATTACTCTACTGACTTTACCATGATCGCCGGTTACTCTAGTGACGTTACCACGATCGCCGGTTACTCTAGTGACGTTACCACGATCGCCGGTTACTCTACTGACGTTACCACGATCGCCTGTTACTCTACTGACGTTACCACGATCGCCAGTTACTCTACTGGCGTTACCACGATCGCCGGTTACTCTACTGACGTTACCACGATCGCCAGTTACTCTACTGGCGTTACCACGATCGCCTGTTACTCTACTGACGTTACCACGATCGCCAGTTACTCTACTGACGTTACCACGATCGCCTGTTACTCTACTGACGTTACCACGATCGCCAGTTACTCTACTGGCGTTACCACGATCGCCTGTTACTCTACTGACGTTACCACGATCGCCAGTTACTCTACTGGCGTTACCACGATCGCCGGTTACTCTACTAATCGGTTTTCACTGCTTGTCTCTCTCTCCCGCAGGTGAAGGTTATGCACAAGCAGCTTCTCCTTTTCCACAATGCCATCTCCTCCTACTTTGCTGGGAATCAGCAGCAACTGGAAGCTTCACTGCAGCAATTTAACATCAAGCTGAGCAGTGCGGCCAGCGACAAACCCTCCTGGCTGGAGGAGCAGTGACTGTATCGCTCTCTCATGTCTGTATGTGTTTGTGATTGCGTGTGTTATGTATATGTAAGTGTAGTATGCATGAAGTTTTGTATGTGGTAAACTGCTGTGTGCAGATGCGAGTGTCTGCGTGTGTAGAGCATTATTCATGTTGTGTATCTATGAAATAAAGAGATCAGTGTGTGTGTGTGTGTGTGTGTGTGTGTGTGTGTGTGTGTGTTATGACATTGTGTCATATTGCTTGCTGGTCACCAAATTTCCACAGCCAGTATCACGTACATTCCAAACCTTTCTGCTGCTATATTAGGTATCTCAGCCCAGTGCAAGACATAGACATGTGATCCTGTTCTTGGCCACCCTACTTTGTAGACTTCGCACAGCAGCTTATTCTTTGTTCACTAGTAGAGAAAATGGTTTGCAGCCAGCTCTTACCCACCCTAATATTACCATACTGTTCTACCCATTCTTCTATTGCCTCATCATTTATACAGATCACTCCAAAGTTGTACAGATCTCCATCTTATACTCTACTGTTCTACAGGTGTCATCCACCCTACAGTTCAATGTTCTACAAGTCTTATTCATCCTACACTCCACTGTCCTAAAAATGTAATCCACCCTACTCTCAACTATTCTTCAAATCTAATCCACTCTACGCTCCACTGTTCTACAACCCTCATCCGCCCTATGGTCTACAATTCTCATCCATCCTACACTTCACTATTTTACATGTCTCATCCATCCTATGCGCCACTGTTCTACACATTCTGATCCACCCTACGGTCCACTGGTCTACAAGTCTCATCTGTCCTATGGTCTACAAGTCTCATCCATCCTACACTCCACTATTTTACATGTCTCATCCATCCTACGCTCCACTGTTCTACACATTCTGATCCACCCTACGGTCCACTGGTCTACGAGTCTCATCCGTCCTACGCTCCACTGTTCTACAAATCTCATCCGCCCAACGGTCCTTTGGTCTACAAATCTCATCCGCCCTATGGTCCACTGGTTTACAAGTCTCATCCGCCCTATGCTCCACTGTTCTACAAGTCTCATCCATCCTACAGTCCACTGTTCTACAAGTCTCATCCATTCTACACTCCACTTGTCTACAAATCTCATCCACCCTTCGGTCCACTGGTCTACAAATCTCATCCGCTCTATGGTCCACTGGTTTACAAGTCTCATCCGCCCTACGCTCCACTGTTCTACAATTGTCATCCGCCCTACGGTCCACTGTTCTACAAGTCTCATCCATCCTACACTCCACTTGTCTACAAATCTCATCCACCCTTCGGTCCACTGTTCTACAGGTGTCAGCCACTCTCCACACCACTCCACTGTTGTACAAGTCTGATCTATCCTACACTCCACTGTTCTACAGGTCTCATCCAATCTGTGTTCCACCATTTTATGCTTTTCAACCACTTTGCTCTCCGCTGTTGTACAGATTACATCCACTCCTCATCAACTCTACTGTTCAGTGTTGTACAGATTTTATAGACACCTTTTCCACCTTACTGTCCACTATTCTACAGGCCCTATATGCTCAACGGCTCTACAGATTTCACCCTCTCTACACCAGACTGTTCAACAAATGTCATCCATTCTAAACTCCTCTGGTTCACTCATTGCATTCACTGTTCCAAAGATGCGTTTGTGCTGATGATAAATCACTAGAGGTAGGTTTGAGGTTAGGTTGTGATAGAGATGTGTGTGCATTGGTGATAAGTCAGAGGTTACGAGAAGAGATGTGTTTACTAGTGATATAAGCCAGGGGAGTGGTTTGTAGTGGTGATAAAGCACCAGGGATTTACATGCACTTGTGTCATGTCTCTTTACAAACTTCACAATGTGCACGTCATTTATTGCAACATTCTGTCAAAGTTCATTGCTTGCCCTAGAGGCCCAGCTCTAGGATGCCCTGTTGTGAATGAGATTTTAGGACATTAGTGTTGAGAGATGCTGAAGATTTCTTTATTCTGCTGAGAACTGAGCAAGCAATATTTCTGATCCTCCATTGCTGTGTGCGTGTCTCTTCTTATGTGTCTCATAATGCTGTGTTTGCGCGTAAACCTGAAATCTGTGTGTCTGTTACAATCTCCTGAGTGTGTGTATCACGCCATGTTTGTGAAAGCTTTGTAAAACAGTACAAGTGTGTGTTTGGTGTCACACTCCATCTGAGAGCCAGTGAGAGACTTAATGTGAGTGTTCTAACTCCACATTTCAGTGTGGATACAGGGATGATTGTGTGTGATGGTCCATCCGAGTCTCATGTGTGTATGTAGTATGTGCGTGTATCCTGCAGGGGGGGTATATTATTACACTACTCTTAGAGTCAGGGGTGTACATTGCTGTAACACCACTAACCAGATACCACCCTCTTCTAAGTAACATTGGAATGTGTGCTTGTTACCTGCCCTGTAGTAGGACCATTATTTATGAAGAGAGATGATTCCATGTGATGCGTTGGTGGGCAGTGCCGACTCTGAGGGGTACCGTAGGCACCTGAGATCAACGAATGTCTCTACGTTACGGAACATGAGGTTGGGAATATGGGAACATTTCTGTAAATCGGAATAAAACTAATGAAGAAACTAGTTATGAATTGTCTGTGATTATCACTTACATAAAGGTGGGTGTTGGGGAAGAACATCAAGGGATCATTGGACATAGATGTGACTGTATGGTATGATACAGAATCAGTAGGCAGCAATCAGTCTCATCTTCTTTTAATATGAAATATATTTTAAAAAAAACTTACATGGATTAAGCAACAAAAAAGCAATTTGGACCCCTGGTCCTACCATAGCCAGGGCAAACCAACAACAAATCAGAATCCTATTGGGGTTTATTTATGCTCTTGGCCAATCAGAACTCAGAGGGTATTGTTTTTAGAGTCTCCTTTGCATTTCTTCCAGCATTTGCATGTTGCTTCTTGGATTAAATTGTTTTTTGTGGAGGGTGGGTGTTATTTTAACTCCCTTTAAATGTGAAGCTATTTTATAAAATCACTATTTGTATGGTGACCCATTTAACCTGCCCACTTTGTTCTGAGCCAACGTTGGCATATATCAGGGGAAGAACTGTTATTGACTGTTCATAGTGCCCCCCAAACTCTACATATTGTTTAATGTGAGTGCAGCTCATTGCAGAAGCCTGTGAATTCTCCATGGTGGAAGGAAGCGCTGGGACATAACGAGGAATTTCCCAGAGTGAGGGGTCTCTGATAACATTTACCTGTCAGTACTGATAGACCCAGTGTAACCTGACATGTAAGCTGCTGTTAGATCCAGGTTATACCGAATTTACCAGTGCTGTCGAGAGGGGTGACTAGCTCATAAATAACTGCGCTACACACATATTAGGAATCCTTGATAATACTATTCATTTGATGTTTTTGGGATCACATTTCTGGGTTACATCACCATTTTTCCCAATATTTTAGACTTTAAATCCAATATTTCTTCAAAACACAGGCCTATCCGTCCCAAACAAGAGGTGACATTTACAAGGATACAGAAAGCAGTTATTCTCAGTTTACACAAAACACAGAAAAGCTGATCACAAAGATTTTAAATCACTCTGGTTATTTTCAATCTCTGCAGTTGTTATTTAAGGATCCACAGAAATAAAAAGCAGAGGATATGTTATCATCATCATTTATTTATATAGCGCCACTAATTCCGCAGCGCTGTACAGAGAACTCGCATCAGTCCCTGCCCCATTGGAGCTTACAGTCTAAATTCCCTAACATACAAACAGACACACAGACTAGGGTCAATTTGTTAGCAGCCAATTAACCTACCAGTATGTTTTTGGAGTGTGGGAGGAAACCGGAGCACACGGAGGAAACCCACGCAAACACGGGGAGAACATACAAACTCCTCACAGATAAGGCCATGGTTGGGAATTGAACTCATGACCCCAGTGCTGTGAGGCAGAAGTACTAACCACTAAGCCACCGTGCCGCCCGTTATCTAGGAATTGTACAGGTACACTCTGTGATAATCCACCTGCTTTAGTACATAGGGCCAGGGGCTAAATATCACATGGACCATTATGGTATATTGTATTATACAGTGCCATCTGCACACTGGAATATTTACTTATACACTGTGGGCCTGATTCATTAAGGATCTTAACTTGAGAAACTTCTTATTTCAGTCTCCTGGACATGTTACAATGCAAGGGGTGCAAATTAGTATTCTGTTTTGCACATAAGTTAAATACTGACTGTTTTTTCATGTAGCACACAAATACTTGATAGCTTATGTGTACACTGAAATTTAAAGTTGATATGTGTGCTACATGAAAAAACAGGCAGTATTTAACTTATGTGCAAAACAAAATATTAATTTGCACCCCTAGCATTGTAACATGTCCAGGAGACTGAAATAAGAAGTTTCTCAAGTTAAGATCCTTAATGAATAAGGCCCCGTGTTCTCAAATATCAGATGCTGGAATTGAAATTAATATCCTACTAGAAGTGGTTTTCAGTTTTTGAGAGAAAACTTGCTTATAATGATCCCCATCTACAAAAGATGTCTAGAAGTGGACACAAAGGGGAAGGCTTAGTTCTGCGCTGAAGCCATCTACAGGAAAACTCAGAACACTGCAGCCAAATTATTCGTGGCCATTAACCCAGTGGTGTTAGGTGATTTGAGAGTATTTCTGCTTACTCTTACAGTGAACAGTAGAGATGTCCAGGGTAAGAAAATAATAATAACCTCCAACTAGTCATCTTTCTGGTTTGGCTTTTGTGATCAAGCCGAATGGGTGGGTGTTAAATGTCGATAGTCAAAATGCGTACACCAAAACCTCCCTCTAGAATGTAAGCTGTCACGGGCAGGGTCCTCTCTATCTATTGTCCCACGTCTGTTTGATGTCTTATGTGTATTACCTCATTTATTTGTTACTTGCTTCTGTACCCGGAATTCTGAATCTGTGACGCCCTATAAATAAGTAAATACTAGTCACAAAAAAATATCGACAATCATAATGTCTACATGTTCATGAGGTCGTCCCAGTCAAAATGTCGACATAAATCACTAGATTTAAAACATCAACATATGGAAGAAAAAACAAAACAAGTGCCCCCCTCCCCAAACAGCTTAACCAACCCTAGTGTTGCAAGCCTAGGCTGGTACTAGCAGTTGCTGGCGCTTGCCAAGCCGTGGGAAATCCCCATGTTATATAAACGACTGATCCACCGTTAATGCTCATTTGTGCCGGGAGTTCTTAGGAGCTAGTATTGCGTCATGTATGAGGGTTTTTTTTATTTTGCCAAGGATCCCTGGATTTATTACAGATGAAGACCCTGGATCTAGGTGAGAAATAAAAATGGTGAATGAGGGTAATGTGGGGGTGTTTTTAGTTCAATGAAAAGTCTTTTTACACTGGTGTCTTTGTCTTGGTGCACTACAGGTCCCAGCAGGCTCTGGGTACCAGGGCATGCTGTCACTTGTGGTACCCCAAGGACAGCATGCCCTAGCAGCCATGGATATGCTGGTATATTTAGTACTACAAGCGCCAGCATACCCAAACACTTCATGGCAACCTGGGCATGCTGGGACCTCTAGTGTACCAGGGACAAAATTGATTTTTACCAGTAGACAATAATTACCCCAAGCCCACTGTCCCGGGGGGTGTGGGAAGAGGCCTAATGCTATCAGCATAGGACTGATTAAACCTAAGTGGAGGTTTCTCCTTTTTTTGTAGGCCCTAAGGAATCCAGCAACGTGCTGACAAGCCTGGGCCCAAGCTGTGGGTTTCCCTGCTATAGTGCCACCAGCCCCGGCTGGCAAAGCCTAGTGCTGGTAATAGTAAAATTAGGGGGGACCCCACGCTTTCATATATTGCCGTTTTAACTCGTGATTTATGTCAACATTTTGACTGTCCACTTTACAACCCAGTAGACATTGTAACAGTGTTGACGTTATGAACATCTAGACATTACGACTGTCTGCTTTTTAACTACAGTCATTGTCCAAAAGTTTTGAGAATGACACAAGTATTGGTTTTCACAAAGTTTGCTGCTTCAGTATTTTTAGACCTTCTTGTCAGATGTTGCTATGTTATACTGAAGTAAAATTACAAGCATTTCATAAGTGTCAAAGGCTTTTATTGACAATTACATTACGTTTATGCAAAGAGTCGATATTTGCAGTGTTGACCCTTCTTTTTGAAGACCTCTGCAATTCGGCCTCGCATGCTGTCATTTAACTGCTGGGCCACATACTGACTGATAAGTTAAGATTAAGGGCTGTGGAGTTTCTTGGCCATGGACCCATAACTGCGATGTTTTGATCCCCGAGCCACTTAGTTATCACTTTTGCCTCATGGCAAGTTGCTCCATCATGCTGGAAGAGGCATTGTTCGTCACCAAACTGTTCTTGGATGGTTGGGAGAAGTTGCTCTTGGAGGATGTTTTGGTACCATACTTTATTCATGGCTGTGTTCTTAGGTAAAATTGTGAGTGAGCCCTCTTCCTTGGTAGAGAAGCAACCACACACATGAATGGTCTCCGGATGCTTTACTATTGGCATGACACAGGACTGATGGTAGCTCTCACCTTTCCTTCTCTGGACAAGCGTTTTTCCAGATGCCCCAAACAATCTGAAAGGGGATTCATCAGAGAAAATGACTTTACCCCAGTCCTCAGCAGTGCAATCCCTGTACCTTTTGCAGAATATCAGTCTGTCCCTGATGTTTTTCCTGGAGATAAGTGGCTCTTTGCTGGCCTTCTTGACACCAGGTCATCCTTCAAAAGTCTTCGCCTTACTGTGCGTGCAGATGCACTAAAACCTGCCTGCTGCCATTCCGGAGCAACCTCTGCACTGGTGTTGCCCCAATTCCGCAGCTGAATCAACTTTAGGAGACGGTCCTATCACTTGCTGGACATTCTTGGGTGCCCTGAAGCCTTTTTCACAACTATTGAACCTCTCTCCTTGAAGTTCTTGAGGATCCGATAAATGGTTGATTTAGGTGCAATCTTACTTGCAGCAATATACTTGCCTGTAAAGCCCTTTTTGTGCAAAGCAATGATGACTGCACATGTTTCCTTGCAGCTAACCATGGTTAACAGAGGAAGAACAATGATTTCAAGCACCACCCTCCTTTTAAAGCTTCATGTCTTTTATTCTAACTCAACCAGCATGACAGAGTTATCTCCAGCCTTATCCTCGTTAACACTCTCACCTGTGTTAACGAGAGAATCACTGACCTGATGTCAGCTGGTCCTTTGTGGCAGGGCTGAAATGTAGTGGAAATGTTGTTTTGGGGATAAAGTTCATTGTCATGGCAAAGAGGGACTTTTAAATTAATTGCAATTCATCTGATCACTCTTCATGACATTCTGGAGTATAGGCAAATTACCATCATTAAAACTAAGGCAGCAGACTTTGTGAAAAATAATATTTGTGTCATTCTCAAAACTTTTGGCCATGACTGTACATCCCAAGCAGAAAACATGCTACGTACACTGGAGTCTCCTACAGTAGCAAAAGTTGTTATACCTTTGACTTTTTTTCACTAGCTGGATAGAAACCATAGATTGAGAGTCTATAACTCTCAGTCTGTGGCTTCCTGCAGTCTCCATTCCCCTCCCCACATCATGTCACTGCCCCTGTCACATGCAGCCCTGTCCTCACTGACACATCACTAGTCTCCTAATATACTCTGTGCTGCTGGGGGACCCTGCTCCTTCCACTATATAATTCAGTCTGGCTATCTGCTGCCTCCATTCCCCTCCTCACATCATGTCACTGCCCCTGTCACATGCAGCCCTGTCCTCACTAACACATCACTCATCTCCTGATATACTCTGTGCTGCTGGAGGACCCCGCTCCTTCCATTATATAACTCTCAGTCTGTGGCTTCCTGCTGCCTCCATCCCCCTCCTCACAACATGTCATTGCCCCTGTCACATGCAGCCCTGTTCTCACTAACACATCACTCATCTCCTGATATACTCTGTGCTGCTGGAGGACCCCGCTCCTTCCACTATATAACTCTCAGTCTGTGGCTTCCTGCTGCCTCCATCCCCCTCCTCACATCATGTCATTGCCCCTGTCACATGCAGCCCTGTTCTCACTAACACATCACTCATCTCCTGATATACTCTGTGCTGCTGGAGGACCCCGCTCCTTCCACTATATAACTCTCAGTCTGTGGCTTCCTGCTGCCTCCATCCCCCTCCTCACATCATGTCATTGCCCCTGTCACATGCAGCCCTGTTCTCACTAACACATCACTCATCTCCTGATATACTCTGTGCTGCTGGGGGATCCTCTCCTTCTACTATATAACTCTGTCTGTGGCTTCCTGCTGCCTCCATCCCCCTACTCCCATCATGTCACTGCCCCTGTCACATGCAGCCCTGTCCTCACTAACACATCACTCATCTCCTGATATACTCTGTGCTGCTGGAGGACCCCGCTCCTTCCACTATATAACTCTCAGTCTGTGGCTTCCTGCTGCCTCCATCCCCTTCCTCACATCATGTCATTGCCCCTGTCACATGCAGCCCTGTTCTCACTAACACATCACTCATCTCCTGATATACTCTGTGCTGCTGGGGACCCTGCTCCTTCCACATTATAACTCTCAGTCTGTGGCTTCCTGCTGCCTCCATTCCCCTCCTCACATCATGTCACTGCTCCTGTCACATACAGCCCTGTTCTCACTAACACATCACTCATCTCCTGATATACTCTGTGCTGCTGGGGACCCTGCTCCTTCCACTATATAACTCTCAGTCTGTGGCTTCCTGCTGCCTCCATTCCCCTCCTCACATCATGTCACTGCTCCTGTCACATGCAGCCCTGTCCTCACTGACACATTACTCATCTCCTGCTATACTCTGATGATTGGCTGCACGGAATTCTAGCCCCACCCATTTGAACACTGGGACCACACAGGTGAGCTGCAGTACTGAATACAGAGAGGTGCTGTGACCCCAGTCACTCACACAACAGGTAGGATGAGTGGTTTATAGTTTTGTAATACTTGTAGAACTCGTCTCACAGAAAGATAATTACTATTAATAAGCGAGACGCCCACTGCCACATATTAAGCAGGATAAAAAGAGACATTTGGGGTGGGGGAAGAGATAATGTATGTGAGACAGGTAAGAGGGTGGAGAGTGGAGTGTTACGGGATTAACGAGCTGCATATAAATAGATGATATATTTTGGGAGCCCCTCCCACTGCTACAGGAGCGACAGGTGTGACAGATTCCTTACACTTCACGCTAAACTTCATCTCAATGAGAGCCTGTCAGAGACACACTTCATCCTAATGAGACAGCCTGCCAGAGACTCTTCATCCCAATGAGACAGCTTGTCAGAGACACACTTCATCCCAGTGAGACAGCTTGTCAGAGACACACTTCATCCCAGTGAGACAACCTGACAGAAACACACTTCATCCCAGTGAGACAGCCTGCCAGATACACACTTCATCCCAGCGAGACAGCCTGTCAGAGACACACTTCATCCCAGTGAGACAGCTTGCCAGAGACACACTTCATCCCAATGAGACAGCCTGCAAGAGACACCCTTATCCTAATGAGACAGCCTGCCAGAGACACCCTTCATCCCAATTAGACAGCCTGCCAGAGACACCCTTCCTCCCCGTGAGACAACATCATATTCAGACAGCCTGTGAGAGACAGCTTGTGAGGTACGCAGCATCTTTTAGAAGCATCCTGTGAATATGTATTTCATGCTACAGCAATAGCTTGTGTGTGAGAGAGATCATCTTGTAGAGACAGTTCTCCCTTTAGAAACAGCCTGTAAGAGAGACAGCACCTATTTCGTGAGACAGACACTTCACGTTGTAGCTGAAGTCTGTAAGAGTGATGCTTCTTTTAGACTGCAAGATGTATATATATCCTCAAATTGGAGACACACTAGAAGCACATATATTCAACGAGACCCACTGAGGATAGACAGCCTACTATGTAATTAGAGGAACATTGTAGAAAGTCATTCTACCATCTGATGAAACATTCACTAGAGACACCCTGATGTCTAATGAGACAGAACTATAAGAGAGACATCCTACTAACTAATGAAAGAAACATTGGAGAGAGAATCCTTTCATGTATATTAAGGGACAGGGAATTCTGTTCTCGAGACCCTATAAAAACTACAAAGACAAGAAGAACTGGGGATACAAATCACAACAAGAACCAATCTAAAGAGGAAATACAGTGACACAAATCAATAGGAGCCGTCTTCTGTAACCAGGAACCCCAAGAACATCAGAGGGACCGATCAATCTGCTCCACTACTGACTTACTAAGGACAATAAGGAATCAGGACCAGACAGTAATAGGTAACAGGAAAGGACGACCTACAAGAAATAAGTATTAATGGGTAAGTACAATCCACCTTATCCTGGTCCATGTTCTTCTAGGAGATAACAAGGTTGGATTTGTATCTAAAGAGCGATATTGTTTAAATCATCAATGTGTTCGTAATTCAGATTGTGTATTGTGCTCTTATCTTCTCATCTAGGAGTGTGACATTAATATTTCCTCAAATTATAGCACTGGCCATTCCAACGTATATAAATGTATATACCTGGCTGTGTATATACCGGGTCAGTGTTCCTCAGGATGGGGTATAATAGTGATGGGGCTGTAGAGAAAGGGTACAATGTATACGTACAATGAAGAGGTGTAATAGTGATAGGGAGATGTGTACGTACCATGAAGAGGTGTAATAGTGATAGGGAGCTGTGTACGTACCAGGAAGAGGTGTAATAGTGATAGGGAGATGTGTATGTACCATGAAGAGGTGTAATAGTGATAGGGAGATGTGTACGTACCATGAAGAGGTGTAATAGTGATAGGAAGCTGTGTACGTACCCTGAAGAGGTGTAATAGTGATTGGGAGATGTGTATGTACCATGAAGAGGTGCAATAGTGATAGGGAGCTGTGTACGTACCATGAAGAGGTGTAATAGCGATAGGGAGCTGTGTACGTACCAGGAAGAGGTGTAATAGCGATAGGGAGATGTGTACGTACCAGGAAGAGGCGTAATAGTGATAGGGAGATGTGTACGTACCAGGAAGAGGCGTAATAGTGATAGGGAGATGTGTACGTACCAGGAAGAGGCGTAATAGTGATAGGGAGATGTGTACGTACCAGGAAGAGGCGTAATAGTGATAGGGAGATGTGTACGTACCATGAAGAGGCGTAATAGTGATAGGGAGATGTGTACGTACCATGAAGAGGCGTAATAGTGATAGGGAGATGTGTACGTACCAGGAAGAGGCGTAATAGTGATAGGGAGATGTGTACGTACCAGGAAGAGGCGTAATAGTGATAGGCAGATGTGTACGTACCATGAAGAGGCGTAATAGTGATAGGCAGATGTGTACGTACCATGAAGAGGCGTAATAGTGATAGGGAGCTGTGTACGTACCATGAAGAGGCGTAATAGTGATAGGGAGCTGTGTACGTACCATGAAGAGGCGTAATAGTGATAGGGAGATGTGTATGCAGTGGGACGAGGTATAATAGTGATAGGGAGATGTGTACGTACCATGAAGAGGTGTAATAGTGATAGGGAGATGTGTACGTACCATGAAGATGTGTAATAGTAATAGGGAGATGTGTACGTACCATGAAGAGGTGTAATAGTGATAGGGAGATGTGTATGCAGTGGGACGAGGTATAATAGTGATAGGGAGATGTGTACGTACCATGAAGAGGTGTAATAGTGATAGGGAGATGTGTACGTACCATGAAGAGGCGTAATAGTGATAGGGAGATGTGTACGTACCATGAAGAGGCGTAATAGTGATAGGGAGATGTGTACGTACCAGGAAGAGGCGTAATAGTGATAGGGAGATGTGTACGTACCAGGAAGAGGCGTAATAGTGATAGGGAGATGTGTACGTACCAGGAAGAGGCGTAATAGTGATAGGCAGATGTGTACGTACCATGAAGAGGCGTAATAGTGATAGGCAGATGTGTACGTACCATGAAGAGGCGTAATAGTGATAGGGAGCTGTGTACGTACCATGAAGAGGCGTAATAGTGATAGGGAGCTGTGTACGTACCATGAAGAGGCGTAATAGTGATAGGGAGATGTGTATGCAGTGGGACGAGGTATAATAGTGATAGGGAGCTGTGTACGTACCATGAAGAGGCGTAATAGTGATAGGGAGAGGTGTATGCAGTGGGACGAGGTATAATAGTGATAGGGAGATGTGTACGTACCATGAAGAGGCGTAATAGTGATAGGGAGATGTGTACGTACCATGAAGATGTGTAATAGTGATAGGGAGATGTGTACGTACCATGAAGAGGTGTAATAGTGATAGGGAGATGTGTATGCAGTGGGACGAGGTATAATAGGGATAGGGAGATGTGTACGTACCATGAAGAGCTGTAATAGTGATAGGGAGATGTGTACGTACCATGAAGAGGTGTAATAATGATAGGGAGATGTGTACGTACCATGAAGAGGTGTAATAGTGATAGGGAGCTGTGTACGTACCATGAAGAGGTGTAATAGTGATAGGGAGATGTGTACGTACCATGAAGAGGTGTAATAGTGATAGGGAGCTGTGTACGTACCATGAAGAGGTGTAATAGTGATAGGGAGCTGTGTACGTACCATGAAGAGGTGTAATAGTGATAGGGAGATGTGTACGTACCATGAAGAGGTGTAATAGTGATAGGGAGATGTGTATGCAGTGGGACGAGGTGTAATAGTGATAGGGAGATGTGTACGTACCATGAAGAGGTGTAATAGTGATAGGGAGCTGTGTACATACCATGAAGAGGTGTAATAGTGATAGGGAGATGTGTACGTACTATGAAGAGGCGTAATAGTGATAGGGAGATGTGTACGTACCATGAAGAGGTGTAATAGTGATAGGGAGCTGTGTACGTACCATGAAGAGGTGTAATAGTGATAGGGAGATGTGTACGTACCATGAAGAGGCGTAATAGTGATAGGCAGATGTGTACGTACCATGAAGAGGCGTAATAGTGATAGGGAGCTGTGTACGTACCATGAAGAGGCGTAATAGTGATAGGGAGCTGTGTACGTACCATGAAGAGGCGTAATAGTGATAGGGAGATGTGTATGCAGTGGGACGAGGTATAATAGTGATAGGGAGCTGTGTACGTACCATGAAGAGGCGTAATAGTGATAGGGAGAGGTGTATGCAGTGGGACGAGGTATAATAGTGATAGGGAGATGTGTACGTACCATGAAGAGGCGTAATAGTGATAGGGAGATGTGTACGTACCATGAAGATGTGTAATAGTGATAGGGAGATGTGTACGTACCATGAAGAGGTGTAATAGTGATAGGGAGATGTGTATGCAGTGGGACGAGGTATAATAGGGATAGGGAGATGTGTACGTACCATGAAGAGCTGTAATAGTGATAGGGAGATGTGTACGTACCATGAAGAGGTGTAATAATGATAGGGAGATGTGTACGTACCATGAAGAGGTGTAATAGTGATAGGGAGCTGTGTACGTACCATGAAGAGGTGTAATAGTGATAGGGAGATGTGTACGTACCATGAAGAGGTGTAATAGTGATAGGGAGCTGTGTACGTACCATGAAGAGGTGTAATAGTGATAGGGAGCTGTGTACGTACCATGAAGAGGTGTAATAGTGATAGGGAGATGTGTACGTACCATGAAGATGTGTAATAGTGATAGGGAGATGTGTACGTACCATGAAGAGGTGTAATAGTGATAGGGAGATGTGTATGCAGTGGGACGAGGTATAATAGGGATAGGGAGATGTGTACGTACCATGAAGAGCTGTAATAGTGATAGGGAGATGTGTACGTACCATGAAGAGGTGTAATAGTGATAGGGAGCTGTGTACGTACCATGAAGAGGTGTAATAGTGATAGGGAGATGTGTACGTACCATGAAGAGGTGTAATAGTGATAGGGAGCTGTGTACGTACCATGAAGAGGTGTAATAGTGATAGGGAGATGTGTACGTACCATGAAGAGGTGTAATAGTGATAGGGAGATGTGTATGCAGTGGGACGAGGTGTAATAGTGATAGGGAGATGTGTACGTACCATGAAGAGGTGTAATAGTGATAGGGAGATGTGTACGTACCATGAAGAGGTGTAATAGTGATAGGGAGATGTGTACGTACCATGAAGAGGTGTAATAGTGATAGGGAGATGTGTACGTACCATGAAGAGGTGTAATAGTGATAGGGAGATGTGTATGCAGTGGGACGAGGTGTAATAGTGATAGGGAGATGTGTACGTACCATGAAGAGGTGTAATAGTGATAGGGAGCTGTGTACATACCATGAAGAGGTGTAATAGTGATAGGGAGATGTGTACGTACTATGAAGAGGTGTAATAGTGATAGGGAGATGTGTACGTACCATGAAGAGGTGTAATAGTGATAGGGAGCTGTGTACGTACCATGAAGAGGTGTAATAGTGATAGGGAGATGTGTACGTACCATGAAGAGGCGTAATAGTGATAGGGAGCTTTGTACGTACCATGAAGAGGTGTAATAGTGATAGGGAGATGTGTACGTACCATGAAGAGGTGTAATAGTGATAGGGAGCTGTGTACGTACCATGAAGAGGTGTAATAGTGATAGGGAGATGTGTACGTACCATGAAGAGGTGTAATAGTGATAGGGAGCTGTGTACGTACCATGAAGAGGTGTAATAGTGATAGGGAGATGTGTACGTACCATGAAGAGGTGTAATAGTGATAGGGAGATGTGTATGCAGTGGGACGAGGTGTAATAGTGATAGGGAGATGTGTACGTACCATGAAGAGGTGTAATAGTGATAGGGAGATGTGTACGTACCATGAAGAGGTGTAATAGTGATAGGGAGATGTGTACGTACCATGAAGAGGTGTAATAGTGATAGGGAGCTGTGTACGTACCATGAAGAGGTGTAATAGTGATAGGGAGATGTGTACGTACCATGAAGAGGTGTAATAGTGATAGGGAGATGTGTACGTACCATGAAGAGGCGTAATAGTGATAGGGAGCTGTGTACGTACCATGAAGAGGTGTAATAGTGATAGGGAGATGTGTACGTACCATGAAGAGGCGTAATAGTGATAGGGAGCTGTGTACGTACCATGAAGAGGCGTAATAGTGATAGGGAGCTGTGTACGTACCATGAAGAGGTGTAATAGTGATAGGGAGATGTGTACGTACCATGAAGAGGTGTAATAGTGATAGGGAGCTGTGTACGTACCATGAAGAGGTGTAATAGTGATAGGGAGATGTGTATGCAGTGGGACGAGGTATAATAGTGATAGGGAGATGTGTATGCAGTGGGACGAGGTATAATAGTGATAGGGAGATGTGTACGTACCATGAAGAGGTATAATAGTGATAGGGAGCTGTGTACGTACCATGAAGAGGTATAATAGTGATAGGGAGATGTGTACGTACCATAAAGAGGTGTAATAGTGATAGGGAGATGTGTACGTACCATGAAGAGGTATAATAGTGATAGGGAGATGTGTACATACCATGAAGAGGTGTAATAGTGATAGGGAGATGTGTACGTACCATGAAGAGGTGTAATAGTGATAGGGAGATGTGTACGTACCATGAAGAGGTGTAATAATGATAGGGAGATGTGTACGTACCAGGAATATATATGCTGCAGGCAAGGAAATGGTGGCTAGACAATTTGAGCTCATGTGTCACCTATTCTGTGTTCTCTTCATCCTGTATCTGTGTATATTCCTTGTTGTTCCTGTGTTTTGATGTGTTACAGACGACTCATATTTATGTTTGTTCCATACATACTGAATACAGTTGTTGTTCCCCGAGTGTGTCCATCTTTCTTCCTTTACAAAGAACCTGAACTCACAGATCATGATTCTAACATACCCCCAATCAGACATATTGTCCACCTCGCAGCTCTCTCCACAACTCTCTCGTCACTCCCTTAGTAGATGTGATTTGGGTAATGTCGCTGGATGCCCATAGGTACCACTTTAGAGATACAATAGCCCTTTTTGACGGCACTAATAAGTTGGTCTACAGTTGTATATGTGTTACAGTGTTGTCCCTCTTTGTTATAGCAATGTACAATGTAATGTGTGTTGTACATGGAATGTTCTAGTTTTGTTCTCATGTTGGTCTCACATGCAAGATGTCTTATGTCTGTATTCTGAGATAACTACACAGCGTAACATAAAAGTTATTACACAAAGAACTACCCAGTGTGAGCCTGTTGACAGAATGAAAGAAATCTAATCTGCACCTAATTATATCCTCAGTTTATTCTCTCGGAGACACCTATTGGACAGTAACAGTAGTGCGGGGGTAACACACAGGTGCTGGAAGAAGACTTTACAACTATCTCAGTTCCAGCTGTGTCTTCCTTGCTTTGTAATTTCTGCAGTTACCTATTTTTCTGCTTTTATTTTTCAGTATCCCACAACTTCTTTGCTATCCTCCATCTATGGCATCTTTCCTTAGTTTTCTCCTTCTTGTACCTGGGACGAGAAAAGTAGTTCCGCACCAAGTTATGGACCATCTTCTTTGGTTACATGATCTGTAACCACAATGGAGGGGGTGCTACGTGCAACATGAATCAAGTCATTAGAAAAGAGAGAGCATCTCTCCTCAAGGGTTTTTGAACCCTTCTCGCATTTTCTCAGATAGCACCTTCATTCAGCAAATCTGTTTAAACATCCTTATGGGATTGGGCAATACAGCCTCTTGTAGCAATTCAAGTGTTCAATTATTTATATTTTTCTCAAATGCTATGATCCCTATGATAAGGATAGTGACCCTTTCCTATCCTAAAGAGCTTATACATGTTGTCAATTGACCCCGTACCATTGATAATAAATCATTGTCACATACCAAACCACTACTCAAGATGATATGAGCCTTGGTCATTTGTGACCAGCCCCTCCCCCGGGTCTAATTTTTATTTACATCTTTTCTTACTTTTTCACTCTATCATAATTTTTAATATTTCGCCTAAATTCTGACCATGTACGAGAGCTTCATAGATTACCAATAAAGGTTATGTTTTAACTGTTTGATGTTTGGTAGAGGACTGGAGTGCTTTGAGTTCAACCCTTGTTCTCTTTTCTAATGATCCTTCTTGTACCTGACAACTTACATGGTGACCTGGTTGTTAAAAGCCTGGACCCTTTTTCTTAACATAGTTACCAGACAATACAAAGAGATTAAGGTATTCCAACCAGCTGACTTTGGGGCCTACTTATCAAGACCTAAACCATGCGAAAACTGCTTTTTCTGCACAGTTTTTAGGAATATGGCCATTTAAGAAAAGTTTAAAGCAAATTACTGCACCATCATCATCATCAGCATTTATTTATATAGCGCCACTAATTCCGCAGCGCTGTACAGAGAACTCACTCACATCAGTCCCTGCCCCATTGGAGCTCACAATCTAAGTTCACTAACACACACACACAGACACAGACACACACACACACACAGACTAGGGTCAATTTGTTAGCAGCCAATTAACCTACCAGTATGTTTCTGGAGTGTGGGAGGAAACTGGAGCACCCGGAGGAAACCCACGCAAACACGGCGAGAACATACAAACTCCTCACAGATAAGGTCATGGTCGGGAATTGAACTCATGACCCCAGTGCTGTGAATCAGAAGTGGTAACCACTGAGCCACCATGCTGCTCATCCAGCAGTCCCCATAATACTCTATGGGGTCTGTGGTTTGGGCAACTTTATCAAGGTCCACAAAGCTTATCTTATCGGAGCCTGACACTGATCCTCATCTGAAGATGAAGTTAGCCATTCAATCCTATGGTGAGAGCACTGTGGTAGAGGGATCTTCTGATCCCTTTCTGGAAGACTTTCTGCTCTCTCCTGCGTTGTTTAATGATAATGACCTCTGTGCATGTACAGTAAAGAATCCAGGTCAGAACCTGGAGCGGTCTTTAGTAAAAAGTCTTCTCCGGACCAGCCTCTTATCGGACGCGCTGTCCAGACATGACTATAATAGTAAATCATCCCGTTAATTCATCTCTCATCACTGTGATGACGGATGATTATTACCAGTACAAAATTGTGATTAACAGTAAATAGTCCCCTTTATGTCTTCCCCAGCGACAGCGAGAAATATGGGGTAGAGTATAGGCTCATAGTGTCATCTGAAGCAGATCTGTTCTTCCCTTCATTCTCTCTCTGAGCTACTTATACAGCTTTAGTATTACTTTACCAGCAGCTGTACCTTCATTGTGTTAAAGGATTTCCTTCCGAAACTATAATTAAATGAAATATATAGCAATCTACCTGCTACAGATGATTATACATTATATAAATATAGATATAGATATAGAGATAAAATAAACTACTGCTTAATGAATCATATAATCATATACAATGAGCAATAACAAAATGAAGTAACATTATTGTTATTAGCTATGAATTGATTAGTAAAATGGAGAAACATTTAGTCAGTATTATGTGATTGGAACTGAAACTAACATGTTGCTATTTCCATGATGTTTCTTTTACTGGTCTCATCTTACGTTATATTATTTGTATGGCTGGATGAAACCCATTGCATGCTGGGAGCCCAGGTGCTATGCGGATGAGCTTCATCTTTTCCTTACGTATAACTCATGATCGCATTCAGAGGCTATCCACGCATTTCACGTACAGCTTATTACCACGCAGTGTGCTGAGTGAGATATGAGGAGAGGTCTAAGAAGGTGGGGAGGGATGAGCTTTATTATAAAGTGTCCATCCATCCATATTATAAGTATCATACATCACATAATGATACAAAAGTAATGAGGAACAGGTTGCACCTGGTGAATGACAGGATACATGAGTTGGTGGTCTATGTTGAATGAAGGTGATAGGGATTCACTGTGGTATAAAAAGGTGGTGGTTGGGCTGAACTTTTATGTAGGTGGAGGACAACTGTGTTATAAGCAGTTGGACGGTACGGACAGAGTTATAAGTAAGTGATGAGTGGGTTGTTGTCTGAAGGAGATGGAGGTTGGCTGTGGTAGAAGAAGGTAGATGATGGTCTATGTTGTATGAAGACAATGGAGGTTGGCTATGGTAGAAAAAGGTAGATGGTGGTCTATGTTGTATGAAGACAATGGAGGTTGGCTGTGGTAGAAGAAGGTAGATGGTGGTCTATGTTGTACGAAGACAATGGAGATTGGCTATGGTAGAAGAAGGTAGATGGTGGTCTATGTTGTATGAAGACAA
This sequence comes from Mixophyes australis, assembly GCA_036250195.1. NCBI lineage: Eukaryota > Metazoa > Chordata > Amphibia > Anura > Limnodynastidae > Mixophyes > Mixophyes australis. The sequence goes on along the minus strand of JAVHZZ010000002.1, from coordinate 11,405,436 downwards.
TGGAAGTTGACTATGGTAGAATAAGGTAGATGGTGGTCTATGTTGTACGAAGACAATGGAGGTTGGCTATGGTAGAAGAAGGTAGACGGTGGTCTATGTAGTATGAAGACAATGGAGGTTGGCTATGGTAGAAAAAGGTAGATGGTGGTCTATGTTGTACGAAGACAATGGAGGTTGGCTGTGGCAGAAGAAGGTAGATGGTGGTCTATGTTGTCTGAAGGTGATGGAGGTTGGCTGTGTTATATGGAGGTGGAGGGTGGTCTTTGTTATATGGAGGTGGAGGATAGCTGTGTTATAAGCATTTGGATGGTATGGACAGATTTATAACAAAGGAGGTGGAGTGGTCTATGTTATATGGAGGTGATGGAGGTTATTTGTGGTAGAGGAGGGTGGAGGGTGGTCTATGTTATATGGAGGTGATGGGTGGGCTGTGGGACTTCCAGTATCACTCTTCATGGGGTGTGGGGTTTAATAGTGACTGAAAGTGAAGCATTATTAATACATTATCCTGAGGTTAAGGTTTACCATCAGTGACATGAATAACAACTGAAATAAATCACAACATCCGGGAACATCCTGTAAAATGTTTATTGGTGGATTTACAACTGCTGACTCAATGCTAAAACACGTTGTTTACCAGATGGGCTGTTTAATATGCTATACCATAGTACATATAAATGTTTAATAATATATTATGTGGAATGTAATCCTGTACGTGGACCTGCCCATCTCTAATGTGGTGTCACTTTGGTTAAACAATCTTCTCTTCTCTTCACCACCCTCCGATCCCCACTGCCAGTCCTCCACATTTCCCTGCTTAACTCTGTCCCCCCGTGCTTCAACAGCAGCCATATAGTGCCCAGGACAATGCAGGCAGCTTCAAAGAAAGAAACTGTTACAATTGGGCATGAAATGATGTTACCCCCCTCCATGCATACCTCACCCCCCCCCCCCCTCGTACCCCCTGCAGCTTTATCCTTATACACACCTCCCCACGACTTGTCCTGCAGATCTAACCTTCTAATCTACTGCACACCCTCTCCGCCTCACTGGTCTCTGCCTTTACCAAATTATTCAGCCATCTCCTATCCACAAGTATTGTCCCTTCTGCCTTCAGCACATTTCACTATCAATGAGGTGGCAGTGCTGGCATAATCATATGGATGGTGCTGGTGTAGTTGTAGCAGTGCTGGCATAACCCAAGGAATTAAGTACTATGTAAATCTGGCTCATAGCTTGAGGAAGGGGGAGCACAATCTTTACTGTACCAAAACGTTCCCCAGTACATTGCCATTTAGAAAGTTTGGACAAATTTGGCTATGGCTCCGATCTGCCCCAACCATCAACGTCACTACCACTCCTTTTCTGGAATCTTTTGACCTCCAAAATTGGGACAGTCTGCAAAATTATTCAAGACTGTGGGGAGATATTCTCTCACCAAAAGTCGATATACTTCATATAGTGATCTATTCTGCCCAATAAAAAACATTGCCCTACTGTAATATGTTATCACAGAATGTGTGAACCACTGTGACACACTCACTCTCTTTATTGCGTGTGATTTTATATATATATATATATATATATATATATATATATATATATATATACAAGTTAACCCGTGCATGATACTCATGCATTCTAGTCAAATCAAGCTACTTAAGGTGTTAAAAAGGTTCTTGTCATGCATTTGGGGCTAGCCCAGGCCTCCTCAGGGGAAGAGCGTTACTTCCCGACGCAAGCGCCCTTTTTTAACGTGGTTTTGTCCACATGTCACCACCTCATCATTTTTCTCTATCACCTCATCCTTCATCTTTATCGCCACATCTATCCAGATGTCTATCCAGACACAGGGATCTCTCTCAGCGGTCCTGAGTATCACACTCCTCTCGCTCTGTCACCCCCGGCAACCACCAACCACTCCCCACTGTCACCCCCGGCAACCACTAACCACTCCCAACTGTCACTTCTCCTTCAAGAAATATATATATTTTTTTTTAAAATCTTTATAAACACTTTTAACAATTAACAAATTAAATTAACAAATTAAAATCATCTTAGTATACCAAATTTCAGCCCATTCTGAGTTTTTTTTCCCCCACACACTAAGAATTTATTAGGTCAGTGTATAACTCCGCCCAGCAGGTGGCGCTGCAGCAAATTTCAGCCCTTTCTGAGGTTTTTTTTCCACACACACTAAGAACTTAGTAGGTCAGTGTATAACTTCGCCCAGCAGGTGGCGCTGCAGCTTGGGGTTTTTTTTTCCCACACACAGACACACGCCACTAGGCTTTTATATAGTAGATATATATATATATATATATAGTGTGTGTGTAAATTCAAGCAGAAGGAACACAAGGGCATCAAATAGTGCAGTATTCTCTGGGAAGTATCCCCAAATCACCAATATTGCGATATATGCGTACCAGATGAAAGAAGACTTTAAGGCTCATCACATGATGATCGGTATATCAATACCGCATAGCTTCCACCATCTTCAGCCATGTACGAACATAAAGACAGAGAGAAGAAACCAAAGAATAGTGTAGTATAATAATGACACCAGTGATAATTTTATATAGAACACCGTGTAGCAGCGTACCAGAAAAAATAGGAAATGCAGCTTATCTGTATATTGGCTTCGTGTAAACAGCATCAACTTATCCTGGTAGATCCAATGTAGATATAAAGAGAGCTAATCTGTGTGCATCACTTCTTGGTCGTGCAAAACAACTCCACTGTTATTACAGCTTACCCTCTCCTCTCAGCAAGTATATAATATGGGACTAGAAATGCCATATGGTGTAGTATTTTTGCACCAAAAATTTATTCAACATCACCCATAAAATGCACACTCACAATATAGCACGGTGGCTAAGTGGTTAGCATTTCTGCCTTACAGCACTGGGGTCATGAGTTCAATTCCCAACCATGACCTTATCTGTGAGGAGTTTGTATGTTCTCCCTGTGTTTGCGTGGGTTTCCTCCGAGTGCTCCGGTTTCCTCCCACACTCCAAAAAAAACCCAAAACATACTGGTAGGTTAATTGGCTGCTAACAAATTGACGTGTGTGTGTATGTGTGTGTGTTAGGGAATTTAGAATGTAGGCCTAAATGGGGCAGGAACTGATGTGAGTGAGTTCTCTGTACAGTGCTGCGAAATTTGTGGCACTATATAAATAAATGGTAATAATAATAAAATAATAATATATGCTTATCTGTGATCCATAAGTATTGGGTATACTGTTAGCAGTACTTTATCTACAGTAGGTCCATACAGAATTCTACTCAGTATAGCCAGTGGGACAATCAGAAATCAGTGGGACAATCAGAAATCAGTGGGACATATGGATATGTAAACTGGATAGCCTCTGATGGATGTCCATCTGGCATTTTGAAGGTAGGCTGCCACCTCTTATGGAGGAAGTGTTGAAGGTGTTTTTGGACATTTGATATTGACTTACAATTCTGATTTGAGCGCCATTGTTAATTATAATTATTTTTACCAATATATATATATATATATATATATATATATATATATATATATTTTGTATATACACATACACATGTACACACATATACACACACACACACACACACACACACCCACGTCATAGAGAGAGAGAGAGTGTCATCCTGGTTCAAAAATTCTTGAATAAGTCATTAGAGGGAGCAGAAGCTGTGTTAGTAGCATGTAAACATTGAATATATTTTGTGTGATAATAATATTATTCAGGAGTTTCTCTGTGTTTGCTGTCTGTGCTTACAGATAATCTTTACACTTTAATATATATAGATAAATATTCTGCAGAACATCTCATGGATACTGACCAGAAACATCCCCAAATTGCATTTAGTTTGGTTCACACACGAAACAGATGAACTGTGTTCCTACAAGTAATTCCTTACAGGAACCCCCTTCTACCTCTCATCACTAACTCTATCCTGTGACCTCTCACACATATATGACCTGTTAAACACATGTGCACAATGCTTGTTGTCGTGACTGTATAAAACAGAATATGTTTAAGAAATGTTTTCACATTGATGAACAATGCAGCCCCAGAAAGGAAGTCTGCCGATATTCAGGGTCACTGCCTCCACCTGGGGGGCTGCTCCCATCTTCTCATTGTCCTAGATGAGACGGCCACCTGCATCGTGCCAGTTACAATCATTCCTCCGTCACCACCCAGCGATTGTACAAACAGTCTGAGAATAACTCACGGGTCTCTGCTGCTGTGAGCACACAACACAATCACCTGTTATTTCAGGGGAAGGGCGGCGCTCTGTTTGTAAGGAGGATAAATAACAGCTTGTGTCTATTTCTAGATCTCAGGACACCGAGCCCCTCTTCTTCTCTCTCCCATCCCGCCCCCCCCATTTCTTATCCCCTCTCCCACATCTCTCCTTCCCTCTCACATCTACCCCATTCCTCTTCTCCCCTCTCCTCCACATCTCTTCTCCCCTCTCACATCTACCCCATCCCTCTTCTCCACTCTCCTCCACATCTCTTCTCCCCTCTCCCACATCTACCCAGTCCCTCTTCTCCCCTCTCCCACATCTCTTCTCCCCTCTCCCACATCTACCCAATCCCTCTTCTCCCCTCTCCCACATCTTCTCCCCTCTCCCACATCTCTTCTCCCCTCTCCCACATCTACCCCATCCCTCTTCTCCCCTCTCCCACATCTCTTCTCCCCTCTCCCACATCTCTTCTCCCCTCTCCCACATCTACCCCATCCCTCTTCTCCCCTCTCCCACATCTCTTCTCCCCTCTCCCACATCTTTTCTCCCCTCTCAACATCTACCCCATCCCTCTTCTTCCCTCTCCCACATCACTGCTCCCCTCTCCCACATCTCTTCTCCCCTCTCCCACATCTACCCCATTCCTCTTCTTCCCTCTCCCACATCACTGCTCCCCTCTCCCACATCTCTTCTCCCCTCTCACATCTACCCCATTCCTCTTCTACCCTCTCCCACATCACTGCTCCCCTCTCCCACATCTCTTCTCCCCTCTCACATCTACCCCATTCCTCTTCTCCCCTCTCCCACATCTCTTCTCCCCTCTCCCACATCTCTTCTCCCCTCTCACATCTACCCCATTCCTCTTCTCCCCTCTCCCACATCACTGCTCCCCTCTCCCACATCTCTTCTCCCCTCTCACATCTACCCCATCCATCTTCTCCCTTCTCCCACATCTCTTCTCCCCTCTCCCACATCTCTTCTCCCCTCTCACATCTACCCCATTCCTCTTCTCCCCTCTCCCACATCTCTTCTCCCTTCTCACATCTACCCCATTCCTCTTCTCCCCTCTCCCACATCTCTTCTCCCCTCTCCCACATCTCTTCTCCCCTCTCAACATCTACCCCATCCCTCTTCTCCCCTCTCCTACATCACTGCTCCCCTCTCCCACATCTCTTCTCCCCTCTCACATCTACCCCATCCCTCTTCTCCCCTCTCCCACATCTCTTCTCCCCTCTCCTCTCACATCTACCCCATCCCTCTTCTCCCCTCTCCCACATCTCTTCTCCCCTCTCAACATCTACCCCATCCCTCTTCTCCCCTCTCCCACATCACTGCTCCCCTCTCCCACATCTCTTCTCCCCTCTCCCACATCTACCCAATCCCTCTTCTCCCCTCTCCCACATCTCTTCTTCCCTCTCACATCTACCCCATCCCTCTTTTCACCTCTCCCACATCTCTTCTCCCCTCTCCCACATCTCTTCTTCTCTCTCCCATCCCGCCCCCCATTTCTTATCCCCTCTCCCACATCTCTCCTTCCCTCTCACATCTACCCCATCCCTCTTCTCCCCTCTCCCACATCTCTTCTCCCCTCTCCCACATCTCTTCTCCCCTCTCAACATCTACCCCATTTCTCTTCTCCCCTCTCCCACATCACTGCTCCCCTCTCCCACATCTCTTCTCCCCTCTCCTCTCACATCTACCCCATCCCTCTTCTCCCCTCTCCCACATCTCTTCTCCCCTCTCAACATCTACCCCATCCCTCTTCTCCCCTCTCCCACATCACTGCTCCCCTCTCCCACATCTCTTCTCCCCTCTCCCACATCTACCCAATCCCTCTTCTCCCCTCTCCCACATCTCTTCTTCCCTCTCACATCTACCCCATCCCTCTTCTCACCTCTCCCACATCTCTTCTCCCCTCTCCCACATCTCTTTTTCTCTCTCCCATCCCACCCCCCATTTCTTATCCCCTCTCCCACATCTCTCCTTCCCTCTCACATCTACCCCATCCCTCTTCTCCCCTCTCCCACATCTCTTCTCCCCTCTCCCACATCTCTTCTCCCCTCTCAACATCTACCCCATTCCTCTTCTCCCCTCTCCCACATCACTGCTCCCCTCTCCCACATCTCTTCTCCCCTCTCCCACATCTACCCAATCCCTCTTCTCCCCTCTCCCACATCTCTTCTCCCCTCTCACATCTACCCAATCCCTCTTCTCCCCTCTCCCACATCTCTTCTCCCCTCTCACATCTACACCATTCCTCTTCTCCCCTCTCCTCCACATCTCTTCTCCCCTCTCACATCTACCCCATCCCTCTTCTCCCCTCTCCCACATCACTGCTCCCCTCTCCCACATCACTGCTCCCCTCTCCCACATCTCTTCTCCCCTCTCCCACATCTCTTCTCCCCTCTCCCACATCTACCCAATCCCTCTTATCCCCTCTCCCACATCTCTTCTCCCCTCTCACATCTACCCAATCCCTCTTCTCCCCTCTCCCACATCTATTCTCCCCTCTCCCACATCTCTTCTCCCCTCTTAACATCTACCCCATCCCTCTTCTTCCCTCTCCCACATCACTGCTCCCCTCTCCCACATCTCTTCTCCCCTCTCCCACATCTACCCCATTCCTCTTCTTCCCTCTCCCACATCACTGCTCCCCTCTCCCACATCTCTTCTCCCCTCTCACATCTACCCCATTCCTCTTCTACCCTCTCCCACATCACTGCTCCCCTCTCCCACATCTCTTCTCCCCTCTCACATCTACCCCATTCCTCTTCTCCCCTCTCCCACATCTCTTCTCCCCTCTCCCACATCTCTTCTCCCCTCTCACATCTACCCCATTCCTCTTCTCCCCTCTCCCACATCACTGCTCCCCTCTCCCACATCTCTTCTCCCCTCTCACATCTACCCCATCCATCTTCTCCCTTCTCCCACATCTCTTCTCCCCTCTCCCACATCTCTTCTCCCCTCTCACATCTACCCCATTCCTCTTCTCCCCTCTCCCACATCTCTTCTCCCTTCTCACATCTACCCCATTCCTCTTCTCCCCTCTCCCACATCTCTTCTCCCCTCTCCCACATCTCTTCTCCCCTCTCAACATCTACCCCATCCCTCTTCTCCCCTCTCCTACATCACTGCTCCCCTCTCCCACATCTCTTCTCCCCTCTCACATCTACCCCATCCCTCTTCTCCCCTCTCCCACATCTCTTCTCCCCTCTCCTCTCACATCTACCCCATCCCTCTTCTCCCCTCTCCCACATCTCTTCTCCCCTCTCAACATCTACCCCATCCCTCTTCTCCCCTCTCCCACATCACTGCTCCCCTCTCCCACATCTCTTCTCCCCTCTCCCACATCTACCCAATCCCTCTTCTCCCCTCTCCCACATCTCTTCTTCCCTCTCACATCTACCCCATCCCTCTTTTCACCTCTCCCACATCTCTTCTCCCCTCTCCCACATCTCTTCTTCTCTCTCCCATCCCGCCCCCCATTTCTTATCCCCTCTCCCACATCTCTCCTTCCCTCTCACATCTACCCCATCCCTCTTCTCCCCTCTCCCACATCTCTTCTCCCCTCTCCCACATCTCTTCTCCCCTCTCAACATCTACCCCATTTCTCTTCTCCCCTCTCCCACATCACTGCTCCCCTCTCCCACATCTCTTCTCCCCTCTCCTCTCACATCTACCCCATCCCTCTTCTCCCCTCTCCCACATCTCTTCTCCCCTCTCAACATCTACCCCATCCCTCTTCTCCCCTCTCCCACATCACTGCTCCCCTCTCCCACATCTCTTCTCCCCTCTCCCACATCTACCCAATCCCTCTTCTCCCCTCTCCCACATCTCTTCTTCCCTCTCACATCTACCCCATCCCTCTTCTCACCTCTCCCACATCTCTTCTCCCCTCTCCCACATCTCTTTTTCTCTCTCCCATCCCACCCCCCATTTCTTATCCCCTCTCCCACATCTCTCCTTCCCTCTCACATCTACCCCATCCCTCTTCTCCCCTCTCCCACATCTCTTCTCCCCTCTCCCACATCTCTTCTCCCCTCTCAACATCTACCCCATTCCTCTTCTCCCCTCTCCCACATCACTGCTCCCCTCTCCCACATCTCTTCTCCCCTCTCCCACATCTACCCAATCCCTCTTCTCCCCTCTCCCACATCTCTTCTCCCCTCTCACATCTACCCAATCCCTCTTCTCCCCTCTCCCACATCTCTTCTCCCCTCTCACATCTACACCATTCCTCTTCTCCCCTCTCCTCCACATCTCTTCTCCCCTCTCACATCTACCCCATCCCTCTTCTCCCCTCTCCCACATCACTGCTCCCCTCTCCCACATCACTGCTCCCCTCTCCCACATCTCTTCTCCCCTCTCCCACATCTCTTCTCCCCTCTCCCACATCTACCCAATCCCTCTTATCCCCTCTCCCACATCTCTTCTCCCCTCTCACATCTACCCAATCCCTCTTCTCCCCTCTCCCACATCTATTCTCCCCTCTCCCACATCTCTTCTCCCCTCTTAACATCTACCCCATCCCTCTTCTCCCCTCTCCCACATCACTGCTCCCCTCTCCCACATCTCTTCTCCCCTCTCCCACATCTACCCAATCCCTCTTCTCCCCTCTCCCACATCTCTTCTCCCCTCTCACATTTACCCAATCCCTCTTCTCCCCTCTCGCACATCTATTCTCCCCTCTCACATCTACCCCATTCCTCTTCTCCCCTCTTCTCCACATCTCTTCTCCCCTCTCACATCTACCCCATCCCTCTTCTCCCCTCTCCTAAATCTCTTCTCCTCTCTCCCACATCCCTTCTGCCCTCTCAACATCTACCCCATCCCTCTTCTCCCCTCTCCCACATCACTGCTCCCCTCTCCCACATCTCTTCTCCCCTCTCCCACATCTACCCAATCCCTCTTCTCCCCTCTCCCACATCTCTTCTCCCCTCTCACATCTACCCAATCCCTTTTCTCCCCTCTCCCACATCTCTTCTCCCCTCTCACATCTACACAATCCCTCTTCTCCCCTCTCCCACATCACTGCTCCCCTCTCCCACATCTCTTCTCCCCTCTCCCACATCTACCCAATCCCTCTTCTCCCCTCTCCCACATCTCTTCTCCCCTCTCACATCTACCCAATCCCTTTTCTCCCCTCTCCCACATCTCTTCTCCCGTCTCACATCTACCCAATCCCTCTTCTCCCCTCTCCCACATCTCTTCTCCCCTCTCACATCTACACCATCCCTCTTCTCCCCTTTCCCACATCACTTCTCTCCTCTCCAATATCCCCCGAATCTCTTCTTCTCTCTCATCCCACCCCACTTTTCCTCTCTGCCACCCATCCCTCTACTCCTCTCTTCCATCTCCCCCACATCTCTCCTCCACCTTGTATGATATATAAATGGCTGTATGTTGCAGGAGCTTCCCAGAAATGATATCATTGGGGAAGAGATTTTCTCCTATGCACCCTAGTCTCTCTCTGTCTGCATGTGTGTGTGTTAGGGAATTTAGACTGTACGCTCCAATGGTGCAGGGACTGATGTGAGTGAGATCTCTGTACAGCGCTGCAGAATTAGTAGCACTATATAAATAGCTGATGATGACGATACACAGCAGACTTTTTGTTAGTAAATCTATTGAAGAACAATTTGTCGGTTTCTGTTGCTCAGACATAATAGAGAGCAGATTTTTCTTGTCTGCATAGTAACTGTCAAGCTCTGTAGGTGTAATGGGATTTCTTATTACCTGTCCTAATATAATGCTGAGAATAATGTGAATTAAGTCGCCAGCATTGTGCCATCCTTGTTTAAATTATGTGGAAGTCAATAGCTTAATGAAGTCACAAATCATTTAACACTTATATAATGAGGACCTCGCCCCACATCTAAATACAGATACAAGAGTTCCCATTCCGAAACTTCAGATTGATATGCTAAGAATTACTGACCTATTTCCCTAATGAACCTGTTACATCACCAGATAAAGCTTTGGCCACTGGATTGAATACATTAGCTGGTGAATGGATTTACTTTGAACTGATCAGATTCTGATAAGATCAGATGCGTCCGGACTGATATGCAGACGTCACTGGCAAGGTCATGATGTGTTATCATAAGACAAAGACGGACATTCCTGGTCTGGGATGGCTCGTCCACAAGAGCACAGGAATCTCAGGGTTCATCCTACAAAATGAGTTTCTAGAAGAAGGTCACACGGGTACATGTTGGCAATGTCCTTTGTCCTCTTTATTGTCTCAGCAAAGGAGCTAGTTATCCAAACATGCAGAGATTTGTGTAGATTCGGAACTGGCAGAAAAGTCCATTGGGCCAGTATTGTTGATATTTTGCAAGTATACTCATAAAAATTAGGTAGATAAAATACATTTACAGAGGAGAAGGTCCTAACAGAACACTCAAGACTGGAAGGGGATAGATCAATGGGGCCAGATGGGATACATCCAAAGATACTAAAACAGCTTAAAGGGGTGCTGGTAACACCATTAACAGAATTATTCAACCAGTCACTAACTACAGGAGTAATTCCAGAGGACTGGAAAAGAGAGAATGTGGTCCCACTGCACAAAGGTGGAAACAAGATAGAGGCGAACAACTACCAACCAGTGAGCCTTACATCAGTAGTAGAGAAATTGATGGAAACACTCTTAAAAGAAATAGTTGTAGAATATCTAAAATCCAGTAGCTTCCAGGATCCCAAACAGCATGGATTTACTGGTTGGGAGAAACAAATCTTATTGACTATTTTGACTGGGTGGCTAAAGTAATGGATCAAGGGGGTCCTTAGATGTAGCTTATATAGACTTTAGTAAGGCTTTTGACACTGTCCCACATCGTAGACTGTTAAACAAACTTGAAAGCTTGGGATTGGATTCTATGATTGTTGAATGGATAAGATCTTGGTTGCAGGATAGAAAACAGAGAGTTATAGTAAATGGAGTACATTCACTGGAAGGAAAGGTTACCAGTGGAGTACCCCAAAGGTCTTTACTTGGACCAGTGCTTTTTAATATCTTTATTGGTGGCATTGCAAATGGTATTGAAGGGAAAGCATGCCTTTTTGCAGATGACACAAAGATATGCAACAGGGTAGACACACCAGGAGGGGTAAAACAAATAATTGATGATCTAGGTAGGCCGGAGGAATGGTCAAGAGTGTGGCAACTACAGTTTAATGCAAACAAATGCAAAATCATGCACTTGGGTTTCAAAAACCAAAAGGCTAAATATAGTAATAATGACACTATAATGGAAACTACTGAGCCTGAAAGGGATCTAGGAGTCACTATTTCAGGTGACCTAAAGGCAGGTAAGCAATGTAACAAAGCAATGAGGAAGGCAAATCAGATGGTTGCATAGTGAAAGGAATCAGTAGCAGAAAGAAAGTAGTAATAATACCACTGTATAGGTCTTTGGTACGGCCTCATCTAGAATAATGTGTTCAATTATGGAAGCCATATCTCCAGAACGATATAAATACATTAGAGACTGTACAAAGAAGTGCAAATAAAATGGTGCATGGTCTACAGCACAAAACCTACCTGGAAAGACTCAAAGATCTTAATATGTATAGTTTGGAGCAGAGAAGGTAAAATGGGAGCATGATAGAAACTTTCAAATATATCAAGGGTTATAACAAGGTGCAGGAGGGAAACATTCTACAAAGGAAGGGAAGTATTAGAACACGAGGACATGTACTGACACTGGGGGGCAGTATGTTCAGAGGATATTTGAGGAAAAACTACTTCACGGAAAGGGTAGTGGATAAGTGGAATAGCCTCCCATCAGAGGTGGTAGAGGATAATACAGTAGAGCAATTGAAACATGCTTGGGATAGACATAAGGATATCATTACAAAGATTTAAAGGACCAAATACAGTTTAAGGTTACCATAGGTTAATAAAAAATGGGCAGACTAGATGGTTCAAGCAGTTCTCATCTGCCGTCAAAGTCTATGTTTCTGTGGTATCTGAAGTCACTGGCCGACCATAACAGCCAAGGGACCAGCTCATGTGGTCATCCACATGTGTAGCCAAACTGGGCACGGATCCGATTTCCATACAATATAATATTTTATAGGGGTGGGCTTGGAGCACCTAACGCTTTCAGTTAGAACTGCTGTGTTTGCTGCTACAGAGAGAGACAATCTTCGCCGAATGTGGCAAAAATCCCGGCTAATAACGACAGCAAATGTTTGGAAGTAGAGAAGAGAAAAGCGTAATTGAGAAATTAATGGTAACACTACTGAAAGATAAATTGTAGCATATCTAAAAGCCAGCAATTTACAATATACTGTCAGCACAGATTTACTCAGGGGGGGAGATCTTGTGAAACAAAACTAATTTTTTTGTACTAAGTGACTAAGATAATTGATCAAGGTGCAGCTGTAGATGCAGTATATCTGGATGTTAGTATGGTCTGTAACACGGTCCCACATGGAAGATTTATAAATAAATGGGAACGCTAGGGATTGGAATCATTGGTTGTTGGGAGGATATGACGGTGGTGGAACCACAGATGACGGCAGTAAATGGAATGTATTCAGAAGAGGTCGAGGGTAACCTAACCCTAATTTAGATCTATTGGAGGGGAGGACCCACCACACGCAGGAGAAACTGGTGGTCTTTAATAAACCCTTAAGTAAATATTTTAAATAATACTTAATTTGTAGATGTACTTGGATGTAGATGTACTTTCAACGGCTCTCGAAGTAAAATATATAAATATGCAATAGGAAAAGAAGGAAAGAGCTACTGTTCACATGCGGCACTTCTCTTTTTGTATTGACGAACCCTAATATAGTAGGGTATCCCAGGATTTGTACTTGGAGCAGTCCTCTTTAATACCTTTATTAGTGATATTACTAATGGAACTGGAGGTAAAGTCTGCCTTTTTTGCAATTACTCAATTATGTAACAGGATACATTATGGGGAAAATGATTGATAATCTAGATAGATTAAAGGACTAGTGAAGAGTGTAGCAACTATAGTTCAATGCCAAAAGATGTAACATCATGTACTTGGATCTCAAAAATTCAAAGACAGAATGTAGCATTAAATGGCATTAAAATATCTACAGAGGAGGAGAGGGATCGAGGAATGACCATTTCAGGGGATATGCAGTTCAGCAGGCAAAGTAACGCAGCAATGGGGACATCTAGTAGGATGTCAGGTTACACTGGAAGAACAATTAGTAGCGGTAGAGAGGTGGTGATGGCACTATATAGTCATTGGTGAAACAACAGCCAGAGTGTCGTGCTCAGTTCTGGAGGCCGTATCTCCAGAAGGACCTCAATAAATGAGAGATTGTCCAAAGAAGGGCAACTAAACTGGTGCATGGTCTACACCACAAAGCTTCGCAGGAAATACTGCAGGCTTTAATATCTACCACCTGGAGCACAGAAAGGACGAGGGGGAGTATTATATAGGCTTTCACATATATCAAGGGTTTTACCAAGGCACAAAAGGGGAGTATTATACAGCGGAAGATAAGTATTGGAACAAGAGGACATGGACTAAGCCTGGAGGTTAGCAGGTGTAGGATTTGAAGAAGATTGACCAAAAGGGGTAATAGAGGGGCAGCAGAGGTGGTAGAGGATAATACAGTAGAGGAATGTAAACTTGTGTGGGAAACGCACAAGGCTTCACTAAATCTCGGAACAATATAAGGAGCAAATATGATCTAGTGTTATCAGGACACAAAGGAGCAGACCCGATGAGCTACAAGGTTCTGCTGATATATTCTATAATTCTGTGAATGGTGAGAGACCAAAGTACAGTTATTAATAAAGGAAAGTAATTAATAATATGACAACAATGGAGTAGAGATGGCGCTAATGAGATGTAAAGTAGATGAAAAATATACAACATAACATATACAATACAAAAATAATAATAAAACCGTGGTTTAAATTGTGAATGTACAAAATATTTTCTTCTCCCCCATGTCTTGTTTCGAATCACTTCCTCTCCAATGTGACATACAATGAGATAAAAAAACAAAAAATACATCTTAGTGTAACACGTATTTAAAAAAATTACTTCTGCTCCAAATTAATCGTGGAAGTAACAGACTGAAAGAATATAAATATTATATATATATATATATATATATATATATATATATACTTAAATGTTTATAAATAATGTGCGTATTTAAATACCATGAATAAAAAAAGCACACACCCTTTTCAACTCCTTAATCTGAGATCAAAAGTTTTTTAACGTGTATCTCTGTGTTGAGATTACACCCATAACCAGAGTTCTTTCTCTGCTAATAAAGATATTATGTATTAAATTCTTTTTGACGCTGAAATACTAGAATACTAAATAATTTGAGAGGACAAACACTAAATATCTAAAAATTAAGAATAACAATACTAAATACTGCAGAGACCAGAGAACTGTTATTATTGTGGGTAAAACACCTGACTATATTACATATGAGCAGATGAAATTATCTATGTTTTCATTTATGGTATTTAAATACGCACATTATTTAACATTTAAAAAAAAAAATGAATTTGTTATGTTCACGATTTGGTAATTTTGAGCAGAAGTAATTTTGTGAAATATGTGTAATACTATGATGTGTTTTTTGCTTTGCCACGTTGGCGAGGAAGGGATTCGATACAAGACAGGAGGAGAAGAAAATATTTTGTACATTCACGCTTTCAACCACGGTTGAATTGTATTTGCACGAAGGAACTGTGAGAGTACTGAAGCTTTTTAATTATTATATTTGTGTTCTATATGTGATTGTATATGTCATTTAGTATATTTTTCATTTTTCATCAGGCAACGTCCCGCTGCTTCCTCCGGACTGTCACTTGTCTCCGCCCTCGGTGCGTTTGGTTGCCAGGAAACCAGACGTAAGACTTCAGGGCCAGACCGCCGGCGCTTCCACACATGCGTTGCCTAGCAATGGGACACTATTCTAACCTCAGGCGGCGGCCAATGACAGCGTCGCCGCCTCTCTCCTTCTCATTGGCTGCCCATACTATATAAGGCAGTTCCTGTCCTCCCTTCTGTGCCAGAGTATTAGGTTTTCCTCCCAGCTCCAGCGTTCCTGTGATTTGGCTTGCCTGACTACCTCTGATATTGCTATGCCCCTACTACCCGTATTGTTTGGATTTTCCCTTGTTGATTCTTGCTCCAGACTGTTATTGATCCGCCTTGTCTGACCTCTCTTCTGGACTCTCCCTTGTACCTCATTGCCAGCACATTACCTAATCGGCTCACCAGGCTACTCTCATTCTGTGCCTCGCTATAGGACTCAGTGAAGGACCGCGACCTGCGTGTCCCCTGCAGTGGAGCCCATACCTCCTTGCGGGGGTTCTTGGTGAAAACCAAGGACACGTTAGATTCCGCACCTTCCTCTCGAGTTGTGCCAACATTAGCGTGTACTCCACGCCTAAAGGTGTGGCATCTAATTTACATCTCATTAGCGCCATCTCCACCTCATTCTTGTAATTTGTTTCCTTTTTTGCTTTTTTTTTTTATGAGATCCTTGTGGAGGGCGGCATTTGAGTGTTTGCGCCAGCATCCTAAATCTTTTGATTGTTTATTTAATAAAATTGTTAGTGGAGTTTCCCCAGTCTATGGTCAGGTTTGAAGAACAAGGTCACCTTCTCAGTTGCCACTGGGCACTCGTCACCAAACTGAGGACACATGAGAGTGACCATACTGAAGAACCCTAACAAACACCCCAACTGAGCTCCAGGACTACCCCCCCTCCCCCCATCTACTGGTGCTAAGCCTTGACCAGGAATTCTACTAATGCTCAGGGACAGCCCCAATCATTAGTAATAAAGGGGATTTCCAGAAGAGTTAGATAGTGAAATATTTTAATATATTGCAGCATTCAGGTGAATAGTGATTGTAATATCATTGCATTAATCATCATCATCATGACACTCATAGAAAACATTTGTGAATCTCGGAAGGGGTGTTTTCTTTTTAGGACTGACAGCTATAATTATATGAATTTGTTATCTGATCTGGTGAAAACCTTCTATAAATGATCTAACGTTGGCTTCCAGAATTGTGTTGTTGCTGCTTGTAAAATGTTGTTGGCTTTCATTGTGCTAATCTCGTAACACAAAGGAATGGAGGCGTCTTTGATGATTAATCCCTAAAGCATTGCTTGTAAATACTATAATAATGTCCTTGTACACAGCACAATCAAACAGGGATTCACATGAAAGAAATATTAAGCTGGGAGCATGAAATCTGCATTTCATCAATCCTGGAGATAACACAAAATGATGACCACAAAAACAACCGAGTATCGCAAAGTAACGAGTAATAGTGGGAAGATAATATTTCCACAGCACAGTATCTAGACAGTATCTAGAGGCAATACTGATTGATTAGAGCACGGTAATGCCAGAGAACGGTAATGCCAGAGAAGGGTAATGTCAGAAAGAGGTAATGCCAGAGAAGGGTAATGTCAGAAAGAGGTAATGCCAGTGGAGGGTAATGCCAGAAAAGGGGTAATGCCAGAGAAGGGTAATGCGAGAGAAGGGTAATGCCAGAGCAGGGTGATGCCAGAGAAGGGGTAAAGCCAGAGAAGGGTAATGCCAGTGGATGGTAATGACAGAAGCGTAATGACAGAACAGGAGGTTGTGAGTGGGGTATAATCAGGCATGTTCCCATTTGAGGAATATTGCTGCAGGGTAATGTTGAGTCAGTATAATGGTGGAGCGATAACATTGGAACATTTAATATCATTGGAGCAGTTTAATGTTAGAGTAGTGCAATATTGGGACAGTGTAGTGTTGGAGCAGTGTAATTTTTGGAGCCCTGTGGTGTGGGAGTTGTGTAGTGTGGGAGAGCTGTGTATCTTGGGAGCTGTGTAGTGTGGGAGCTGTGTATCATGGGAAAGCTGTGTATCGTGGGAGCTGTGTATCATGGGAAAGCTGTGTATCGTGGGAGCTGTGTATCGTGGGAGCTGTGTATCGTGGGAGAGCTGTGTAGTGTGGGAGAGCTGTGCATCGTGGGAGCTGTGTAGTGTGGGAGCTGTGTATCATGGGAAAGCTGTGTATCGTGGGAAAGCTGTGTATCATGGGAAAGCTGTGTATCGTGGGAGCTGTGTATCGTGGGAGAGCTGTGTATCGTGGGAGAGCTGTGTATCGTGGGAGCTGTGTAGTGTGGAAGCTGTGTATCGTGGGAGATCTGTGTATCATGGGAGAGCTGTGTATCGTTGGAGCTGTGTAGTGTGGCAGCTGTGTAGTATGGGAGCTGTGTAGTATGGGAGCAGTGTATCGTGGGAGCAGTGTATCATGGGAGCTGTGTATCGTGGGAGCTGTGTATCATGGGAGAGCTGTGTATCGTGGGAGAGCTGTGTAGTATGGGAGCTGTGTATCGTGGGAGAGCTGTGTATCTTGGGAGCTGTGTAGTATGGGAGAGCTGTGTATCGTGGGAGAGCTGTGTATCGTGGGAGAGCTGTGCATCGTGGGAGCTGTGTATCGTGGGAGAGCTGTGTATGGTGGGAGAGCTGTGTATCGTGGGAGAGCTGTGTATCGTGTGAGAGCTGTGTATCTTGGGAGCTGTGTATCGTGGGAGCTGTGTATCGTGGGAGAGCTGTGTATCTTGGGAGCTGTGTATCGTGGGAGCTGTGTATCGTGGGAGAGCTGTGTATCGTGGGAGAGCTGTGTATCGTGGGAGAGCTGTGTATCGTGGGAGCTGTGTAGTGTGGGAGCTGTGTAGTGTGGGAGCTGTGTAGTATGGGAGCTGTGTAGTATGGGAGCAGTGTATCGTGGGAGCAGTGTATCATGGGAGCTGTGTATCGTGGGAGCTGTGTATCATGGGAGAGCTGTGTATCGTGGGAGAGCTGTATAGTATGGGAGCTGTGTATCGTGGGAGAGCTGTGTATCGTGGGAGCTGTGTAGTGTGGGAGCTGTGTATCGTGGGAGAGCTGTGTATCGTGGAAGAGCTGTGTAGTGTGGGAGCTGTGTATCATGGGAGAGCTGTGTAGTGTGGGAGCTGTGTATCGTGGGAGAGCTGTGTATCGTGGGAGAGCTGTGTAGTATGGGAGCTGTGTATCGTGGGAGCTGTGTAGTGTGGGAGCTGTGTATCGTGGGAGCTGTGTATCGTGGGAGCTGTGTATTGTGGGAGAGCTGTGTAGTGTGGGAGCTGTGTATCATGGGAGAGCTGTGTAGTGTGGGAGCTGTGTATCATGGGAGAGCTGTGTATCGTGGGAGAGCTGTGTATCTTGGGAGCTGTGTATCGTGGGAGCTGTGTATCGTGGGAGAGCTGTGTATCGTGGGAGAGCTGTGTAGTGTGGGAGCTGTGTATCGTGGGAGAGCTGTGTATCATGGGAGAGCTGTGTATCATGGGAGAGCTGTGTAGTGTGGGAGCTGTGTATCATGGGAGAGCTGTGTAGTGTGGGAGCTGTGTATCGTGGGAGAGCTGTGTATCGTGGGAGAGCTGTGTATCGTGGGAGAGCTGTGTATCGTGGGAGCTGTGTAGTGTGGGAGCTGTGTAGTGTGGCAGCTGTGTAGTATGGGAGCTGTGTAGTATGGGAGCTGTGTATCGTGGGAGCAGTGTATCATGGGAGCTGTGTATCGTGGGAGCTGTGTATCATGGGAGAGCTGTGTATCGTGGGAGAGCTGTGTAGTATGGGAGCTGTGTATCGTGGGAGAGCTGTGTATCGTGGGAGCTGTGTAGTGTGGGAGCTGTGTATCGTGGGAGAGCTGTGTATCGTGGAAGAGCTGTGTAGTGTGGGAGCTGTGTATCATGGGAGAGCTGTGTAGTGTGGGAGCTGTGTATCGTGGGAGAGCTGTGTATCGTGAGTGTCACTCACCGGACCGTGAGTGCCTCTTCTCGGACATTTAGGAACCGTGGCCGTCCGCCATCCTGAGGGTCTGCGCATGCGCAGCCCTTTCCTATACTTCAGTGTATGTCCCTTTAACTCAATTGGCAGATCAGGCAACACTCCCTATATTAAGCACCTGTGGTCAACACCACGTTGCCTGATCTTGGAGTCTCATTCCCCATGAGTCTCTGAAGGTGTTCCTGTATTCCTCGTGTATTCAGCGCTGCTGATTCCTGTGGTTTCCAAACCACTTCTATCTCTGTGGTTTCCAAACCACTTCTACTACTGTGGTTCCCATACCACTTCTACCATCAACTGTATTATCGTGACTGTTTGCTGATTCCTATCCGCTGCCTCCGTGCCCTACAGTCTTCTAAACCACTTCACCGCTATTATACATCATCGTGACTGTTTGCTGATTCCTATCCGCTGCCTCCGTGCACTACAGTCTTCTAAATCACTTCAACGCTATTATTATCATTGTGGCTGTTTGCTGATTCCTATCTGCTGCCTCCGTGCACTCCAGCCTTCACTTCACATCCACTCACCTGATCATCATCAAGTTCCTGAGCTGATTCCTATCCGCTGCCTCCGTGCACTACAGTCTCCAGCTTGCAACTCGCCTGTGTTCATCATCGTGACTGTTAGCTGATTCCTATCCGCTGCCTCCGTGCACTACAGTCTCCAGCTTGCAACTCGCCTGTGTTCATCATCGTGACTGTTAGCTGATTCCTATCCGCTGTCCCTGTGCATTGCCGCCTCATCTCAGCTCTCCTGTGTTTCCAGTCTACTGCTCACGTTGCCATCCGCTACACTTCTGGATCTACAGCTCCTGGTCTACTCTGCCATCCCGTGTTCCATCACTGTGGGTCCTGTTGGTTGCCCCTGGTTACCTCCGTGGGCGCAGAGTCCTGCTGCTGCCGTCAGCGCTATCGTCCATCTCCTGCTGATCCGCTCTCCACGCCTTCACGTGTCCCGCTGGTCTCTACCCTCCTGTCAGCATTGGATTCGTATCTCAACAACTACTCCTCTGCTGGATCATCTCCATTCCCCTGGGTCCTCTATGAGTCCAGTTCCACGTGTTACTGATTCCTGTTTATTCGTGTCCCTGTTGGTTTACTTACCTGTGCGCTGCACCTACTAGACCGCTGCCTCATCCATCCAGGGACTTCTCATCCAGTCGGCCTCCTGCCGCTCAGGTATCGCTGCACTCCTATCTGACTGCCTGCTTCTGAACCACGGTATGCATACTTCTCATTGACTGTGCTGGTGTATTGCATATCTTGCTGGACTGTGTTTGGTTCTCTCTGGAGTCTGCTATCCGCTGAGTCTTTTGCCATCATTGACTGTGTTATCTTGTGCTGGACTATTTCAAGTGACTCTCTAGATTTGCAGACCTGCTCAGTCATTTATATATATATATTGTGCATATTACTGTGGATCGTGTATAAGGTGCCTGTGTACATCCTGTGTTGCAGTCTCTCCCCGTGCACCTCCTCACATATATATTCAGTGGTACAACTTGCTCATGACAGACCACTGATCCCTGTTTCCTGTATCACCTGTTCCAGTATCCTCTCACATAGCAGTGGTACAACTTGCTACGCAGACCACTGACTACCCGGATACCTCCACTTGGATTCCATTCCTTCACTCAGACAGCGGTACAACTTGCTATCCGCAGACCGCTGACTCTCATCACCTCCTTGTCTCTGTTGGACATTCCTCCTCACTATAGCAGTGGTACAACTTGCTATCGCAGACCACTGACTACCTTCACGTGCCCTTGTCCATACAGTTCCTCGTGTACTATTACCTCCATATTACCAGTGCTGCTAGTCATAGACTTTCCTGAGCATCTCATCAGTTACCATTTCCTGTTCCGTGATCACCCAGCTACCAGAGTACCCTATTACCATCTACATTGCTCTGGTAAGCCTACCACCTGGTGATCCCTGGGTAAAGACTCCTAGTGCCCGTGACAGTGGGAGAGCTGTGTATCGTGGGAGAGCTGTGTAGTATGGGAGCTGTGTATCGTGGGAGAGCTGTGTATCGTGGGAGCTGTGTAGTGTGGGAGCTGTGTATCGTGGGAGAGCTGTGTATCGTGGGAGAGCTGTGTATCATGGGAGAGCTGTGTAGTATGGGAGCTGTGTATCGTGGGAGAGCTGTGTATCATGGGAGCTGTGTAGTGTGAGAGCTGTGTATCGTGGGAGCTGTGTATCGTGGGAGCTGTGTATTGTGGGAGAGCTGTGTAGTGTGGGAGCTGTGTATCATGGGAGAGCTGTGTAGTGTGGGAGCTGTGTATCGTGGGAGAGCGGTGTATCGTGGGAGAGCTGTGTATCTTGGGAGCTGTGTATCGTGGGAGAGCTGTGTATCGTGGGAGAGCTGTGTAGAGTGGGAGCTGTGTATCGTGGGAGAGCTGTGTATCGTGGGAGCTGTGTAGTGTGGGAGCTGTGTATCGTGGGAGAGCTGTGTATCGTGGAAGAGCTGTGTAGTGTGGGAGCTGTGTATCATGGGAGAGCTGTGTAGTGTGGGAGCTGTGTATCGTGGGAGAGCTGTGTATCGTGGGAGAGCTGTGTAGTATGGGAGCTGTGTATCGTGGGAGAGCTGTGTATCGTGGGAGCTGTGTAGTGTGGGAGCTATGTATCGTGGGAGAGCTGTGTATCGTGGGAGAGCTGTGTATCGTGGGAGAGCTGTGTAGTATGGGAGCTGTGTATCGTGGGAGAGGTGTGTATCATGGGAGCTGTGTAGTGTGGGAGCTGTGTATCGTGGGAGCTGTGTATCGTGGGAGCTGTGTATTGTGGGAGAGCTGTGTAGTGTGGGAGCTGTGTATCATGGGAGAGCTGTGTAGTGTGGGAGCTGTGTATCGTGGGAGAGCTGTGTATCGTGGGAGAGCTGTGTATCTTGGGAGCTGTGTATCGTGGGAGAGCTGTGTATCGTGGGAGAGCTGTGTAGTGTGGGAGCTGTGTATCGTGGGAGAGCTGTGTATCGTGGGAGAGCTGTGTATCATGAGAGAGCTGTGTAGTGTGGGAGCTGTGTATCATGGGAGAGCTGTGTAGTGTGGGAGCTGTGTATCGTGGGAGAGCTGTGTATCGTGGAAGAGCTGTGTATCGGGGGAGCTGTGTAGTGTGGGAGCTGTGTAGTATGGGAGCTGTGTAGTATGGGAGCAGTGTATCGTGGGAGCAGTGTATCATGGGAGTTGTGTATCGTGGGAGCTGTGTATCATGGGAGAGCTGTGTATCGTGGGAGAGCTGTGTAGTATGGGAGCTGTGTATCGTGGGAGAGCTGTGTATCGTGGGAGCTGTGTAGTGTGGGAGCTGTGTATCGTGGGAGAGCTGTGTATCGTGGAAGAGCTGTGTAGTGTGGGAGCTGTGTATCATGGGAGAGCTGTGTAGTGTGGGAGCTGTGTATCGTGGGAGAGCTGTGTATCGTGGGAGAGCTGTGTAGTATGGGAGCTGCGTATCGTGGGAGAGCTGTGTATCGTGGGAGCTGTGTAGTGTGGGAGAGCTGTGTATCGTGGGAGCTGTGTATCGTGGGAGCTGTGTATCGTGGGAGCTGTGTATTGTGGGAGAGCTGTGTAGTGTGGGAGCTGTGTATCATGGGAGAGCTGTGTAGTGTGGGAGCTGTGTATCGTGGGAGAGCTGTGTAGTGTGGGAGAGCTGTGTAGTGTGGGAGCTGTGTAGTGTGGGAGCTGTGTATTGTGGGAGAGCTGTGTAGTGTGGGAGCTGTGTATTGTGGGAGCTGTGTAGTATGGGAGCTGTGTAGTATGGGAGCTGTGTATCGTGGGAGAGCTGTGTATCGTGGGAGCTGGGTATCGTGGGAGCTGGGTATCGTGGGAGCAGGGTATCGTGGGAGCAGTGTATCGTGGGAGCTGTACAATATTAAAGATTTCATCTTTGACCCATAAAAGTAAACAGCTGTCAGAGCCATGTTACTTCAGACAGGGATGTGAGAGTTAGGGGTCTATTTATCAATGAAGCTCCGGTTGTGGCGTTAAGATTGCTGCCTATCACAGCACTGAATTATCAGTTAACACCACAATTTAACATGTGATGACATATATAACGGTCGGTGAAGGTCAAACACACCTAGATGTGAGCATCGCACTTTGCTCCCAAATGAAATGTGTGTATTAATACAATATTTTTCTCCCAGATGAAAATTAAATGAAACCATTAACCAAATTTATACTTGTCGGGAGAAAAACTAATTTCTGGACTCCTGGGAGAGAAGCTGACACCACAGATCCCGCCCCTCCACTTGCAAAGAGGGCTGGGACTTCATGATGCTATTTGCTTCAACAGATCTCCTGATGACACAACCTGCGTCATTATAGCCCCACCCCCTGTTGCACGATGACGCAATTACTTCCCCACACTTGTCCTTTGGACCATCCCTCTGGGATCTCCTGGAGGGGAGATAAAAAATTTGGCAAGTAGGGGCCACATTGTCATCTAGATTTTAACTCTCATGACCCTGTTCCCTCATGTCCTCCTTTCTTTGCCTACGCCACCAGCACACCAGCTTGTCTTCCCCTCTTCTCTCCAATGAGATGCTCTGATCCTGTTTGCCGCGCCCACAGTGCTGGGCACAGGCATAGATTGTGTAGATTTGCTCCTTCACCTCTAATGCCTCTGTGAAGGGTCTATCCGTTGTGGCCAAAACTAAAATTACATGCGGTCCTTGTTGTCCCAGCTAGCTGGTGGGTAAGCAATACCAGAGGAAAAACCTTGAATAGAAGGGTGTTTAACACAGTTGTGGTCAGACTCCAGTGTAGCGGTGAAATTGGGCACCAGGTCATCTCTGAAGATAACTTTACTTCACGCTTCTTCCTCCAGCACAGAAAAAGCATAACAGTTGCAATGATTTATTCACTCTCAAACGCCAAATAGAGATGGTTACTTTACTCCTCGGTCTCCTCACTTCTCCTGCACAATCTCTTAATGACAACAATATCAACATTGTCACATTACATACTAGCTGCTGGGAGCAGTAGTTCCACAGGCACACACAGGCCTCTAAGAGCTCATGTTATCACACGTATGCAGGCAGCCAGCTCACAGATCCTCCATCCCAATATCCAGGGACTCCTCTGTCATGCAGCTTCCTCCATTCCAGCCAGACTCCCAAAGCCTCTCTCAGTATGGTGGTCTTTCCAAGGGGGCTTATTGAGTTTAATAAGTTGGGCCACCCCCAAACTATGGGGAACAGTCCCCTGGTGCCTCCTGAAAAGCTGGCCCTGGGCACTCTCCTACAAGGATCTTAACATGTCCCTGCGGCACTCACCGCACACTCTTCCCCCTTTTTCCTAGTGGAGTCTGAATTACTTGGCATCTGTAGCCCACCGGCTCTGTTTATTACCCCTTCAGGAGCTTCTCAAATTTATGGCCATGTATCCCCCATAGCAGGGGACCCAAGACCCCCCTCATTCTCCCGGATTCCGGTTCTCCAATATGGCCATCAACACTAGACGCAGAAAACCCCAGGCTTTTAAAGCCTCGGTTCCCCACGTGATCCTATTCATTGAGCACTTTCACACTACTGGCTACATCCCGAGTGTCACGATGGCGCTCTCTAGTGAGGACCCTGCCTCACGGTGTGGCCCTTTGGTGACGCAGGCGAGGTGGGGCCAGAAGACTGGAATGCTACAGGCATTACACCTCTTTCCTCAAGTCATTGCAAGAGACAGTTCCCCGCGTAGTATTTCAGTTCCCGCTGGTTTGGCTATTCGTTTGCTGTGTATTTTTTTACGGTATCCGAGCTGTACGGTGCTACGGACCCTTTGTGGCGCCATATAAAAAAATAACAGTAATAATAATAGTATAATAATAATAATAGTATAATAATATTGATGGAGCATGTTGTGAATTATATCTAAGTCATTATCTGCTCAGAATCTTTTATATGAGGTGACACTTTTTTATTATGTAATTGGGGTGCAAGAAGCTGATATAAATGGCAGTGGGTTGGTTCTAGTTAATGACCTCGTATAGGATGTGGCAGACGTCATCAGCACATTTCCCACGCCTCCGGTTGTTATCAAGGTTATAATCTCCACTGATTGTGTTGCTTAATGGACCTATTTTTATCGCATGATTACGCCCATCATTTATCGTATTAATTGTGTAGTTACAATGGACTTATTACCGCACATCATGTTATACAGCAGCTGTGTGTGGCAGTAGATTGTGTTCCAGCACCCAGCCGAGACAATGTGTACATACCGGTAAGAGACCTTATGACTTCATCATAGAATTAGTTCACGCCTTTCCTCCAATAGGGGGTCCCAGGCCACAATTCCCCCTCCATACTGAACACAATTCTCACTGCCTATTCTTCTCTGGGCTTTATGGCATTCTCTTCATGAATAAACATTATAAGTTCAGTGACCATTGGAAACTGGGGTGTGCCCATCCCTGTGAAGCATTGAGCTGCCTTCAACCCACCCTCTCCCCTAAAAAACACATGTGCATTATCATCGGCAGCACGGTGGCTCAGTGGTTAGCACTTCTGTCTCACAGCACTGGGGTCATGAGTTCAATTCCTGACCATGGCCTTATCTGTGTGGAGTTTGTATGTTCTCCCTGTGTTTGCGTGGGTGTGCTCCGGTTTCCTCCCACACTCCAAAAACATACTGGTAGGTTAATTGGCTGCTATCAAAATTGACCCTAGTCTCTCTCTCTCTGTCTGTGTGTGTATTAGGGAATTTAGACTGTAAGCTCCAATGGGGCAGGGACTGATGTGAGTGAGTTCTCTGTACAGCGCTGCGGAATTAGTGGCGCTATATAAATAAATGATGATGATGATGATTGCCAAGCACACCTCTGGCACACAGCACCCTCCTACAGAGGTGAACAGTACACTCGGATGTCAAGGCTTTTGTGTATGCGAAAGGCTGGACAGAGTGTGTGTGATAGCCTGGACAGAGTGTGTGTGATAGGCTGGACAGACTGTCTGTGATAGCCTGGACAGAGTGTCTGTGATAGCCTGGACAGAGTGTGTGCCATAGCCTGGACAGAGTGTGTGCCATAGGCTGGACAGAGTGTGTGCGATAGGATGGACAGAGTGTGTGCCATAGGCTGGACAGAGTGTGTGCGATAGGATGGACAGAGTGTGTGTGATAGCCTGGACAGAGTGTGTGTGATAGGCTGGACAGACTGTCTGTGATAGCCTGGACAGAGTGTCTGTGATAGCCTGGACAGAGTGTGTGCCATAGGCTGGACAGAGTGTGTGCGATAGGATGGACAGAGTGTGTGCCATAGGCTGGACAGACTGTCTGTGATAGCCTGGACAGAGTGTGTGCCATAGGCTGGACAGAGTGTGTGCGATAGGATGGACAGAGTGTGTGCCATAGGCTGGACAGAGTGTGTGCCATAGGCTGGACAGAGTGTCTGTGATAGCCTGGACAGAGTGTGTGCCATAGGCTGGACAGAGTGTGTGCCATAGGATGGACAGAGTGTGTGCCATAGGCTGGACAGAGTGTCTGTGATAGCCTGGACAGAGTGTCTGTGATAGCCTGGACAGAGTGTGTGCCATAGGCTGGACAGAGTGTGTGCCATAGGCTGGACAGAGTGTGTGCCATGTGCGTGTGGACATGCCTAGGCAGAGATACAGAACAATGAGGGTGTAATTCCAGATGAGTATTACGGCAGACTAATATTTATATTATTATTATTATTATACCACAGTCAGCTCATGGCTATTCAGCTGATGGGTTGATATGCCAAAGGACAAAAAATCTCTACTACCAGTGAGTTTTGGCCATCGATGGGTTTTTCTCCTTATACATCATAGGGTACCACCAGAGATAACATCGCTGTAGTCTGAGATAACCTCCGCAGGAAGTACGTATTGAACAAGTATCACAGTGTCACTTGTACCACCGCAATACCTGTTCTGTTATCTCAGGACACCAACAACAGAATAAAATAATTTAATAAATAAAAGGTTTTTGAGACCTGCGCTCACACACATTCATACACATTCAGGTAGAGACAAACACTCACACATGTACAGTAGACACACACCAGGGGCAGGCTAGGCTGGGGGTTGGGGGGGCATCTGCCCCTGGGTCATTTCCATGGTGGGCTACTTTGGGCTGGGTCACCAGCATTTATTTTCCTTTAAAATGTTCCTAATAGGCTGCTGAGTAGAGTCTTGCTTCCAGGGATAAAAATTTCCAGCCCTCCCCTGACACACACATACACATACACACACACACACACACACACACACTTAGAGAAACACATGCAGGTAGACACACACAGTCACACATGTACAAGTAGGCACACACACAGACAAACACACAGGTAGACAAACACACACACACACATACGGGTAGATACACACATACATACACAGGTAGACCCACACATACCGGTAGACACACACACACATAAAGGTAGACCTACACATATACAGGTAGACACACACACACATACAGGTAGATACACAGTCACACAGGTACTCACACACTCACACACATGCAGGTAGACACAAACACACACATACAGGTAGACACACACACACATACCGGTAGATACACAGTCACACAGGTACTCACACACATGCAGGTAGACACACACACAGTCACACATGTACAGGTAGACACAAACACATACAGGTAGATAGTTACACAGGTACACACACACATACAGGTAGATACACAGGTACACACTCACACACATACAGGTAGACACACTCACACAGGTAGACACACACACACATATACCGGTAAATACACAGCCACACAGGTACGCACACACATACAGGTAGACACACACACATACAGGTAGACACACACACACTTACAGGTAGACCCACACACATACCGGTAGACAACAACATACAGGTAGATACACAGTCATACAGGTACACATACAGGTACACACACACACATACAGGTACACACACACACACGCAGTCACACAGGTAGACACAGTCAGACACTAACAGACAATATCCTGACACCACAGTAAATAAACAGACACATTCTCAGTCAGGCGGTTTCTGCGTAACTGACAAAGAAAATAAACTCATAACTTATGCAGAATGTTTTTATAGACGTGTCTGAACGATCTTCCTGGAAACACCCGTCCCGAACCTGATACAACACACACTGAAACTTACACACAGAGCAGGAGAAGTGGTACTGTGCAGCTGTCTATACATACACAACTATGGGGTCTAATTAAGAAGCAGTGAAGAGCCAAGATGCTGATATTAACACCAACTAAAGCGTCTCTCAGCGCTTCTTCATATTTACCAAAGGGTTAATGTCAGGATGACATTATTGGTGATTTTCAGTGGGATACAGCTGCAGCCTCTCCGGCATGCACATATCACGTCCTCCATTCACCGGCAGCCCCATGACAAACTTCATGGAGGGGGGTCAATGCTGGGGCTCCCAGAGCATGGTAAATTGCAGCAGTGTTTATGTACCGCTGCAATATGTACATATTGAGGGCTACCGCACTGGGACCATGAATAGACTGCAAGGACAGATATGGAGAACTACGCACAGAGCAGGAGAAGTGGTACTGTGCAGCTGTCTATACACCGAGAATCACACACAGAGCAGGAGATGTTGTACTGTGCATCTGTCTATATACCGAGAATTACACAGAGAACAGGGGACGTGGTACTGTGCAGCTGTCTATATACCAAGAATTACACAGAGAACAGGGGAAGTGGTACTGTGCAGCTGTCTATACACCGAGAGAATCACACACAGAGCAGGAGATGTTGTACTGTGCATCTGTCTATATACCGAGAATTACACAGAGAACATGGGAAGTGGTACTGTGCAGCTGTCTATATACCAAGAATTACACAGAGAACAGGGGAAGTGGTACAGTGCAGCTGTCTATACACCGAGAGAATCACACACAGAGCAGGAGATGTTGTACTGTGCATCTGTCTATATACCGAGAATTACACAGAGAACAGGGGAAGTGGTACTGTGCAGCTGTCTATATACCAAGAATTACACAGAGAACAGGGGAAGTGGTACTATGCAGAGAAAATGATTGTGTCACCTTCAATTGAATGATTTATGGTTCAAAGATCTGGATAAAATCACCACCTAGCGCCTCCACCTCGCATTGTAAAAGGATCTGAGCAGGTCTCACTTTTCATTCATTCGTGGATGGACCAGGAGAGTACTATATACGATATACTATACTCTCTCTCACTATAGAAGGCAACCACCAACTTTATGTAGTTATTTATTATCAGGTCAAGCGCCCTCCATCTCCCCGAAATACAAGAAAGAGTTAACTGTGATCATAGAAAGTCTGAGTCTTGTCAGGTGGTTTGTATCTACATAGCCTAATACTGCAAAATCCTTGTGTTCATGTGACGGAGTATACGTGTGTGTATATAGACACCCTAACATACACTCACCCACTAATATGTTCTACACACATGCACTCACCCACTAATATGTTCTACACACATGCACTCACCCATTAATATGTTCTATGGACATGCACTCACCCCCTAATATGTTCTACACACATGCACTCACCCATTAATATGTTCTACGGACATGCACTCACCCACTAATATGTTCTACACACATGCACTCACCCCCTAATATGTTCTACACACATACACTCACACACTAATATGTTCTACACACATACACTCACCCACTAATATGTTCTACACACATGCACTCACCCCCTAATATGTTCTACACACATGCACTCACCCATTAATATGTTCTATGGACATGCACTCACCCACTAATATGTTCTACACACATGCACTCACCCCCTAATATGTTCTACACACATGCACTCACCCCTAATATGTTCTATACACATGCACTCACCCCCTAATATGTTCTATGCATATGCACTCACCCCCTAATATGTTCTACACACATACACTCACCCACTAATATGTTCTACACACATGCACTCACCCCCTAATATGTTCTATACATATGCACTTACCCCTAATATGTTCTACACACATGCACTCACCCCTAATATGTTCTACACACATACACTCACCTACTAATATGTTCTACACACATGCACTCACCCACTAATATGTTCTACACACATGCACTCACCCCCTAATATCTTCTATACACATGCACTCACCCCCTAATATGTTCTATACACATGCACTCACCCCCTAATATGTTCTACACACATGCACTCACCCCCTAATATCTTCTATACACATGCACTCACCCCCTAATATCTTCTATACACATGCACTCACCCCCTAATATGTTCTATACACATGCACTCACCCCCTAATATGTTCTACACACATACACTCACCCACTAATATGTTCTACACACATGCACTCATCCCTTAATATGTTCTATGGACATGCACTCACCCCCTAATATGTTCTATACACATGCACTCACCCCCTAATATGTTCTATACACATGCACTCACCCCCTAATATGTTCTATACACATGCACTCACCCCCTAATATGTTCTATACATATGAACTCACCCCCTAATATGTCCTATACACGTGCACTCACCCATTAATATGTTCTATACACATGCACTCACCCCTAATATGTTCTATACACATGCACTCACCCCCTAATATGTTCTACACACATGCACTCACCCATTAATATGTTCTACACACATGCACTCACCCCTTAATATGTTCTATGGACATGCACTCACCCCCTAATATGTTCTATACACATGCACTCACCCCTTAATATGTTCTATACACATGCACTCACCCCCTAATATGTTCTACACACATGCACTCACCCCCTAATATGTTCTATACACGTGCACTCACCCATTAATATGTTCTATACACATGCACTCACCCCTAATATGTTCTATACACATGCACTCACCCCCTAATATGTTCTACACACATGCACTCACCCATTAATATGTTCTACACACATGCACTCACCCCTTAATATGTTCTATGGACATGCACTCACCCCCTAATATGTTCTATACACATGCACTCACCCCTTAATATGTTCTATACACATGCACTCACCCCCTAATATGTTCTACACACATGCACTCACCCCCTAATATGTTCTATACACATGCACTCACCGCCTAATATGTTCTATACACATGCACTCACCCCCTAACATGTTCTATACACATGCACTCATCCCCTAATAAGTCCTATACACATGCACTCACCCATTAATATGTTCTATACACGTGCACTCACCCCCTAATATGTTCTATACACATGCACTCACCCCTAATATGTTCTATGGACATGCACTCACCCATTAATATGTTCTATACACATGCACTCACCCCTAATATGTTCTATACACATGCACTCACCCCCTAATATGTTCTACACACATGCACTCACCCATTAATATGTTCTACACACTAGCACTCACCCCTTAATATGTTCTATACACATGCACTCATCCCCTAATAAGTCCTATACACATGCACTCACCCATTAATATGTTCTATACACATGCACTCACCCCCTAATATGTTCTATACACATGCACTCACCCCTAATATGTTCTATGGACATGCACTCACCCATTAATATGTTCTCAACACATGCACTCACCCCTAATATGTTCTACACACATGCACTCACTCATTAATATGTTCTACACACATGCACTCACCCCTTAATATGTTCTATGAACATGCACTCACCCCCTAATATGTTCTATACACATGCACTCACCCCTTAATATGTTCTATACACATTCACTCACCCCTTAATATGTTCTATGGACATGCACTCACCCCCTAATATGTTCTATACACATGCACTCACCCCCTAATATGTTCTATACACATGCACTCACCCCCTAATATGTTCTATACACATGCACTCATCCCCTAATATGTTCTATACACATGCACTCACCCATTAATATGTTCTACACACATGCACTCACCCCCTAATATGTTCTATACACATGCACTCACCCCCTAATATGTTCTACACACATGCACTCACCCATTAATATGTTCTACACACATGCACTCACCCATTAATATGTTCTACACACATGCACTCACACCTTAATATGTTCTATGGACATGCACTCACCCCCTAATATGTTCTATACACATGCACTCACCCCCTAATATGTTCTATACACATGCACTCACCCCCTAATATGTTCTATACATATGAACTCACCCGCTAATATGTCCTATACACATGCACTCACCCATTAATATGTTCTATACACATGCACTCACCCCTAATATGTTCTATACACATGCACTCACCCCCTAATATGTTCTACACACATGCACTCACCCATTAATATGTTCTACACACATGCACTCACCCCTTAATATGTTCTATGGACATGCACTCACCCCCTAATATGTTCTATACACATGCACTCATCCCTTAATATGTTCTACACACATGCACTCACCCACTAATATGTTCTACACACATGAAATCACCCCCTAATATGTTCTATACACATGCACTCACCCCCTAATATGTTCTATACACATGCACTCACCCCCTTAATATGTTCTACAGACATACACTCACCCCCTAATATGTCCTATACACATGCACTCACCCATTAATATGTTCTATACACATGCACTCACCCCTAATATGTTCTATACACATGCACTCACCCCCTAATATGTTCTACACACATGCACTCACCCATTAATATGTTCTACACACATGCACTCACCCATTAATATGTTCTACACACATGCACTCACACCTTAATATGTTCTATGGACATGCACTCACCCCCTAATATGTTCTATACACATGCACTCACCCCCTAATATGTTCTATACACATGCACTCACCCCCTAATATGTTCTATACATATGAACTCAACCCCTAATATGTCCTATACACATGCACTCACCCATTAATATGTTCTATACACATGCACTCACCCCTAATATGTTCTATACACATGCACTCACCCCCTAATATGTTCTACACACATGCACTCACCCATTAATATGTTCTACACACATGCACTCACCCCTTAATATGTTCTATGGACATGCACTCACCCCCTAATATGTTCTATACACATGCACTCATCCCTTAATATGTTCTACACACATGCACTCACCCACTAATATGTTCTACACACATGAAATCACCCCCTAATATGTTCTATACACATGCACTCACCCCCTAATATGTTATATACACATGCACTCACCCCCTAATATGTTCTACAGACATACACTCACCCCCTAATATGTCCTATACACATGCACTCACCCATTAATATGTTCTATACACATGCACTCACCCCTAATATGTTCTATACACATGCACTCACCCCCTAATATGTTCTACACACATGCACTCACCCATTAATATGTTCTACACACATGCACTCACCCCTTAATATGTTCTATGGACATGCACTCACCCCCTAATATGTTCTATACACATGCACTCATCCCTTAATATGTTCTACACACATGCACTCACCCACTAATATGTTCTACACACATGCACTCACCCCCTAATATGTTCTATACACATGCACTCACCCCCAAATATGTTCTATACACATGCACTCACCCCCTAATATGTTCTACAGACATACACTCACCCACTAATATGTTCTACACACATGCACTCACCCCTTAATATGTTCTATGGACATGCACTCACCCCCTAATATGTTCTATACACATGCACTCACCCCCTAATATGTTCTATACACATGCACTCACCCCCTAATATGTTCTATACACATGCACTCACCCCCTAATATGTTCTATACATATGAACTCACCCCCTAATATGTCCTATACACGTGCACTCACCCATTAATATGTTCTATACACATGCACTCATCCCTAATATGTTCTATACACATGCACTCACCCCCTAATATGTTCCACACACATGCACTCTCCCATTAATATGTTCTACACACATGCACTCACCCCTTAATATGTTCTATGGACATGCACTCACCCCCTAATATGTTCTATACACATGCACTCACCCCTTAATATGTTCTATACACATGCACTAACCCTCTAATATGTTCTACACACATGCACTCACCCCCTAATATGTTCTATACACATGCACTCACCCCCTAATATGTTCTATACACATGCACTCACCCCTTAATATGTTCTATACACATGCACTCATCCCCTAATAAGTCCTATACACATGCACTCACCCATTAATATGTTCTATACACATGCACTCACCCCCTAATATGTTCTATACACATGCACTCACCCCTAATATGTTCTATGGACATGCACTCACCCATTAATATGTTCTATACACATGCACTCACCCCTAATATGTTCTATACACATGCACTCACCCCCTAATATGTTCTACACACATGCACTCACCCATTAATATGTTCTACACACATGCACTCACCCCTTAATATGTTCTATGGACATGCACTCACCCCCTAATATGTTCTATACACATGCACTCACCCCTTAATATGTTCTATACACATTCACTCACCCCTTAATATGTTCTATGGACATGCACTCACCCCCTAATATGTTCTATACACATGCACTCACCCCCTAATATGTTCTATACACATGCACTCACCCCCTAATATGTTCTATACACATGCACTCATCCCCTAATATGTCCTATACACATGCACTCATCCCCTAATATGTCCTATACACATGCACTCACCCCCTAATATGTTCTATACACATGCACTCACCCCCTAATATGTTCTACACACATGCACTCACCCATTAATATGTTCTACACACATGCACTCACCCATTAATATGTTCTACACACATGCACTCACCCCTTAATATGTTCTATGGACATGCACTCACCCCCTATAATGTTCTATACACATGCACTCACCCCCTAATATGTTCTATACACATGCACTCACCCCCTAATATGTTCTATACATATGAACTCACCCCCTAATATGTCCTATACACATGCACTCATCCCCTAATATGTCCTATACACATGAACTCACCCCCTAATATTTTCTATACACATGCACTCACCCCTAATATGTTCTATACACATGCACTCACCCCCTAATATGTTCTATACACATGCACTCACCCCCTAATATCTTCTATACACATGCACTCACCCCCTAATATGTTCTATACACATGCACTCATCCCCTAATATGTCCTATACACATGCACTCATCCCCTAATATGTCCTATACACATGAACTCACCCCCTAATATTTTCTATACACATGCACTCACCCCTAATATGTTCTATACACATGCACTCACCCCCTAATATGTTCTATACACATGCACTCACCCATTAATATGTTCTACACACATGCACTCACCCCCTAATATGTTCTATACACATGCATTTACCCCCTAATATGTTCTACACATATGCACTCACCCATTAATATGTTCTACACACATGCACTCACCCCCTAATATCTTCTATACACATGCACTCACCCCCTAATATGTTCTATACACATGCACTCATCCCCTAATATGTCCTATACACATGCACTCATCCCCTAATATGTCCTATACACATGCACTCACCCCTAATATGTTCTATACACATGCACTCACCCCCTAATATGTTCTATACACATGCACTCACCCATTAATATGTTCTACACACATGCACTCACCCCCTAATATGTTCTATACACATGCACTCACCCCCTAATATGTTCTACACATATGCACTCACCCCCTAATATGTTCTACACACATGCACTCACCCCCTAATATGTTCTATACACATGCACTCACCCCCTAATATGTTCTATACACATGCACTCACCCCCTAATATGTTCTACACACATACACTCACCCCTTAATATGTTCTATACACATGCACTCACCCATTAATATGTTCTATACACATGCACTCACCCCTAATATGTTCTATACACATGCACTCACCCCCTAATATGTTCTACACACATGCACTCACCCATTAATATGTTCTACACACATGCACTCACCCCTTAATATGTTCTATGGACATGCACTCACCCCCTAATATGTTCTATACACATGCACTCATCCCTTAATATGTTCTACACACATGCACTCACCCACTAATATGTTCTACACACATGCACTCACCCCCTAATATGTTCTATACACATGCACTCACCCCCAAATATGTTCTATACACATGCACTCACCCCCTAATATGTTCTACAGACATACACTCACCCACTAATATGTTCTACACACATGCACTCACCCCTTAATATGTTCTATGGACATGCACTCACCCCCTAATATGTTCTATACACATGCACTCACCCCCTAATATGTTCTATACACATGCACTCACCCCCTAATATGTTCTATACACATGCACTCACCCCCTAATATGTTCTATACATATGAACTCACCCCCTAATATGTCCTATACACGTGCACTCACCCATTAATATGTTCTATACACATGCACTCATCCCTAATATGTTCTATACACATGCACTCACCCCCTAATATGTTCCACACACATGCACTCTCCCATTAATATGTTCTACACACATGCACTCACCCCTTAATATGTTCTATGGACATGCACTCACCCCCTAATATGTTCTATACACATGCACTCACCCCTTAATATGTTCTATACACATGCACTAACCCTCTAATATGTTCTACACACATGCACTCACCCCCTAATATGTTCTATACACATGCACTCACCCCCTAATATGTTCTATACACATGCACTCACCCCTTAATATGTTCTATACACATGCACTCATCCCCTAATAAGTCCTATACACATGCACTCACCCATTAATATGTTCTATACACATGCACTCACCCCCTAATATGTTCTATACACATGCACTCACCCCTAATATGTTCTATGGACATGCACTCACCCATTAATATGTTCTATACACATGCACTCACCCCTAATATGTTCTATACACATGCACTCACCCCCTAATATGTTCTACACACATGCACTCACCCATTAATATGTTCTACACACATGCACTCACCCCTTAATATGTTCTATGGACATGCACTCACCCCCTAATATGTTCTATACACATGCACTCACCCCTTAATATGTTCTATACACATTCACTCACCCCTTAATATGTTCTATGGACATGCACTCACCCCCTAATATGTTCTATACACATGCACTCACCCCCTAATATGTTCTATACACATGCACTCACCCCCTAATATGTTCTATACACATGCACTCATCCCCTAATATGTCCTATACACATGCACTCATCCCCTAATATGTCCTATACACATGCACTCACCCCCTAATATGTTCTATACACATGCACTCACCCCCTAATATGTTCTACACACATGCACTCACCCATTAATATGTTCTACACACATGCACTCACCCATTAATATGTTCTACACACATGCACTCACCCCTTAATATGTTCTATGGACATGCACTCACCCCCTATAATGTTCTATACACATGCACTCACCCCCTAATATGTTCTATACACATGCACTCACCCCCTAATATGTTCTATACATATGAACTCACCCCCTAATATGTCCTATACACATGCACTCATCCCCTAATATGTCCTATACACATGAACTCACCCCCTAATATTTTCTATACACATGCACTCACCCCTAATATGTTCTATACACATGCACTCACCCCCTAATATGTTCTATACACATGCACTCACCCCCTAATATCTTCTATACACATGCACTCACCCCCTAATATGTTCTATACACATGCACTCATCCCCTAATATGTCCTATACACATGCACTCATCCCCTAATATGTCCTATACACATGAACTCACCCCCTAATATTTTCTATACACATGCACTCACCCCTAATATGTTCTATACACATGCACTCACCCCCTAATATGTTCTATACACATGCACTCACCCATTAATATGTTCTACACACATGCACTCACCCCCTAATATGTTCTATACACATGCATTTACCCCCTAATATGTTCTACACATATGCACTCACCCATTAATATGTTCTACACACATGCACTCACCCCCTAATATCTTCTATACACATGCACTCACCCCCTAATATGTTCTATACACATGCACTCATCCCCTAATATGTCCTATACACATGCACTCATCCCCTAATATGTCCTATACACATGCACTCACCCCTAATATGTTCTATACACATGCACTCACCCCCTAATATGTTCTATACACATGCACTCACCCATTAATATGTTCTACACACATGCACTCACCCCCTAATATGTTCTATACACATGCACTCACCCCCTAATATGTTCTATACACATGCACTCACCCCCTAATATGTTCTACACATATGCACTCACCCCCTAATATGTTCTACACACATGCACTCACCCCCTAATATCTTCTATACACATGCACTCACCCCCTAATATGTTCTATACACATGCACTCATCCCCTAATATGTCCTATACACATGCACTCATCCCCTAATATGTCCTATACACATGCACTCACCCCTAATATGTTCTATACACATGCACTCACCCCCTAATATGTTCTATACACATGCACTCACCCATTAATATGTTCTACACACATGCACTCACCCCCTAATATGTTCTATACACATGCACTCACCCCCTAATATGTTCTATACACATGCACTCACCCCCTAATATGTTCTACACATATGCACTCACCCCCTAATATGTTCTACACACATGCACTCACCCCCTAATATGTTCTACACACATGCACTCACCCCCTAATATGTTCTATACACATGCACTCACCCCCTAATATGTTCTATACACATGCACTCACCCCCTAATATGTTCTACACACATGCACTCACCCCCTAATATGTTCTATACACATGCACTCACCCCCTAATATGTTCTATACACATGCACTCACCCCCTAATATGTTCTATACACATGCACTCACCCCCTAATATGTTCTATACACATGCACTCACCCCCTAATATGTTCTACACACATGCACTCACCCCCTAATATGTTCTACACACATGCACTCACCCCCTAATATGTTCTACACACATGCACTCACCCCCTAATATGTTCTACACACATGCACTCACCCCCTAATATGTTCTATACACATGCACTCACCCCCTAATATGTTCTATACACATGCACTCACCCCCTAATATGTTCTATACACATGCACTCATCCCCTAATATGTCCTATACACATGCACTCATCCCCTAATATGTCCTATACACATGCACTCACCCCCTAATATGTTCTATACACATGCACTCACCCCCTAATATGTTCTACACACATGCACTCACCCATTAATATGTTCTACACACATGCACTCACCCATTAATATGTTCTACACACATGCACTCACCCCTTAATATGTTCTATGGACATGCACTCACCCCCTATAATGTTCTATACACATGCACTCACCCCCTAATATGTTCTATACACATGCACTCACCCCCTAATATGTTCTATACATATGAACTCACCCCCTAATATGTCCTATACACATGCACTCATCCCCTAATATGTCCTATACACATGAACTCACCCCCTAATATTTTCTATACACATGCACTCACCCCTAATATGTTCTATACACATGCACTCACCCCCTAATATGTTCTATACACATGCACTCACCCCCTAATATCTTCTATACACATGCACTCACCCCCTAATATGTTCTATACACATGCACTCATCCCCTAATATGTCCTATACACATGCACTCATCCCCTAATATGTCCTATACACATGAACTCACCCCCTAATATTTTCTATACACATGCACTCACCCCTAATATGTTCTATACACATGCACTCACCCCCTAATATGTTCTATACACATGCACTCACCCATTAATATGTTCTACACACATGCACTCACCCCCTAATATGTTCTATACACATGCATTTACCCCCTAATATGTTCTACACATATGCACTCACCCATTAATATGTTCTACACACATGCACTCACC
Organism: Mixophyes australis; assembly: GCA_036250195.1. Classification (NCBI taxonomy): domain Eukaryota; kingdom Metazoa; phylum Chordata; class Amphibia; order Anura; family Limnodynastidae; genus Mixophyes; species Mixophyes australis. The sequence goes on along the minus strand of JAVHZZ010000002.1, from coordinate 11,365,421 downwards.
CCCTAATATGTTCTATACACATGCACTCACCCCCTAATATGTTCTATACACATGCACTCATCCCCTAATATGTCCTATACACATGCACTCATCCCCTAATATGTCCTATACACATGCACTCACCCCTAATATGTTCTATACACATGCACTCACCCCCTAATATGTTCTATACACATGCACTCACCCATTAATATGTTCTACACACATGCACTCACCCCCTAATATGTTCTATACACATGCACTCACCCCCTAATATGTTCTATACACATGCACTCACCCCCTAATATGTTCTACACATATGCACTCACCCCCTAATATGTTCTACACACATGCACTCACCCCCTAATATCTTCTATACACATGCACTCACCCCCTAATATGTTCTATACACATGCACTCATCCCCTAATATGTCCTATACACATGCACTCATCCCCTAATATGTCCTATACACATGCACTCACCCCTAATATGTTCTATACACATGCACTCACCCCCTAATATGTTCTATACACATGCACTCACCCATTAATATGTTCTACACACATGCACTCACCCCCTAATATGTTCTATACACATGCACTCACCCCCTAATATGTTCTATACACATGCACTCACCCCCTAATATGTTCTACACATATGCACTCACCCCCTAATATGTTCTACACACATGCACTCACCCCCTAATATGTTCTACACACATGCACTCACCCCCTAATATGTTCTATACACATGCACTCACCCCCTAATATGTTCTATACACATGCACTCACCCCCTAATATGTTCTACACACATGCACTCACCCCCTAATATGTTCTATACACATGCACTCACCCCCTAATATGTTCTATACACATGCACTCACCCCCTAATATGTTCTATACACATGCACTCACCCCCTAATATGTTCTATACACATGCACTCACCCCCTAATATGTTCTACACACATGCACTCACCCCCTAATATGTTCTACACACATGCACTCACCCCCTAATATGTTCTACACACATGCACTCACCCCCTAATATGTTCTACACACATGCACTCACCCCCTAATATGTTCTATACACATGCACTCACCCCCTAATATGTTCTATACACATGCACTCACCCCCTAATATGTTCTACACACATGCACTCACCCCCTAATATGTTCTACACACATGCACTCACCCCCTAATATGTTCTACACACATGCACTCACCCCCTAATATGTTCTACACACATGCACTCACCCCCTAATATGTTCTATACACATGCACTCACCCCCTAATATGTTCTATACACATGCACTCACCCCCTAATATGTTCTATACACATGCACTCACCCCCTAATATGTTCTATACACATGCACTCACCCCCTAATATGTTCTACACACATGCACTCACCCCCTAATATGTTCTACACACATGCACTCACCCCCTAATATGTTCTACACACATGCACTCACCCCCTAATATGTTCTACACACATGCACTCACCCCCTAATATGTTCTATACACATGCACTCACCCCCTAATATGTCCTATACACATGCACTCACCCCCTAATATGTTCTACACACATGCACTCACCCCCTAATATGTTCTACACACATGCACTCACCCCCTAATATGTTCTATACACATGCACTCACCCCCTAATATGTTCTATACACATGCACTCACCCCCTAATATGTTCTACACACATGCACTCACCCCCTAATATGTTCTACACACATGCACTCACCCCCTAATATGTTCTATACACATGCACTCACCCCCTAATATGTTCTATACACATGCACTCACCCCCTAATATGTCCTATACACATGCACTCACCCCCTAATATGTTCTACACACATGCACTCACCCCCTAATATGTTCTACACACATGCACTCACCCCCTAATATGTTCTACACACATGCACTCACCCCCTAATATGTTCTACACACATGCACTCACCCCCTAATATGTTCTATACACATGCACTCACCCCCTAATATGTTCTATACACATGCACTCACCCCCTAATATGTTCTACACACATGCACTCACCCCCTAATATGTTCTACACACATGCACTCACCCCCTAATATGTTCTACACACATGCACTCACCCCCTAATATGTTCTATACACATGCACTCACCCCCTAATATGTTCTATACACATGCACTCACCCCCTAATATGTCCTATACACATGCACTCACCCCCTAATATGTCCTATACACATGCACTCACCCCCTAATATGTTCTATACACATACACTCACCCCCTAATATGTCCTATACACATGCACTCACCCCCTAATATGTCCTATACACATGCACTCACCCCCTAATATGTCCTATACACATGCACTCACCCCCTAATATGTTCTACACACATGCACTCACCCCCTAATATGTCCTATACACATGCACTCACCCCCTAATATGTTCTACACACATGCACTCACCCCCTAATATGTTCTACACACATGCACTCACCCCCTAATATGTTCTATACACATGCACTCACCCCCTAATATGTTCTATACACATGCACTCACCCCCTAATATGTTCTACACACATGCACTCACCCCCTAATATGTTCTACACACATGCACTCACCCCCTAATATGTTCTACACACATGCACTCACCCCCTAATATGTTCTATACACATGCACTCACCCCCTAATATGTTCTATACACATGCACTCACCCCCTAATATGTCCTATACACATGCACTCACCCCCTAATATGTCCTATACACATACACTCACCCCCTAATATGTCCTACACACATGCACTCACCCCCTAATATGTCCTATACACATACACTCACCCCCTAATATGTCCTACACACATGCACTCACCCCCTAATATCTTCTATACACATGCACTCACCCCCTAATATGTTCTATACACATGCACTCATCCCCTAATATGTCCTATACACATACACTCACCCCCTAATATGTCCTATACACATGCACTCACCCCCTAATATGTTCTACACACATGCACTCACCCCCTAATATGTCCTATACACATGCACTCACCCCCTAATATGTCCTATACACATATATAAACACCACAGCTGCCACATGTCCCCATGTATAAAGCACCAACGCCACAGTGCAGTTATTATTAATATCTGTTCAACTCTTTGTATGTATTACCCAGTATTGTTTTATTACTGTGTTTGTCCCCAATTATAAAGCGCTACGGAATATGCTGGCGCTATATAAATAAATGTTGATGATCTATTTACATAACGCCACCATATTCCATAGTACTTCTTATTAACATTGACATAACACCAGCATACTCTGCAGTGCACATATTATTATTTATATACCAGTAATATGAAGCTGTCTTGTACAGAGAATAGTCCTTCACAGCAGTCCCTGCGCCGCTGGAGCTTACAGTCTGCTCGGAACCGAGTGCTGTGAGTGAGCGATGCTGACTAAACACTGAGCCACTAATATATATATATATAGTGAGAAAAACCACACAACCAGGGACAGGCTGGGCTGGGGGGCATCTGTCCCCCGGGCCGGTCCCATAGTGAGCTACCTTGGGCTGGGTCACTGGGCCACCTGCATTTTCTTTCTTTAAAAAATTCCTAATAAGCTGCTGAGTCCAATCTTGGCCCCCCGGGCTGTTTTACAGCCCTCCCCTGCGCACAACACGTCATATAAAGAACAGAAGCAGACACCAGGTACTGCAGTTATAGACAGATCCCAGCAAACTCCTCTCTCAGATCTCCAGTCTGTCCCATATACTCATCTGATCAGTGGTGTAGTGAGAAAGCCCAACACCCATTTTGGTTCCCTTTGTGCACCTTTATTAATGGCTGCATTATATCATACCAGAAGACTCAGCCTCAACTGTGCTGCTGGGAGTCCTGATTTTTTAGGACTATCACAGTGACTCAAACACTGCAGTTGAGCAGACCCAATGTGGACCCGGATCAGGATGGACCTGGATTCCGGAATCTTACATCTACAGGCTGGATCCGGATTTCCTGTGAATAGAAGTCTGGACAGAGCAGGGAGTGGTAGGTCCCAGTCTGTCTCTAGCCGGATAATGATAGTGCTGCACTGTAGGTCAAGTGTTTAATGGTTGCTGAAGGTAAGTGGTCCAGGTATGTCTGATAAACCCCTAGAATGGTCTTGCTGGCTCCTACATATATAATGTTTAGAATTTGTAGGGCCAGACTTGGGTTTTTTTAGGATTTGTCCCTACTTTCCAATATTGATCAAATGCACAGACCATTTCCCCTTATTTGGTATATAATAAAATACTATTTTTATTATCCCTAATAACTAGTGAACATATCCTGATGGGGGTTGTAGAGATCTACCAAGACAGCTCTGCGTGTAATGTGCATACATGTACCTGCCTAGAAAGCTCTGTGTGTAATGTGCATACATGTATCTGCCTGGACAGCTCTGCGTGTAATGTGCATACATGTACCTGCCTAGAAAGCTCTGCGTGTAATGTGCATACGTGTACCTGCCTAGAAAGCTCTGCGTGTAATGTGCATACATGTATCTGCCTGGACAGCTCTGCGTGTAATCTGCATACATGTACCTGTACAGCAGCTAGTTGTTCCGTTCCCATGTTTTGTGGTATCGTCAGTAACCTGTGTTATCACAGTATTTGTACATCTGTGCATGTCTCATATTACTATCCTGGGATCTATCTGCTCACAGCCCTTTACTTTCCTCTCACCAAAAAACCAGCAGCTAGACCATGATTTCGGTATCTCCTCCCAAGACCACAGGTGAATGCATCAGATGAGCTGATCCAGAGATGAATCCACCTGGGAGGAGATCCAGAAACATGCCCTGCTGGTAGAGTCATTTCTGAAGATTTATAACACAAGTTGCCCAGTGTCAGTTAAGTCGCTGACATACAGTAAAAAAAGACAAACTTCTGTAATCGGTAAGAAAAAAAATCCTTAACTAAACCAGACATGAAGCAGATCAGTAACCGTTCCTTGTCTCATAGTGGTCCTTATATCTATTATAACTCCTAATATAAGGTGTATTCTATATATAATGTGTTATCATGAGGTTCAGAAGAAGAACAGGTTCAAAGCGTACAAGACTAAGCCTTACAATAAGGTCGGCGAGTTCCTATCTGTGGAAACACTGCCGGACGTGGTAACAATCCAAAGACTGAGATGCAGTAAACGTAGGGTGTGCAGTCTGTCTGTTAGTGGACCTGACCATAATACAATTCTATTACACTCTATACAGACATAGGACACTACACCTCCAACATGACCTGATCACTGGACATGATCATAATACAATTCTACTACACTGTATACAGACACAGGACACTACACCTCTGTGACTGGATTACTTACAACCAACTTATGGTATAAATTTATTTAAAGCAAATAGCACAGGGCACTTATTTATATAATTGCCAATGCACTTATTTTTTGATATTGTGTATATTTTGATATAGGAAATCTTTATTTCTGAGACCAGGGGAGAAAATTCGTTTTTTTCTGTTTTAACCTTGCTAGAGGAAATGCATTATTTCTGATGTATATATCTGATACAATAAGTCTTTGTTTAGAAATTCTTTTGTATATCTTGGTGTAAGGAAATGCCTTGTATGGGATTTTCAAATTTTCTTGGGGAATTATTTTCTTTGGAGGAAATGTGTATTTTGCAACTGTTGAGATTACCAGGGTTGCTTTCTTCCATGTTGATTAGACCTTTTGATATGAGTGTTCAATACCCCTTAAGAGAAAGGAAGGGGTAATTAGACATGCTGTCAGATTCCACTGTGTCCAAAAATTAGATGCAGGGAATCACAGCAAGGTTTTAGGATATCACAGATAAGCGTAAATATTGTTAGCTTTGCATTGCATGTAAATCCATGTTTGGGTAAACCAATTGCATCATGATTCTAAAAATAGCCTGTGAGACTGTGTCTAATACTGTATAAAAAGAGAGCCCTTGTAACATCAGAATGATACATTTCGGTTTACATCTGGCCTGACCACTGATGCCTTTAATCAGTGGAACTGTACTTGTTAGGGCACTTGAGCAATAAACATCCCTCTTTGCTTCAAGACCCTGCTTGACAACTTCTTCAATATTGCTGTAATCCTTTGACCTACAGATTAGACCCTAAATCTAATCCATCCTCCGGCTGTTTCTGATGTTTGGACCCAGCTCTCCAATAGCACCACTCTGCCGCTACCCAGCAGCTCTGGCCAGTGTGATAGGTCAGGGGGGATCCATCCACAGCAACCCTGATCCATAGTAAGCGGTCAGGGGTACCAGCCCAAGTACCAGCACAGGAGTACACTAGCAGCGACAGTTACCCAGAAGGAACGTGGTTTTGGATGCCACAAAGGAGTCCAGTGGTGGCAGCGGGCTCCTCTTATTGCGGCAGGAGGGGCGTATTCTGAATAATGAAAGGGGGCGGTGGCAAGGCAAGCCCAGACGATTCCCAGCAACAACAGACAGGGTGGCATAGGCGGCTGATCCTGTCACAACCTCCAACATGACCTGAACACTGGACATGATCCTAATACAATTTTATCACACTCTATACAGACATAGGACACTACACCCCCAACATGACCTGACCACTGAATACCCAGTATAATCCATTTGTGGGTTTACAAAGTACTACATCCTGTCGCATTAGCACTACTCCATCCATTATTTTAAACTGTTTGCTTTTTTTTTTTTTCTAAAATACTACTGTTTGCTTTCTTATATTAACCAGAGGGTACATTGGAATTGGTTTATCGCAATGAAATAATCTCATCCAGGAAAATGAAATATTGTTTTTGTACATGGGTGTAAAAGTAGGGACCTCTTGTGCCTAATCAGCAAGAAACCGCACTGCAGCTCTACTCCTCTTATCAGACATTGCAGACGTTGCTCTCTTCTTTTGTAATTCTGGGTGAAATTGGTGAAAAGAGTGACATCACAAATGGTGCGTTTATATGGAGTTTTAATTTTTGCGGTTCGTAACTGACCCTTATTGTCAAAGTTAAAATGTAACTGATTAAAATGATAGAAAATAGACACCTAACCTGTGTGTATTTGGGGGGTGGGGGACTCTATACAAGTCCCCCATGATTTGTAAAGGCTGCAACATGTGTCTTTCTGTGTCAGAATACAGTCTTGGGGGTATATTTGCTAATCTGCGGGTTTGAAAAAGTGGAGTTGTTGCCTATAGCAACTAGATTATAGCTGTTATTTTGTAGACTGTACTAAATAAATGACAGCTAGAATCTGGTTGGTTGCTATAGGCAACATCTCCTGTTTTTCAAACCCATAGTTTAGTAAATATACCCATTACTCTCTAGATGTGAGGTGTGAATGGTTATGTCTCTTGTGAGAGCTTGCTCTGTACTTAATAATTTGCTATATTACATATCACAATTAATTTGCTGTGTATTTTCCAGGCTGTACGAAGCAGTGAGTGGTTTCACTCTTAAGGGATTGATTTTGGAATTGTATGATGTGTTTGCCCACCTACAGAACAAGTACTTTATAACGAGAGGTTTTGTTGGTTGTAAGAATTTGCAGTGACAATTATTTCTGTACTTCCATAGGCTGAACTCCTATTGCCAAGAAGATGCCCTGATTTAAGAGTGGTTCCGTAAAGAGTCACAACCAACCTTCACATCTCTCCTTCTCTAATTTGCCCTAGGGCAAATGGATGAGACAGCTGCTGTTTCCATGGTAACGATGAAGAACACCCCTTCTCCACCCGTGCCCCCTTGCCCACCACCCCTTCCTTCAGCAGGCCTTCTCCTAGAACCTACAATTCCCATAACAAGGGAACCATCTCTGCTTCCCCCACCTCCTCCACCAGGACAATTCACACTGCCGCCACCACCACCTCCACCCTCTAATAATGGAATCTCCTTTCCTATCGCTCCACCTGCACCTCTACGCTCTGGAGATCAACGAAGACCCAAACTGCGCAACTTCAACTGGGACGCCTTACCTGCTGACCGAGTGCTGGGCGGGCGTAATCTATGGACTTGTGGCCCTCAGGGGACCAGTCTACAAATAGATGTCACACACATGGAGGAGCTCTTTGGACAGAGAGAGGAAACACGTAAGCCAAGAGGACCACGGAGCTTCAAAGCTCGACCTCATCGAGGTGTAACCGAACACCAGGTGAGAAGTTACTTAAAATAAAGTATGAACACAGAGGAAATTTTAACGTATTTACTATTTCTAATTTTGCCCTTAAGAGTGGGGAGAAATGTTCCCTCTAAACTACAACCATCATGGTTATGGACATGATTTAATTGTAGATAATACTGAGACCTATATATTGATGTGGTATATATTACTTGAACATCTGGCACATTATCGATATCAACACGTTGTTGCATAGATAATCCATGGGGTTGGCCGTCTTGTGTAACTGTTCCCGACTCTTTGGCCGTCAGAGCCCGACGATGACTTTGATGTATGTGGGAATATATTTTTCTTCTCCTTGTTGAAGGTCAGCACATGGCAGTTATGAGACTTTGTAGAAAGCAGGGGTGGTATTCGGGATGAGGTAAGGCGACTAGGGCCCAGGTCATATTGCGCATGTGGCTTTTAGGTCCGCCGCTGCCCAAACCCAAGTCTGCAGCATGCAGAATCCAAAATCCATATGACACTGTAGTCCCCAGGGGATAGAAAAATTATATATTAGAATGAGCAGCAGATCTCTTCCAGGCTTAAGATGCCCCAGGTGCCCAAGACATGGATATTCCTTCAGTGCCCGTTTTACTGACTACTCACCGTTCACCTAGTCTCCATTACGGACTACTCGTCATCTGATTCAGAACAACTATAGAAATCCAGCTAACCTCAAACACATCACCTGTCTCCTATCTCTTTCAAAGTCCTTTAAAGGTGCCCTATGGAATGCACACAAACTTAGCCCCATACACAACCTCTTCCTCTCAAACAAACTCAACCCTCTGGTAATAACAGGAACATGGCTCACGCAACCAGACACTACCTCACCTAAAGCCCATTCACATGGTGGCCTACATTTCACCCACACCCCCAGACCAGGAGGCAGACAAGGAGGTAAGGTTGGATTACTTCTCTCCTCACAGTCACAGTTCTACCAAATGTCCCATCACTCATGATCACGTTTTTGGAAATACTTGCTTTTAGGATTTTTAACCCATTCTCTGTGTGTTGCTGTCATCTATAATCCCCCTGCCCCACACCAACAATTTCTCGAACAATTCTTTGCCTGTCTCCCTCATTTCTTATCTTCTGACATCCCGAATATCATAATGGGTGATTTCAACATTGCCATTGATAATTCACATATCACTTGTGCCTCTAAAGTACTATATTTAACCTCTGCCTATGGCCTCTCCCAGTGGACTGACTCCATTACTCATCTGGATGGCCACTGCCTTGATCTCGTTTTCTCTAGACTATGCTCAGTTTCTGATTTCCTTCACATTCCTTTCACCCTCTTGGATCATAACCTTATCAGCTAAAGGCCCACCCCCCCCCCCCCCCCTCCCAAGTGCTTTAACCTCCCTGAGTCTAACTCTATAAAGCCTCCTCACACCCGCAGAAATCTTAACTCTTTCCATCTCACTGATGCACCTTCTCTCCCCAATTTTTATATTCTCATCTCCTGATATGGCAGTACCAAAATTTAACCAAACCTTAGCAACAGCCCTTGATCAAGTGACTCCAGCAACTCTTTACAATCCATGGCGACTAAGATGTCAGCCGTAACACACTAAAGAATCACAATATCTTTCAAAACATTCTCACAAAGCAGAATGTCATTGGTGTAAAGCTCATACTTCTAATGATTTACTCACATATACTGCTCTGAATGCTGCCAAACAAACATGCTTCCAATCTCTCATCTCTGCTCAGGCTCCTAACACCTTTTTTTTAATACATTTATCTCTTTTCAACCCTCCTCTGCCAGCCCCTCCGCCTATTATCAGTGCCCAAGATCTTTCCTCCTACTTCAAGCACAAGATGGATGAGACCCAACATGAAATGGTATCCTCTTCCTCCATAAAGAACCAGCTCAATTCCTTCCCTACACCCTTTGGCACCTTCTCCTTATTTGATCCTACAAATGAGGATGAAGTATCTACTCTCCTCTTATCTTCCTACTTTATTAAATGTCCTCTTGATCCTATACCCTCACAAATCAGTCAGTAATGTCTCGACTGGTATCTTTCCATCATTATACAAGCACGCAGTGATCTCTCATATTCTGAAAAATAAAATTATTTTCCAAACACTCTCTCAAATGACCGTCCCATCTCTCAGCTCCCATATCCACCCCCAAGTTTCATGAGAGAATTGCCTACTCTCGCCACGCATGCTCTCTCTGCTCACACAACCTATTGGGCCCACTGTAGTCAGACTTTTATTCTCAATACTCCATAGAGACTGCACTGACAATAGGTTGTCAATGATTTCATTACTGCGAAGTCTAAGGCCATTACTCTCCTAATTCTTCTGGATCTCTCAGTTGCATTTGATGCCTTCTGCTCTTCACTACCTACAATACTTCTTTTGGAAAACAAATAAGCTCCTTTTGGATTTTAGCATCATCTCTGTGTGGATGATAACCAAATGGATCTGTCCTCTCCAGATCTATCGCCATCTATGGTGGCCTGCGTTACTGACGGTCTTTCCACCGCTTCATCTTGGATGTTCTCTTGTCAATTCAAACTTAAGGTTTCAAAGACAGAACTAATATTTCCTCCAGTCAACAGAAGTTACCTACCGGACCTTTTCTTTTTCTGTTGGCAACATAACAAGAAATCCTATCTCTTAAGCTCCCTGCCTTGTTGTGATCCTTGATTCAGAACTTTGTTCCCCTCATCAAATCTAAATCTTGTTACATACATCTAAAAAAAAAATTACAAGAATACGCACATATCTCACACAAGACACTGCAAAAACTTGCCCTCGTCATCTCCCGCATTGAATACCGTCTTTACTCGTCTTCCCTGAACCACACTTTCACCCATACAATCTATTTTACACGCATCAGCTAGAATGATTTTCTTTGCAAATCGCTCTTCCGCTGCTGTTCCGCTCTGACCATACATTGTTTGTCTGTTTTTGTTGTTTTTTTAATGAATCAAATATAAAATACTTCTAACATACAAAACCAACAACAAAACTGTGCATGTCTTCACTTGTCTCAAAATATCTTCCAACTCGATACCTCCGTTCTGCACAAGATTTGCATCTCTCGTCCACTCTCATTACATGTTCTCGTTACCGGACATTTTTCAGGCTGCACACACTTTATCGAATTCCTTCCCTCACACAACAAGCCTTTCCTCTATTCTTCAAACCTTCAAACATACTCTGAAAAAAAATTTCTTCAAGCACCCTCTTACCCCCCTAGGTTACCCTATTACCACCCTCTACACAGTTCACACAAGACTTGCATGTGTACTTTCTATACTCTATCAAGCCTCTGACCCCAACAGTGCTGTGTTACTGGATCATATAGCCCATATAGCCCATTAAGCACTTTCTACATTTGCAATCTGGCTGGACCAATATGCAATATGTAGTAATTAACTTCATATATCAAACTCTTTTATTGTCCTATAAAATGTAAACTTGAAAGCAGGACCCTCTTGCCTCTGTATCTGTGTGTATTACCCAGTCGCATTTTATTACTTTGTTGTTCCCAATTGTAAGCGCTACAGAATATGCTGGCGCTATATAAATGAATAATAATACATTCACCTATTCTCCATTATGGACTATTGCCCATTCACCCAGCGTCCACTACTGACGGCTACCTACCCACCATTCACCCAGCCTCCACTACTGATGGCTACCTACCCACCATTCACCCAGCCTCCACTACTGACGGCTACCTACCCACCATTCACCCAGCCTCCACTACTGATGGCTACCTACCCACCATTCACCCAGCGTCCACTACTGACGGCTACCTACCCACCATTCACCCAGCGTCCACTACTGACGGCTACCTACCCACCATTCACCCAGCCTCCACTACTGATGGCTACCTACCCACCATTCACCCAGCCTCCACTACTGATGGCTACCTACCCACCATTCACCTAGTCTCCACTACTGATGGCTACCTACCCACCATTCACCCAGCCTCCACTACTGACGGCTACCTACCCACCATTCACCCAGCCTCCACAACTGACGGCTACCTACCCACCATTCTCCTAGTCTCCACTACTGACGGCTACCTACCCACCATTCTCCTAGTCTCCACTACTGATGGCTACCTACCCACCATTCACCCAGCCTCCACAACTGACGGCTACCTACCCACCATTCTCCTAGTCTCCACTACTGACGGCTACCTACCCACCATTCTCCTAGTCTCCACTACTGATGGCTACCTACCCACCATTCACCCAGCCTCCACTACTGACTGCTACCTACCCACCATTCACCTAGTCTCCACTACTGATGGCTACCTACCCACCATTCACCTAGTCTCCACTACTGACGGCTACCTACCCACCATTCACCCAGCGTCCACTACTGACGGCTACCTACCCACCATTCACCCAGCGTCCACTACTGACGGCTACCTACCCACCATTCACCCAGCGTCCACTACTGACGGCTACCTACCCACCATTCACCCAGCGTCCACTACTGACGGCTACCTACCCACCATTCACCCAGCGACCACTACTGACGGCTACCTACCCACCATTCACCTAGTCTCCACTACTGATGGCTACCTACCCACCATTCTCCTAGTCTCCACAACTGACGGCTACCTATCCACCATTCACCTAGTCTCCACTTCTTGATGGTCCCATGTCCACCAAATCACTTAATAACCCATAACGTTCTTGGTCAGATAAATCTACATAACTTTAGAAGTCTGGGATTGTGCCTTCCCCTAGCCCATGCTGATCCCATTAAATTCACCATTCTATTAAAATAAACAAAAAACAATGTTCACACACAGTTATTTTCAGAATGTTACAATCATGATACATTCTTTATTATGATGCAATGATTACATTTAGAAGATATGTTAGCACTTATCCTCATGTATGAAACTCCCATTGTCCCATAACTTGTAAGCCTGTGGGCAAAGCCTTCTTTCCTCTCTGTATTTCCCAGTTTTGTTTTACTACTGTGTTTGTTCCCAATTGTACAGCACTATGGAATTTGCTGGCGTTATATAAGTAAATGATGATGACATTGACTTTGTCATTCAATAAACATCTTTCTACAAAACCTCACAAGTAGTACAACTATTATAACTAAACAAATCACCATTTGCTCACAAACACAATGGCGGTCCATTCTATATCTCCCAGAAGCAAAGTTCAGAACATGCCGGATCTTGCTTCTCCATAAAAGGAGGGGTGTCTGGTTTAGTGTCATTGATAGGTTTATTTGTCATGTAGCAATAGTATTTAATGCCCTAAACAAGAGGCAACAATGGTGATCCATGAAAAGCCATTCCCACCATTGCAAGTCCTAGGTCATCCTTAGCAGTAGAGCAATTGTCCCCTGGCAAAAGGTAACCTTTACAGCACCAGATATCATGCACTGTATCCGTGGCTGTTTCTTGGCTTGGTAGGCGATTGGGGGAGGGGGAGTGGTTGCAATCCTGCAGCATTGACTTTGTCTTTGTGTACCTAGGTTTCTCTCTTGGACTCTAAGAAGAGTATGAACCTGGGGATCTTCTTGAAACAATTCAAGAGGTGAGACTGATGAGGGACTTTTTCTAAACCTAATTCACCTCCACTGATTTTACTTTTTTCTTTATCAAAACTTTATCTCAACTCTCCATAGACCCGTACAAGTGATGGTTGAAGATATAAGACGAGGGGTAGGATCAAACTTTGGTGCTGAGAAGCTTGGGGAGCTACAGAGACTGCTACCTGAAAAAGACGAGGTAAAGAATAGCAGTAGTAATAGGAGAGTTGGAGGTCTATGTAGATGGTGAAATTAAATGTTATCTCTCCTATCCAAACAAGGTGAAGAGGCTCAGAGCGTTTAAAGGAGACCGGAGTCAACTTTCTGATCCAGAACTTTTTATGGTGCTGCTGGTGGAACTTCCCAGGTGAGAAACAATGTCCAACACCCATTACATTACATCACATGTGTAGTGTGCACCATCCATGAAGACCATAACAAACTGAAACCGCAAGACCTTGGTAGTGGTAAAAATGGCGCACCCACGTTCATGTAACAGCTGCTCTATGCCATATTAGCCAGCTATTGAACTACGGGGTTAAAGTATTTTTGGATTTCCAGTATCTTCTATCAACTCTTCCCGTGTTTTAGTGTATTTTCGTTCATATCAGTCCCTGCCCCATTGGAGCTTACAATCTAAATTCCCTACCACACACATATACAAGGATCCACCAGCCATTTAACCTACCAGCATATTTTTGGAGTGTGGGATGAAATCCGGGAGCACCCCCAATGTATATATGGGCAGAACATACAAACTCCGCACTGTGAGGCAGCAATGCTGACCACTGTACCACCTTGGCCACCCATTGGCTTCACGTTTCTGAAATTATTACCATCTTCAAACTTTCATGTTGGTAGGTGGGTATGTGAGAAACAAATCAAAATATTTCAGGTATAAGGAATACAACGATTTTTCTCACTGGTTCAAAGCGCAAACCATTTGGGTCATAAACCGGCCCTGGTGTCGTCGAACAGATACGCCCCCTGCTGATAACACCCCCCCTCCATGACACTGTAATGACGCCATGTTTTCCTGTCTGCAGCTTCTCTCAGCGTTTGGAGGTGATGATCCTGAAGGAGGAATTCTTTCCTCAGCTGAACTCTCTGAAACAGGCCGTAGAAATCCATACCGTGGCTGCTACAGGTAAGAGAACCGAAGAAGGATGTGGGGGTATTCTATTCAAGGGTGAACCCCCTCCATTCATCTTCACTGGGTAGGAAGTAGATTGATGTCTCCTCACAGGTCACTAAGTAGAGGCTTGCTCAGTTAGACAGCAACGTTTGTGGGCTTAACCATGAGCATGTGAACAATACCTAGTGACTTGCTGGGCTTAAGATTTCTTCAGCTCCCATAATGACTGCCTCTGCTGTATGTAGCTGACTGGTATGTATTTACTCAATAAACTTATTTTCTGTAAACGTAGTCTAGGCCATTGCCCGTTACTCCTGCTCAGATTAAGGGATTTGTTGTTGGAGAGGACGGTGGGTGACATCTGTTCTGTAATAATAGAGGAAATGTTGTCATTTCATTCCTGGTAACAATTGTACAATACATTTCTAGAGCTCCTGAGGTGTGAGGAGCTTCATGTGATCATTCACCTAGTGCTGAAAGCTGGAAACTACATGAATGCGGTGAGTTGCCCCAATACTTCCCTGTCCCCTCTCTCCTACTCACATTCACTTCAGTAACGGGCTGGCACCAGGGTCCCCATACACTTGTCCCTATGTGCCCCCCCCCTTCCCCAAGGACAATGGCTGCTGCCTTTCAGCTTCTTCATTTGCTACCCGCTATACTGCTCTTCTGATCCTGAACTCTGATTGGCTGTCATTTTGCTACATGGCCATTAGTTTGTGGCGTTGTTGTTATTATTGTTGTTCTTCTCATAGGGTGGATATGCTGGGAGTGCAATGGGATTTCGTATGGGATCCCTCCTGAAACTGGCTGACACTAAAGCAAATAAACCTGGAATGAACCTCATGCATTTTGTGGCCAGGGTAAGAGTGAAAACCTTTACGGAATAAATCTAGTGAGAATTAGTGTGAAAATGTATAAAATGAGAGGCTAATCGCTAGAACTGGGGCTGGGACCATGAGCGCTACGGCTGTACACAGATCAGCCACAACAATAAAATCACCTGCCCTAATATTGTATAGGTCCCACTTGTGCTCTGACCTGTCGAGACATGGACTCTACAAGACATCTAAAGATAATTTGGAGCTAGAAAGGGTTCAGAGAAGGGCGACAAAATTGAAAGAGGGTATGGAGTCCTAAAGTTATGAGGAAAGGTTAGCCAGTTTAGGTATGTTTACTTTAGAAAAGAGACGTCTAAGAGGGGACATGATTACTATGCACAAATACATTACGGGTCAATACAGAGAACTTTCATGGGAACTATTCACTCCAAGGACTGTACACAGGACACACAGTCACCCCTAAGGTTAGAGGAGAGGAAGTTTCACAACCAGCAAAGGAAAGGGTTCTTTACAGTAAGGGCAGTCAAGATATGGAATTCACTGCCAAGGAAGGTTGTGATGTCAGATGCAATAGATATGTTTAAGAAAGGGTTAGACAAATTTTTAGCGGAAAAGTTTATCCAGGGATACGACTGTTAATTAAAATGAAGGATAGTAGTGGATATAGGGTAAAAATAGGACTGCAATATTGGGTCTGGAGGGATTTTTTTCAGATTGAAACAGTTTGGCAGTTGCTTAATCAGGATCAATTTCAATTATAAGTGAGGGATCGCAGGAGATCCAAAATAGGTTGAACGTAATGGGACTGGTGTGTTTTGGTTTTTTTTTTATTGGTTTTTTTTTCTTCAACATCAGCTATGTTACTATGTACTATCATAGCCAGCATTAACTTGGACCAGACAGATGGCCTTTGCTCTCCATCCGCATCAATGGGCTTTGGCCACCCATGACCCTGTCGCTGGTTTTTCCTTCCTTAAACCGATTTTGGTAGGTACTTGCCACCGCATACCAGGAACACCCCACAAGACCTGTCGTTTTGGAGATGCTCTGACCCAGTCATCTAGCCATCACAATTTGACCCTTGTCAAAGTCTCTCAGATCCTTAAACTTGTCCATTTTTTCTGCTTCCGTTACGTCAACTTCAAGTTCTGACTGTTCACTTGTTGCCTAATATATCGCACCCCGTGTCAGTTGTCATTGTAACGAGATCATCAATGTTATTCACTTCACTTGTCAATGGTTTTAATGTTGTGGTTAATCTGTGTATATTGGTGGTTGGCGCTCTGGCAATAGATTGGTCACCAGGGCTGGAATTGCTAGTGCTGTGGCCATAGATTTGTGGCGATTTTATGTTTTTTGTTTTGTTTTGTTTTGTTTTTCATGCACAGGAAGTTGAGAGGAACAATTGCTCACTTCTGACTTTCCCGGAGAAACTGCCGCACATTAGCCAGGCATCTCGGTGAGGAACTATTTGTGTGTGTGTGTGTGTGTGTGTATGCTGTGTGCTCGCCCGCACTAAACTGCCCTATTCATGTAATCATATCTAGGGACATGGTTGGGAAGCATGATATGCACTGCAACATGGTCATCACAATGTAACATTTCATTTAAATCCTGGTGATTGAAAATTTGATTTACATAACTGATATTTACTTGATGACTCCGAGTATAGTACATAACAAAAAACAAAAAAAACCATTTAGGATGTAAGAGGGCCCTGTAAACCACTTATGGGTAACATCCAACCATATGTCTGCCCTTTTAATTTCTCTCCAGTATTGTGTCCCAGGAAGTGGAGAATGACTTGGAGACCCTCACTCAGAGACTTCAGAGCACCAAGGAAGCCCTCGGGTATCAGCCGGACCTCAAGCATGAGATGGCGCAATTCCTGCAGGTGAGCTAAAATCCCAAAATATCCAAACGAAGGAGCATGGGGGAGTTCCATGACCATCTGAGCTTCAACGTGCTAAATTAACCACACAAATGGAGCCTAAACACCCCTGGCAATGGGGATGATTTTCCCTTGGAGAAAGTCCCCAATATAGACAGAAGACCATAAGAACAGGATGCATTATTGTTCAGCCTCTCCATATTACCTTCAATGTGATGGGTACATGGGTCATTGACTGACTATTACGTGACGGAGCTGTACAACGGTCAATGACCATCTCTCAGGTGTATATGGGTCACTGACTGTCTCTTTATCCTCCATCAGGTGGCGGAGGTGGAGCTGTGTGAGGTGCTCTGCTCCTTGCAGGGTATGCGGGACGCAGGTCGTGCCTTGATGGATTATTTCTGTGAGGATGAGTCTACGTTCCGACTAGAAGAAATGTGTCTGGTCTTCACCACTTTCTGTGCCAAGTTCCTGTCCGCTATTCAGGTGAATTGACATCGTCGTCCAGAATCCTCCATTTATTGGCTCACAGAGCTTTGTTTCCTGCACTGATAGAAAGTCAGCCAGTAACAGCTGGGACTGGGGATACATCCCCCCCCTTATTAGGGGTTTTCTCATTGCTTAATAGAGAATCTAGACCTCAATAGTAGTAGGACCAAGGACCCCCCCTGCTTATGTCTCTTAGTGTACCTCAAGGGTCAGTGTTGGGTCCTGTGTTACGTAATATATTGGTGATACAGGTCTGCAAAGAAGGGTATGCATTTTGCAGATGGTACCACTTTTTCCACTTGATACTTGGTCATAGTCCACTATTTACTGCAACAAGCTCTTCTCCATCTGTATTAATCACAGGAAGGAAGTTATACATTTCAGTTTAAAGGTCACTGGTAAGATATCAGGTCAAATGCTGAAATTGGTGGCCAGCCCCCTGGTGGCACTATATAGTGCCCCCAGGGGCTGGCTGGCAAACTTTAGCCCAGGTAGCGAGACTCTGCTCACCAGCCTATTTGGAACATTTTAAAGGAAATAAATGTAGGTGACTCTGCCCATGGTAGCGCACTATGGGACTGGTCTGAGGTGCAGATGCCCCTCTGCCCAGCCAGCCCCTGAGTGCCACCATATTATGCTATGATTTTAAAGAGAATATTTAATAATTCTCATCAGTTCCTACCCCATGGACACTCACGTCCTTATTTTCTACCACATACAAACTGGTTAACTTTATCAGCCAATTGACCTGACAGTATGGTTTTGGGTTGTGTTAGGATATCTGAGCGCCCAGAGAAAACCCACTCAAACACGGAGAGAACATACAAACTCCACACAGATAGGGTTTTGTTTATAGCCCGAGAACTATATTATAATGCTGACCACTGTACCACCCAAAATGCTACCACCATGGAATTTCATTACTAATTTACTCCGTATACGGTGTGGTATATATGGGATTAAATGGTAATGGACACAGCAGACCTCATGACCCTTAAAATTAATATCCATACAGAAATTAACAGACTTCACTGACCCTTGATATTAATATCCATACAGAAATTAACAGACTTCACGATTCAGGATTAGGCAGAGGTGAGCAAGTGTTTGCTGACATTTTTAATAGTCGTGGTTTAAATTTTTCTCATGTCATCCATATGAGGGTCTTCTAATTTGGCTGAGGTGAGACCCTAGCTTTCATCAGCGCAGGATAAAAATCCACTGTCCTGACACTTATTGGTATGTGCGGCCATATATATTAATGCTTTCACTCATGTATTTATAACGTGTGTTCCTACCCAGGTATGACTAATCTGTGATCTATCTCTGTGCAGGAGAACAAAGAACGGGAAAAGGCTGAGCACCGCAAGGAACGTCTGGAGAAACGTCGATCAATAGCCAGTTGTTCCTCACAAGATAAAGACCTTCAGGATGTGGAATTGGAGTTCCTGCTGCTTCGGCTTCCCCGAAGAGTGCGCACAAGCAGAGGCCCACGTCCTCTTCCTCGTAGCCAATCTACTGAGGTTCTTAATTCCTCCCCCCTTAGTGGTGTACCACGCAGATTCTCTGGCTACGAGGAAGAGAACATGCAATCTACTCAAGTTCTTAATTCCTCCCCCCCAAGTGATGTACCGTGCAGATCCTCTGCCGTCACTGCCGAGCCTATCAGAGAGGAGGATGATCCTGGTTCGGACAGTAAGCCAAGTCAAGGGTTGAGGAGACCACGGGAAGATAGCATAGGAAGTGGACATCGGGACACCCCTGGAAAAATGAACAGAAGGCACACACTCGCTTGCCTCCCTTACAAAGGAGAAGTGACAGTGCAGTCAATCCTTATTACCTCCCCAACTGGACATTTTGAAGAATATACATCCCAAGATGTGGACTCCTGTTCTTCACCATGTACCCCCAACACTGGTTCCTTCAGCCAAGTCCTGAAGTCATGGACAACAGATAATTCACAAAAGGACCATTCCTCTCCTACATCGGGCTCCCCAAATTCGTACCGCCTGGGAGGACTTTTTCAAAGGAGAGGAAGTTTAAGTAGCCCAGAACCCCTAACGATCCAAGTGGAGGTTTCTCCACGAGGAGGCAATGAGGCCTCTGCACTTAGCAGCTTCCTCAGACGTTTCGATAGTGCACTTCGCTCACCTAAATAAGGACAAAGGGATTTAACACACAAATTGTGTATCCAGGTCAAAATTAGAGTAACTGTGATCAAAATCGTCCAATCTCCACATGTCCTAAACCAGCACTGTCTCCTTGCAGGAAAGGGGCCAGTGAGTCGGTGCTCTTTTGCAAGGAGGGGAATACTTGTGTGATTATAAAAATGATCTTTCTATATATTATGTTTTAATCTTGTAACAGCCACAAGGGTTCCACAGATATGGACTTGTGGGAGGAGAAATTAATTGTGGCCGAGTGGGTCATGGAAGGTTCATATAGAGTGCTAGAGATCTGTTACCCTGATAATTGCACTTTATGGATTCTGGGACATTATTATAAAAGAGACATAAGCGTAGAGCCAGGATTTTATCTGTTTCACACAATTCTATAGAAGTTCAAACCGGACTGTTCTGCTCCAGTCACCGTGTTCCCATCATGCACTTGACTGAATTTGAGCTGAATGTGTCTAAAAGTTTTTTAATTGCAGAAAAGACGGTTTGTAAGTTGATTTAATAAAGGGGATTTATACTGGAGTGAGTTTCAGCTTTTTGTCCCGCTTGTATTGTAACAATGATCAGCCATGCGACACTACCAAATATCGACAATACATAGTGACTCAGGATTATTGGATACACATGCACTGTAATAAACGTGCTGCTAAATCATTTATTAACTAATAAAATAAGAATGCCCTAGGTCGTGCCCTGGGAGTGCTTTTTTAGGTGTCTCCTGTACCTATCCTTAAGATTATTTACTAAAAATCAGTTTGTTTCTATAAATTGCTCAGTAACATGGCTGGGGCTTCTATATTGTCCAGGGGTGTAGCCTGGTCCTCCTTAGTATCTGCAAAATGTGGGCTGCTCTACATTTATTACTAAAGATTTACAGCGCCAACAACTCCCACATTGCAATTGAAATAAACATACAGGGCATAATCACAGTTCCCCCGTAGATGACAAATAAATTGGCCCCCCATCTGGAGGCTGTGCACACCCTACTTACAGGACAAATCGGGCATCTATCGGTCAGTGCTGATAAAGATCGAGTTCTGTCATGCCCTGGACACTCTCTTACCTCCCTGTTGCTATTTCTGCTCTGGTCTGAGGCTGTTCCTGAGGCCCAAGCCTGATCTTACTTTCCATTTCTAGTGGCTAATTGTTTGGATGTTTTTTGTTTGTTTTGTTTTTTTTTCCATAAACTTATTTATCTTTTTCCAGACGGCATTGTGCCACGTGGTTTGTTTCCAAACCTAAATTTTGGAAATGCAGAGAAATTAACACACAAACTATTGCCTTATATTACTGTCCGCATTTCCTTTACAGTGTAACGTCTGGTGGGCAGGACCCTCCAATATAGTCTTAAACAGCACTGGCTGAAATGTCTAAATAAAATAAAAGATAAAATGCTATTGGGCATATGGCTTTCAAGCACTATAAAATGTCACTGTGCAGTGGATATAGATGCTGGACACTGCATTGTTATGTCACACTGCATGGGATATATATATATGCTGGGCACTGCATTGCTATGTCACTGTGCAGGGGGTATATATGCTGAACACTGCATTGTTATGTCACACTCCAGGGGGTATATATGCTGGACACTGCATTGCTATGTCACTGTGCAGGGGGTATATATGCTGGACACTGCATTGTTAGGTCACTGTGCAGGGGGTATATATGCTGGACACTGCATTGTTATGTCACACCCCAGGGGGTATATATGCTGGACACTGCATTGTTATGTCACTGTGCAGGGGGTATATATGCTGGACACTGCATTGCTATACCACTGTGCAGGGGATATGTATATTGCTGGACACTGCATTGTTATGTCACTGTGCAGGGGATATATATGCTGGGCACTGCATTGTTAGGTCACTAGGCAGGGGGTATATATGCTGGGCACTGCATTGCTATGTCACTGTGCAGGGGATATGTATGCTGGGCACTGCATTGCTATGTCACTGTGCAGGGGGTATGTATGATGGGCACTGCATTGCTATGTCACTGTGCAGGGGGTATATATGCTGGACACTGCATTGTTAGGTCACTGTGCAGGGGAATGTGTATGCTGGGCACAGCATTATGTCACTATGCAAGAACTAGTATTCTGGATATTGCATTATATTATTCAGCTGAGCAGGATTATGTGTGTGCTGGACATTCTGGATTTGTTTATTTTGGGGGGTATTCTGCTTTTATTCCACTTTTTAGCATTTCCTTCACAAGCATGTAATCTGTATTTTTATTTTTTAAAGTAAATATACAATAAAAACAGAAAAATGCCATAGTTTGGGCTTTGTCTTGTTGTATTATTTGACAGGAGTGTATGGGGCCCTGTGTCTTGTCAAGTAACCGTTAGGGTTGAGCCTGAAACAGAGGTAGTAAACTGTTCTTGAGCATTAGCGCTTGAAATCTTAACATCCAGCAATATGTTCTGGAACTACAAGTCCCAACATGTTCTACCAGCCAGATTCTGCAACAGTTAGGGAGCCATAGTGACATGAGAGCTTAAAAGCACCTTGGCCACGACAACAAATACATCTCGGCTATTAGTAACTCTGTCATGGCCTGAAATTGGGTTATTTACTGCAATGTTGATCTAAAACCAATATTTATGCCTGGTATAGAGTCCACTCTGCCCCCCTCCGTCTGTTACCTGTAAACTGCAAGCCTTCAACTCAGTAACGTCCCTTTTTAAATGCCTCCCCAGCTGCTTGGCTTGAGTGCTCTTCCCGGCCCTGTCTGTGCCATACACTAAAATTAAATCCTGAGGAAGACCTGCCGTTTTCTGATTACACAACCCGATAACAGGACCAGGAACTTCACCACGCTAGTTAAGATATTGGGCTGATCGGCCACTTACACAAGCTCCATCAAGCTTCAGATTTTGTTTTGCAGGAGCAGTGGGCACACAGGCATATGCCACCGCTCCATGCAGCTTTCTCTTATCCGCTTGGTTGCTATGGGCGCTACTGAGCGGCTGAGTGTGTAGTTTAAAATGCGGTTATGCATCACATGCAGGGGGCTCAGCTCCGAGAGAGCTGCTTGAGTGGCTACTTTAGTGCCAGCAGCTATTATGGTCACTGTGTAATAGGTGTAGTTCCCTGCTACTGTGAAGGCTGTTAGCTGCCTGTCTGACATTGCATGGTTACTGACCACTCTCTGGATTGCCTTCTGCCCTGACCTTTTGCTTGACTTGGACCACTCTCTGGATTTCCTCTAGCCCAGACTTTGGTTTGGACACTGGTCTCTGTGAGCTCCTGCATTTCTCTTGTTATATGGTCCTCTTGACAAGTTTGATTAGTGTCTCCAATATTTCTGGTGCCAATGCCTAACTCAGAATAAGCCTTTACTACTTCTGTATGTACAAGACCTGGAGGCACGTCCTTCTCTAAGGGAAAGGGGGCTGCTATAAGCAAAGATCATGACAAGCCTGGTTCTAGAGCTTTACTCTGGGAATTCAGCACCTGTCGCCACATTATCACAGGCCATACTTGTGGAGACAAATCCTAGATGGGTATTGGCCAATCAATTTCAGGTTCTTACTCACGCAGAGGCAACGAGAGTACCACAGGTTGCTGTGTAGTTGAGCCTAAGGTGAATTTGCTAGATTGATTTATGACCACCAGACAAACATGAAAGAGCAGTAAACTGTACTTCAAATTAAGACCTTGTTATTTCGGGTCAGAACAGTAGAGAATTGGTATAATTATCTCACTATTTGAAGGAGATCTTCTTCAACTTGGGCATTTCTTCTTGAACTTCGTAACCCAGCACTCACATCTGTGGACATCGTTTCAAAGCATTAGGTCTCCTTATTGACGACCCATACCAGGTCACTATGGCTGAGTTTAAGCTCTGCTCTCTTTGACAGAGCCACTGACCTGTGCTCAATTTTGTCATTGGGCCACAGACTGTGATTGGAATGATTTGGCATTGCGCAAATTTAGGGTAGGACTGTCTGATTAAAAGATTTCTTAATCCAGTACCCAGCGCCAGAGATCTTTATGCAAATAGCCATCCAGATTAATCAGTGTATAAAAGAAAGATGATAGGAATGGGAATTCTATGCATTTGTCCCTTTTCTGCTATGCCTTCTGGGGTATCCTCATTTTTCAGTGTTTATTGATACTACCCTTGTTCACTCGCTTGTTATCTCTCGCCTTGACTACTGTAACCTCTTTCTCTCTGGCCTACCTGATTCTCGCCTTGACCCTCTTCAGTCTATCCTCAATGCTGCTGCCCGCCTCATTTTTCTCTCCCGCCGCTCTGTCTCTGCAGTCTTCCTCCAACAGTCACTACATTGGCTCCCCATACCCTACAGAATTAAATTTAAACTCCTCACCCTCACCTTTAAAGCTCTTAATAAATCTTCCCCTCCCTACATCTCCAATCTCATCTCTACCTACACTCCTAGCCGCCCCCTCCGCTCTGCCTGTGACCTCCGCATCACCTCTTCTCACTCCCGTCTCCAGGACTTTGCCCGGGCTGCTCCCCTGCTGTGGAACAATCTTCCACGTTCCATCAGGTTAGCATCTACTCTCAAAGGCTTCAAGCGTGCCCTTAAGACTCATTTCTTTATTCAAGTCTATCAGTCCTCCTCCTAACTTCCTTGTCCTGGCTCTCTCCCCCAGTTAGTACCACCCTCTTTGTGTCTCCCCCTTTACTTTAGGATTTAAGCTCTCAGGAGCAGGGCCCTCTTTCCTTGTGTGCTCCTTCTACTATTCCATCACCCTCTGTACCTCTTGGCCTGCTTCGCTAGCCCTGTTTTCTTAAGCTTTGGCCTTCTTCTTGCTGATTTCTACCATCCCTTTCACTACCTGTCCTAGAAATAATCTGATTTGCTTTACCCTGTCACCTGTGTTTGTATATATTTTTGTATCCTGTTGTGTCTTGGTTCTTTTCTGTATTTGTAATGTACGGCGCTGCGGACCCTTTGTGGCACCTTTATAAGTCAACGATAATAATACCCAAAGTCTTTCCTTGTAGACGGCTGTTGTACCCGAGATTGAACACTGCTCTCGGTGGTTGAAGCAAGTATGGAAGAAGGTGCCGCCAGGGTCCTTACTAATTCAGCCCTTGTCTAAAGGTTGCCCAAAGCCCTTACCAGGTGTCTCATACACCAAAGCTGCTTTGTATGCACGCAGGGACCCAAGTTGCAGTATCAATATTTTGCCAAAATGGTGTGTTGTTATCAAGCTGTGCAGGAGAGGGTTTTTTTTTTTTTTTATTAGTTTGTCTTACTTTAATCTTTTTTCTTTTAATGAGATCATGGTCTTTTTTTCTAGGTCATACCCCAGACTGATTTATTATCAGAGTAAATCTAAGGCACAGAGCAGAGAATTATGAAGTACAGATACAACCAGGGGGACACTAGGTCAAGGAAAAACTTGAAAGAAGGTTGTTAACATCTTTATGGAAGCTATCTGGAAGTTCTGCTTATATATCCATTTATATAAGTGGAACAAAAAGAAAACCAAAAATCAAAACACAATGTTAATAATCAGAACTCACAGGAAGAACTTTTTGAGAAACATAAATGCTTTGTATGTTGCTGAAAAATTGTCCACTTTGGGTTGCCCTGCTAGCAAGAGGTCATAGTTTTAGATCCATCCCACTCTCAAGAGTAGATCTTCAGAGGATCAAACTATTCTTTACAATGTGTTCTGACGTTTGTATCTACATTACTATAGAGACAATCTATGTTTAGTGACCGCTCTACACCATACAATAAAATCGGCATGTGTAAAATACAATGTGAGTTTGTATCAGTAGAACACTTGCTATAACTGATTATTAGACATGTAAACAAAAATATATTACATTTGTTTCATGTTCTCTTTTGTAGTTTTTATTATGTGGACGTTGTTTTTACTCAAATGCCATTAAATGGCCTTGACTGGTTGATGTTTGGTAATTGTAATGACATCATCTGACCTTGTTTTCCTGCATCTGATGAATTCAAAATTAATCACAAGCTCCTTTTGAGCTGCCTTCCAGGTTGATGAGAACCCGTTAGGTGCCTTCAGTGTGAACGCTCTGGTCCCAGTTCTTGGAGATTGATGGAGTGGCAGCCTTATACCACCAGGCCTCCACCAGCATTCCCCACCACTAGAATACCAAGTGAGTCCCGGGTGGTGAGCACCACGCGGAAGTTGCTAGATGAAAGTATACCCAACACTCCAGTGTTCTGGCTATTAAATAAAGTGGATATGCCTCTATCATGCTTCAAAAAAATCTCTTTTACAATTTATAATCTCGGCTGCTAAGGCAGTAATTCCAGTGAAATGGAGATCAACTACGAGACTGGTCTAATAGATTGGAACATTATAGGACCATGGAGGAGATGCACCTTTCAGCCACGGATTCTTTCAAAATGTATTATGCCATTTGGGGTTCATGGTTAAACCTTTTAGACTCTCCAGAATCCCCGTTCTCAGATAAGACTAATTGATTGGATTGGTTACTATTCAGCATCCGAATATTGGCTTGATATGGAGGGCTATATGGGTTTGTCTTAGGTATTGTAGACATACAAATTGTTGGGTTAGCGGAGCACTCAACTGAGGTCTTGAGCGACGATTTTTGCTTAGTTTACACCCCCCCCCCCTCTCTCTCTCTCCAATGTGGTCACTTCTCCCCTATTTCCATTTGTCTTTGTGTTATATGTTGTGAGCAGCTATATGTATGGTTTGGCATATTCTTTTTCTAGGTTTTTAAGCATATTGTGGTCTGGTGCCATGATGTCATTCTGTTATTGCCAATAGCTGATCATTCAATGTTGTTGAATCTGCATTTATAACCCAATAAAAACTTATTTCAAAAAAGAAAACCAAGTGAGGGGGAGCGCTGCCACTGCCCAGAGACTGTGAATGACAGCGCACCTTCATATCCCCCTGGCAAATGATTTTTACATATTCTTACTTTATACTGTATATATTCAAAGAAGTTACTAAAACTTGGGGGGGGTGGTGGTGAGGGGGGGGGGGGGGATCCCAGTCACAGTAGAGGAACGCTTAATTTATCAGATGCTGTAAAATAAAGCTATCTAATTCTGCAGCCAGGACAGGCTCCCTTATACCTCTACACTAGGAGTACAGCAGACTGGGTAATGAAAACAAGCAATGAACTGTTTTTGCTGCCCTCCGAGGAAAAAATGGCCATACTGTCAGGAATATACGTTGTGGCTACATAAGGAAAATTCACTCTCTGGGAACAAGATAAATAACATATTTAAAGTTATTGCAGGATTTTTTTTTAGGACAAAGCACCATTTTTTCCATAAAATTGTAGAAATTAAACCTCACTTAGGTATCCAAATATGTATTTCTGTGGCCTGCAGTGGAAAAAAAACACACATAAAAAGCAGAAACAACTACTTAGTCATAGTTTATCCTCTACAGCCGTTTTTAAAGGGATCGGACAAAATTATTAATCCCTTTTAGAAGTAGATAAAAACAATTATAATTGAAGCCAGTGATTTCCTTTCACTTTGGTACAGAACTCACCTGTGGTGAGTAGCAGGTGCTTGCAATATAAAAATCGTTCACTAAACGAGCTGGAATAGAGAAAGGGACTAATACTACAGTTTATATATCACTTTGGGTACTGCAATGAGCATGGAGAAAAGAAAGCCAGAACATTGTCTGAGGAAGTCAGACAGAAAATTTTATCCACGCATGAACGATCTCAAGGATACAAATCAATCTCCAGACCCCTGTTTCCACTGTCTGTCATGTTTTTAAGAAGTTTAGGACTCATGGCGCTGTAGCTAACCTCCCTTAAAAAAGAAAACGAGAATGATGAGTGCAGCTTAGTGTTGTTTGTATGGTGGAGAAAGCTCCTCGATCAACTGCCAAACAGATTCAAGTTGATATTTAAGGTCAGACAGTATTAATTCCCACCACCCCTCGCTAGCTGAATGAAAGGACTTTATATGGCAGGATGGCACCACTGCTGAGGAAGATATAAGAAAGCAACACTGGAGTTTGTCAAAAACCTACCTGAACAAACCAAATTCCTTCTGGCAGAACGTCTCTTGGATAATGAGTCCAAATAAGGGCACGTTCCTTCCAGTCACACATGGAGGGAGGTTCAGTGATATTTTGGGGTTGCTGTTCTGCATCTGGCGATGAAGATGAAGGATGAGGTGATGGAGAAAAATGATGAGGTGGTGACATGTGGACAAACCCACGTTAAAAAAGGGCGCTTGCATCGGGAAGTAACGCTCTTCCCCTGAGGAGGCCTGGGCTAGGCCCAAATGCATGACAAGAACCTTTTTTAACACCTTAAGTAGCTTGATTTCACTAGAATGCATGAGTATCATGCACGGGTTAACTTATAAATATATATATATATATATATATATATATATATATATAATCAATTCATACGTGTGTATACATAGAAGTATATATGGCATGGTGAGTCCAGATCTAAATCCCATACAATGATCTAAAAACTTCAGTTGGGAGACGTCACCTACACATCTAGGAGAACTGGAGCAGTTTGCCAAAGAAGAGTGAACCAATCTGCCTGTAGAGAGGAGCAGGAACCTCATCCATAGTTACAGCAAGCGGACTAAAGGCTGTGCTACCAAATATTAAGTCCAGGATGACAATCATTTTGTTGGTGCCATTACTTTTCATTTTCTGATTTAAAAGGATATACAGTACGACATCCAGGATCAAAACTAAAGGTTCTGTAATATTAATAAAGAATCGTGGAGACCACATATTGTTCTTACTTTCAACTTATGTTTAGAGGAAATTGTGAGTTACTTGAAAAAAGTGCCAGGGTGCCAATGCGTTCGGCCCACAACTGTACATTTCCTGGACTACACACGACATAAATACTACTCATTTCCGAAATTTGTAGGGACATTTTTTTTTTAACTTTAGCTGCACTTTGTATTTGTCTAGTGGAAATATTAAACATGAAAATTAAGCAAATAACTGCATCAAAGTTTTGAAATTAAAAGCAGGAAGCTTACTTATATCAGGGTCTAACCGGAGTTGTACATAAATATTCCTATATATAGATCTATTCCCCCACAAGCAAACAATGGTCATTTCAGGGGCAGCATTCCATAAATCATACTTCTATGTATACACACGTATGAATTGATATAAATATATATATATATATATATATATATATATATATATATATATATATATATATATATATATATATATATATATATATATATATATACATACATACAAGTTAACCCGTGCATGATACTCATGCATTCTAGTCAAATCAAGCTACTTAAGGTGTTAAAAAAGGTTCTTGTCATGCATTTGGGCCTAGCCCAGGCCTCCTCAGGGGAAGAGCGTTACTTCCCGATGCAAGCGCCCTTTTTTAACGTGGGTTTGTCCACATGTCACCACCTCATCATTTTTCTCCATCACCTCATCCTTCATCTTCATCAAGCTACTTAAGGTGTTAAAAACTCCCCACTGTCACCCCCGGCAACCACCAACCACTCCCAACTGTCACTTCGCCTTCAAGAAATATATGTCAGTGTATAACTCTGCCCAGCAGGTGGTGCTGCAGCTTGGTTTTTTTTTCCCCACACACGCCACTAGGCATTTATATAGTAGATATATCTCCTGTCCTAATATAGCCTATACCTGTAATATCACCCTAAACATGCCACAGTACGCTCAGATCAGTGTTGCCAGGTCATTGGCTACACTAGCCAAACGGACAGGAAATATTCACTAATATGACATGTGAAATACATGTCTTTAGCCATCAGAACATAACTACCAAACATTCAATCCTCAGAAAGTCCTAAGATTTGATAAATCTAATTTAATAGGACAAATAAGAGATTCTTAGGAAGTGCACCCTTACTGTTCCATATCAAAAAAGGTGATTTTAGCTGGGTGCTGCTAATTAACTGCACATCATTATGTGATCATCGGGAATTACCACCACCTCTACGTAACAGCAAGAGATTTGGTAGTCTGGTTTGGAAGATCGAGGTTGTGTTACCAAAAGGTCGAGAAGAGACATCTGCAATGGTCTCAGAGAGGAAATTGTGGATGCTCATCAGGCTGGAAAGGGCTATAAAGCTCCAAACAGTCTGAAGTCCTTCATTCTACAATGAATAAGATTATCTACATGGAGAATATGGAAGACAGCTGTCAAACTGTTCAGCAACTTCACCCAAAGATCAGACCATGTGGTGCTCTTTATACCGGAGTAATCTGAAGGAAATCATGAGCCTATCTGTCTGACAACTGAAGATTGGCTGAAATTGGATCATACAACAGGACAATGACCACAAATACACCAGCAGATCTACAACTGAATCGTTGATAAAGACAAGAATCGAGGATTTGGAATAACCAAATCCAGACCTCAACCCCAGTGAGACACTTTGGTGGAACCTTTAAGAAAGCTGTGCATAATCCAATGTCCTCAAGCATCACGAGATTAAATTTTTCAAAAGTTTAGGACTTTATGATTGTTAATTATATCCAGATATGTAAAGAAAAGATGTGCAAAAAGATGATTTATGTTCTCTGTTACATGACTGTATAAATATGCACAGTTGCACATGATATTTAAATTTATAAACCGTTTTAAATCTAATTTTACTATTATCTTTTGCTTCCAGTGTGTGACCATGCAGACTATTTTGCCTGTACCTCCTTATATAGCTCTCCACTTCTTATGCTGGGCACTAGTGTCATATTTACACAATAAATAAATCTTTATTTAAACCTTCACCTCTCCGATCAGAGATCTGTTCCACCATTCAGCAGCCACAAATTATATTACAGAGCACAGGAAAAATAACGTGAATGGCCCATAAGCAGAAAGATGTTCTCTTTTACCTCCTGTTATTGGTGTTTGACGTGGGTTTGTATAGCAGCAGTAAACAGTCTGCAAAACGGTGTGATATGGTTTTATTTGCAGCGAGCTGTTCAATCCTGTCTTCCATACAGTGTGTATAATACAATGGTCCAATACTCAGGACCTTATAGTAGATCCACAAGTCCCAGCATCGCCCCTGAACCTTACTCACGCTGTCGCCTACCACTTCCTCATCTGATGTTACTCTTATTGCCCCAGCCAGGATAATCACACCGTCATCTTAATCCATTTACATTTCATCCACGTTCCATGTACCACATGTCTACCCCACGGAGCAGCTTACACTCACTGCAGAATATCTAAACTCCTCAGTTGCTGTACAATCCATGTGCTCTAGATCCTCTACCAAAAGTAACAGTGAATCATTTTATAAATCCCAATTGTGCTTTTTCACCTGCAGAGAGGTCTGAAACCGTGCACTAGTGAGGTGAACCAGGATACTAATGAACTTAAACCATCTATTCACATGAGCCCCAGCTGACAGTGCCCAGTCACTAGGGGCCTGATTCATCAAGGTACGCAAACTCATACGCATCTGCTAAATGGGACTTGAGCTATGTAAAACACCACATACGCAGTGCAAACAGAGCAGATACGGCACTCAAAGTCAACTCAATCTTAAACTCCAACGCAAATATAAGGGTTTGCGTCACTCAAAGTATGAAACATGAGCTTGTGTACCTTGATGAATCAGGCCCTAGATCTTGCTAACCCGTGCTATCCCATCCTGCTCACTCATACTTCAGTCAGCCAACCTACAATGTTATGCGGTACTCACACAAGCTCCAGCCACCTTTAACCCTTGTCATCCCATTCTGTTCACTAAAGTGACCCTTCAGACTGTTTAACTCCACCCTGTTCCCTCACCCTCCCATCTTAACCCCACATCTCTACACAGTCACCCTATATCATTCCAGCCTGCTCACTCACCCTCCATACACTGCTCATCCTCCCATCCTAACCCCACATTCTCTGCATAGTCACCCTCTATCATCCCAGCCAGCTCACTCACCCTCCCATCCTAACCCCACATTCTCCGCAGTCACCCTCTATCATCCCAGCCTGCTCACTCACCCTCAATACACTGCTCACCCTCCCATCCTAACCCCACGTTCTCTGCAGTCACCCTCTATCATCCCAGCCTGCTCACTCACCCTCAATACATCGCTCACCCTCCCATCCTAACCCCATGTTCTCTAGTCACCCTCTATCATCCTAGCATGCTCACTCACCCTCCATACACTGCTCACCCTTCCATCCTAACCCACGTTCTCTACAGTCACCCTCCATACACTGCTCACCCTCCCATCCTAACCCCACGTTCTCTACGTAGTCACTCTCCATACATTGTACTGTCTCTCCCATGTCACTTACAGATAAGAGCGTCAGAACGGTGTAATATCAGCTTTTAGAGGAGCAATCGGCACCTTTCATTGATTCCAGTTGCTGGTGTTTCGTACTTGTGGCACAGCGAGAAATGGTAAATTACATTCATGCTGTGAATTCATCAGACTGTGTATACAAAATAAAATATCATAAAAAAAATAAAATAATACAAATACAGAAAGAAAAACAAAGACACGATATGCAGACTCAAAAGGCAAAAACCCCAAAGATCGCCGAAACACGGCTCAATGAAAGGTTATGTGCCCCCTGCAGGGAATCTTACCAGGGGCTGAACATGCAACACCATATGCTGGAGCATAAAAGTGGGGGGTACTGGTGGTCTGTACGTGTAACACGTGCTAGGGAAGGCTCTATGTGTAACATTATGTGTTGGAGCAAGGAGGGGGGCGCTGCACGTGTAAGGTCATGTGCTGGAGCGTAAGGTTATGGCTCTATGTGTAAGGTCATGTGCTGGAGTGTAAGGTTAGGGCTCTATGTGTAAGGTCATGTGCTGGAGCGTAAGGTTAGGGCTCTATGTGTAAAGTTATGTGCTGGAGTGTAAGGTTAGGGCTCTATGTGTAAAGTTATGTGCTGGAGTGTAAGGTTAGGGCTCTATGTGTAAGGTCATGTGCTGGAGTGTAAGGTTAGGGCTCTATGTGTAAGGTCATGTGCTGGAGCGTAAGGTTAGGGCTCTATGTGTAAGGTTAGGGTTCTATGTGTAAGGTCATGTGCTGGAGCGTAAGGTTAGGGTTCTATGTGTAAGGTCATGTGCTGGAGCGTAAGGTTAGGGCTCTATGTGTAAGGTCATGTGCTGGAGCGTAAGGTTAGGGCTCTATGTGTAAGGTCATGTGCTGGAGCGTAAGGTTAGGGCTCTATGTGTAAGGTCATGTGCAGGAGCGTAAGGTTAGGGCTCTATGTGTAAGGTCATGTGCTGGAGTGTAAGGTTAGGGCTCTATGTGTAAGGTCATGTGCTGGAGCGTAAGGTTAGGGCTCTATGTGTAAGGTCATGTGCTGGAGTGTAAGGTTAGGGCTCTATGTGTAAGGTTATGTGCTGGTTGTCTATACATGTAACATCGTGTGTTGGGGGTGGGGCTCTATGTGTAAAGTTATATGCTGGAGCGTAAATAAATCTACATATCCTGAAGTTGTGCTCAGTAGTAATTGGTTTTGAAGTATTTGGCACAAATGGGTGAACTTTGGAAGGTTTCTTAGTGGATATTAAGACACGATTAAAAAAAAAAAAAAAAAAAAAGAACAAACAAACCCAAACCTGTAAAGTGTAAAGGAACTGGTATTAGAACCAAAGGGTAGTGCCGGACTAGCACTTTCTGAACAAAGTATAACCGATCTGCCTGGCCTCACCCTACTCTTGTGCGCGTCGCAGGAGGTATAAGCGCTGTGTTCCCGTCACACGACCGAAGGAATGTGCTATGAACATCATCTCTCGGTCTCTGTCATATATAACACTAGTGTTCTTGACACCACCTTTAGGGTGATTAAACTGCAGTCTCTTATGTGCGACTTGAAAGCACTAATACGTGGCAATGAAAAGACGTAGCGCTTTACACTCTACACTCACAAATTCGGAGTTGCCATTCATTACTACATATCAATGCTCTCTAAATTGCTGAAGTGGCATTACCCTTGAGCTCCTGGAAGGGTATGCACCCTGGGTGGTGGGAGAGGGGCAGCCGAAGCCGGGGGTGGTGGTGGTGGTGGTGTGTGTGTGTGTGTGTGCACATACCCTGGGGGACTTGCACAGCCCTGGAGGCGCCCTGCAGGGGGGTACAAGAAGAAATGTATGCTGGGAAAACCCTGTAACTGCTCCATGAGGAGACCCTGTTTACCCTTCAGGAAGTTACATTCAGGAGCTGTCAAGCACAGGCTCCTCATATATATACTTGTACAAGTGGCCACTGAGGCTCCCACCTTCGTGTGCGAGGAATGAACCAGCACACAGCAGGAGACACTGTAAGGTGTGTAGTGTGTAAAGCTATACAACTGGTGTATATATTACTGGCAAACATAGGTGATAATATACAAAATTAAAGACTCCAAATTCTTCCTTACACGTGCCCACTACCTGCCAGGTTAGGGAATAGCTCAGAGCGTCAAAGTTCATCAGAAAGTGTAACCAATCAGTGCAAATTTCCAAGAACAGCTGTCTTTACCACTGCAGTCATGTGACCGCCATCCTTCCCGCTGCAGTCATGTGGCCGCCATCCTTCCCGCTGCAGTCATGTGGCCGCCATCCTTCCCGCTGCAGTCATGTGGCCGCCATCCTTCCCACTGCAGCCATGTGGCCGCCATCTTTCCTAGGGCCATACTCCGGGAGTGGTGGACGTCCATAGTGGTGCAGCTGCTTGGTCTCATTTATTCCCATCAAAGTCATTAAGCCATAAAGCAAGAGGCCAATTCAATACCTCTGAGCCATCTTTACACAGAGAGCAGCCATAAATGAGGTCTTTCTGTAAGTGCCCACTTTGGCCTGTAAACATCGAGAAATTCCCAACAATTCCCTGCTGCAGATACACATTCAGCAGCCATCCTTCATAGAGTGTCTGGATCATTACAAAGATAAGAGCAGGTTCGCAGGGAGATAGAGAAAGCAATCAGAGATTCCGGGGTAGAACAGAAGAAAGCAGGACAGCTTTACAAACTGTTGGGCGATAAAGGTCATTAGACCTTTGTCATTTGGCGGAACACAGAGGGGTATAGCAGTGTGTACACATTGCATCTGGCACGAGGACAAGAACTGGCACTGGCGGCTTAGGACAGACAAGGAGGAAACACCACTTCAGGACGGACTGGGCAGATAGCTGGCTAGACGTCATTGTGCCAGCGTAGTCTCCTGTCCCCAGAGGATCACTGGAGGTACCGGTAGACTTTGAAGCAATGGTTCCCAGAGTCAGCCACCACCACATGACCATCGGAGGTGAGCGCCAGGCCTTGTGGCCCATACAGAGGGTCGGCCATGGTGTTTATGTAGGATAAAAAGGAGCCGGAGCTGTCAAACACCTGGGATGATGAACATGATGGAGGATGGGAGGAGGAAGAGAAGAGACAGACATTAATGTGACCTCTTAGCACTTTACATAATCAGTCCCACCGGACACAACGTGTATGTACAACACAATCTCTGTCCTGGAACAGGATGTTTCTATGACGGATTCATGGATTACAGAATTGCAGTATATATGAAACGCCCACCACACCAATCGCCTGCCACCCTGGCTGCCCCCACCACTCTCCCTGATGCCCTTGCTAGGTCAAATAACCACTATTCCTTCTCCAACCTCACTAAAATCAGCATCTGACTCCCCCCTTCCAACATATCTGCTCTTTCTCCAATGTGGCCAAACTCAAACTAAACCCACCCCACCACATTCCACTCCTCACTACCTAAACCGGTATAAACAGATCCCCCAACTGCCCTTTTTTACAAGCAGCCTTTTCCCAGATATTACTCGGTCCGCACCTGAATCCGACTGTTGCCCCAGTCAGCCACAATAATGTTTCCATTCGAATCCACAGCAACTCCGGTGGGAGCGTTAAACTGGCCGTTCCCCTCCCCGTGGGAGCCAAACTTAAAGAGGAACTCTCCTTCCGCGCTGTAGACCTACAGGGATGGACAAGAAGACCGCGGCGGAGGTGAGACAGGTAAACATGACATTCACACACATGTAGTGTCAGCCATTCAACCTGACACACCTAAAACGCATGTCTGATTAGCAGGCTGCATGTACAGTATAAGACATGCAGAGTGTGCATCTGATATGCTCACAATATGGAGCAATGGCACTCCCTACTGGCTGTGTTAATAAACTACAGAGTCACAATGTAAAAACACTGATATTTATCAGAACGAGCACAAAGCAGCGGATGAAAAAGAACAATATATTAAAATAAAAAGTATGTTTATTTCACAGTATCTGTTTCTTGTCTTTACGTTTTTCAGGACATCAGTTTTAGACAGACCTATAAAAGTCACATTTTTTCAGATCTGTCCTGAAAAGTTCATCAAATTAGTAGTTACGGCAGATAAAATGGAGCAGAAAATAATAGTGATTAAGACCTATTTTTACTGTGTAAAGTGCATGTAATTCTCTAACCATGGTGCAAAATATAAAGCAGTGATTAGCATTTTCTAACCATCTAATCTTCCTTTTATCTCAAAGTGTCATTAAATAGGAAAGTAATAATTATAAAGTACTTTTCAACCATAACATTACTTCGAATTAACACTTTATAACCACAATGTAATAGTGGTTATAAAGGAAACATTTCAGTTTCAATTTCTATCAGCTTTTAAGACTGTTTTGGAGCAATCTGTAGCCATTGTTGCGACCTTGCCTGTGATTTGGAGTATAAATAGAAATAAAAGTGCTGTTAAGGATCATTTAAAGCTGAATTATAAGTAACCCCACCGTGCTGAGTTCTGGAATAAGGTAATGGGTTGTATAATGAGAATGGGAGTGGGTCTGTGCTTTTTTTCACCTTAAAAGGTAAGATGCATAAACTCATTAAACAATTAGGAACGATTCATCTTTAGAAGCAAACCCTTTGCATGCTGTACCTTGCGTGTAATAGCTCTGTGCATTCTCAGAAACTGACCTTACGTCAATGGATGCAGTTGCATGTAAATTGATGTCTGAACGCAAAGTACACTTGCGCCTGCCTACGGCTTGAAGAGAGTAACGGGGGAGGGAAGAGACGAATGTACAGCAAGAGCATGTTCTGTCTAATGACATAGGACAAGTACTAAAAGACAAGGGATATCACCGCACTAGATAATTAAATAACCTCCTCCAAGAACAAATGGGCAAGTATAATAAACCCGGGATAGATTACCCAGGGGGTGCACCCTACACTGGTTGTATAGTATACATAGAGAGAAAAAAAGCTGTGTGGGAGGGGCACTCCAATCACAAAATAAAAAGATGAATTTTATTGATATGCATTAAAATAAGCTTATTATAGCCTGTCCTTTTGACAGCTAAGGCTTACCTTAAGCTCATTGCTGTCTATATGAGTGTGATTGGCTAGTCTCGGAGCCCTTGCAACATTGTTTGCATTTTATATTTCGTATCACTGTGTGTTATATGTTTGATTTTAATATTTCGCTCTCAGTTCTACCGTTTTAATGCATATCAATAAAATTCATCTTTTTATTTTTTGTTTGGAGTGCCCCTCCCACACAGCTTTTTTTCTTTCTATGTATAGGACAAGTACTGTGTAGGAAAACCCATCGAGATCCACTTGGATGCGATTACCCGCGCACTTACGCTTAACTTCTATGCTCGTTTTAAGAACTCGACTTGTGTGCAGGTTGCGTTCGAGGATGAATTAGGCCCTGGGTGTGTAACCTGTGCTTGCTGGCTAACGTTAGTAACACCAGGTAATGGTGGGCTCCTGAAAAACCCTAAATCACAGACTGGGTCAGTTTAGTAAATGAATGAGTCACGTATACAAGCCGCTGGATGGACACCCTCTCCTTTTGCACAACAAGAACTAAGACATTTAGATGGATCCCCATGAAGTTCTATGTGGCGGGCGCCCAGCCACCTTCCAATGATTTATACTCGTATGAAAAACTTGTAATTTTTTCTTTCTACTCCTCTTTTAATATGTTTTGTGTGGAGAAACTGTGCATTTTAGAATTGTACAATTTACTGCTTTCCTACAACACATAACGTAATACAACACAGTTACGTTGTTTTATTGTATGTATTACAAATTAAAACAAAATTTAAAATAAAAAAACAAACAAAAAAAACAAACACACCACCGTGATATACATCACATAGAGATAATGTTATGTACAGTAATATTGATTTGTCTCTGTGTATATAATCCTTCATACAATGGCTGTCTGTGGTCATAAAGGAGTTAGAGAGCACTCCCAATCTGAGTATATAATGATCACGTAATGCTGTTGGCTCATACTCATATGGTAATAAGTATTGCAGGCACTCCGATGTAGGCTGAGGGCACCCGGCCAGGCCAAGGTTATAGGAGGGGACATGCGTCCCGGGCCGGCGGAGGAGAGGAGGGGGCACGCGGCCAGGGTGGGCGGAGGAGAGGAGGGGGCACTATACTCTGTGAGGACAGAAGGGGTAACACAGAAGGATGAGGACATTTAGAGAACACAGCTGGGTACCTTCGATCTCCCGTCACTGGAGGTGATTATCCACCAACGTGCATGAAGTCATTTTGGAAGCAATTCCCTTATTATTATATCTTCAACATTACGGGGCCCCGCTGGCAGTTTGTGAAAATACACGCAAGATCCGTATTATTACAAGCAGTAGAATGGAAGCCTCTATCTCATTAGGTCCGGTGTCTCCTGTAAGGAAGCTATATCCTGTGCTGTTGAGTATAAAGAGCTTGATGACCGTTATACAGGTATAATCTACGCCCCACAACATACATCAGGCCTTACAAGGATAACACTCTATATAGAAATAGAAAAGTTCCCTAAATAAAATAAGAGGGACTGGTTAGAGGCTATGCTAGAATACGCTGAGTTCACAGTCAGAACTCACAGCTTTATAAAAGAGATAACATTAGAATTGTATCCCTATTTTCCCTATGTTCTGACTCACAGGAAACGGTAGTAATGCTAGAATCGTCTGTATCTATCGGTATGGGATCATTTCCCCCTCCTCAAACTGAAATGGGTGTAGTATAAGGAACAATGCACCCGCTAGTACAAAATAAGATACGAGTTCACTTGAAAGTTCTGTGCCTGATAAACTCTGTATAAATATCGCGCTCTGAGGTCAGTTACAAGTTTTCCTCCATGTTAGCCGGTCACATGAGCTGATGCAGCGTGAGGGTTCATATTATCCAGAACTGCCAGAGGAAGAACGCGATCCCTCGGAGTTCTGGCCTTATGTAAGGAGCTTATTATCCCATAATAATTGTTGAGATGTCAGAGTTCACTGAATATATTTTGGGTAATGTATTTACTTCTGTAAATTATAATGGTATTGGAAGTGTAAAATCCAATTCCTTGTAATTCAAAGACGTTTTCCTAATGAAGTGATCAGAACTCACCATGTGTATAGGGTATTACACACAATAATGCAGACTGGGACGTGGTAGGTATACAGAGATGTATAGGGTACGATATATTATATATATAGTACAGACTGGGAAGCGGCATGAGTGACAATAGCTCACCTTTACAGAATGGTTGTGGAAATCAGTCACTATAATCTCATTCTTGTTGTTAACAGCCACAAAATGGGGGCCTAAAAAACACAGCATATCGTTAGTGTATATTCGTTATTACATGATAAAGACCAATACATGGATACCTTGATTAGACTAGCCTCGCCCAACCTAGGCTTCGCCCTCTGCCTAGCCTGGCACATCCTCACCCAGACCCCACCCACTGCCTAGCCTGGCACATCCTCACCCAGACCCCACCCACTGCCTAGCCTGGCACATCCTCACCTAGACCCCACCCACTGCCTAGCTTGTCACATCCTCACCTAGACCCCACCAGCTACCTAGCCTGACACATCCTCAACTAGACCCCACCCACTGCCTAGCCTGGCACATCCTCACCCAGACCCCACCCACTACCTAGCCTGGCACATCCTCACCTAGACCCCACCCACTGCCTAGCTTGTCACATCCTCACCTAGACCCCACCCACTACATAGTGTGGCACATCCTCACCTAGACCCCACCCACTGCCTAGCCTGACACATCCTCACCTAGACCCCACCCACTGCCTAGCCTGGCACATCCTCACCCAGACCCCACCCACTGCCTAGCTTGTCCCATTCTCACTCAGAGCCCGCCAACGGCCTAACCTTATACTTCATCACCTAGACCTGACCACTTCGTAGCCCAGGCTAAACTCATACAGACCCCGCCCAATGCCTACTAACCTTACCTAGCCTCAACTAGATCCTACCCACTGCCTACTCTCACACATCCTCACCAAGACCCACCCACTGCCTAGCTCTGCCCACCGACATCTAGACCCCAACACTGCCTCGCCTGCACCTCAACATCCAGATTCCACCCACTGCCAAGCCTAGTGCATTCTCACACAGACGCCTCCATTTCTAGATATTCATATACACATTCCTATTAGAATGTTCCTTGTACTGTTACTGAACAACTTCCTTTCATTCACCCCCACCAACTAATAATTACCATCCAAGCTTCCGGTTTGATGCTTGTCTCCTGGACCACGGCCTCCAAATCTCCCCACTAATTTTCCATTGGACTGGAAGATGAAGATGCAACAGGATTTGTTATCCACCACTATTAGATGTCCATTACGGTCTACTGCCACTCCCTTGGGACCCATAAGACGCCCAACACCCACTTTGTTCTAGAAGTACAGACAGAATAAGAGAGATTTAAAAAATATGGAATCTATGAATGAAAATGGCCGACAGGGGGACAGGAGGACAACCGGCCGACAGGGAGACAGGAGGACAACCGGCCGACAGGGAGAAGAGGACAACCGGCCGACAGGGAGAAGAGGACAACCGGCCGACAGGGAGAAGAGGACAACCGGCCGACAGGGAGAAGAGGAGAACAAGGGAGAGGAGGAGAACCATCCGACAGGGAGAAGAGGAGAACAAGGGAGAGGAGGAGAACCATCCGACAGGGAGAGGAGAACAAGGAAGAGGAGGAGAACCATCCGACAGGAAGAGGAGGAGAACAAGGGGACAGGGAGAGCAGAAGTTACAGAAACTATGATTAGGACTTTCTCATACGAATGTTGATAAAAGTCACAAGTCAAACTCTGTGATCGATACCTACCTTAAACTTGCCCTCAGGAGAGAAGATGCTGACCCAACGATTGTCATAATCTGCAACAATGATGTCACCGTTCATGTCCACTGCCACACCAGTTGGACGCTGCAACTGTCCCGGCGATCTTCCTCGGACCCCAAAACGCAATTTAAACTGGCCCTCATTAGAGAAGACCTGCATCAGAAACGACAGCAGAAGAACAGCGAGAATCCTAAGAGAAGTGACGTGATGACACGTTGCGAGACTGACAGAAGACAGAATGACACAACATTACCTGTATACACTGGTTGTTACTGTCAGCCACCACAATCCGATTGTTACTGGAGGTGGAAATGCCCTGTAAGTTGGAGAATTCACCTTTCTCACGCCCACGGGATCCTAAAGGGTACAGCTGCCATGAGAAACAGGCTTCCTCCCCCACAAAGCCCACATTTCTCTCCTTCATATTGTAAGTTGCTGAAGAGAACAAATCCTATACGGCCCAGCCTCCGGTCTTCCTCAACCCTTGTATCACCCCACCGCCAGTTTACTCCAATCAACCCTCAAACCTTGTATAGTCTCCATTCTTCCCCCAATCCCAGTACCCAACAGCCCCCCCCCCCCCCATACAATCAGCATCCCCAATCGGTTATCATGCCATCTCCAGTCTCTCCCAATCTCTGTACCCACTGCCTCCATTATATCCCTAATCCCTATATTGCAACCTAGATTCTCCCCAAACTCTGTACCACAGCCTAGATTCTCCCCCAGAACTACAACCTACAGTCATCGCCAATACCTTTGCTGCAACCAAGTTTTTAGCCCAGCCCCTACTATACAAACTACAACAGACCTTTTTCCAATCACAATAGGTCTTCCAACCTCTGTACTACAAAACTGATAGCCTTCTACTTTTACCTCTTCTTCTAACCCTATTCTTAGTTGTTACAGTAAATTCCCATGTACCGTTCTGCTCCTTCACTCACCAACTCTGAGGATCATCTCATCTTCTATTGGGTTTTCCTTCTTCTTGTTGGTGCTGTACATACTTGATGGCCTCCTCACAGCCTTTTGCCGTATATGACCACCACTAGGGGACTTCACCCTGCGCTTCACATCCTCGGGTGAGGCTGGTACATCTCCAGGCTTTATTGCTCTCACCCTGTATGGGCTCCCACGTAGAGGTTGGCCATACAGGCGCAGAGAGAGGTGATGTTCTCCGTCATGACGTGGCGTGTAGAGCACCTCATAAGTCCCATTCTTATTGTCAGTCACTTCCCCATCCAGTGTCGCCCCATCTGGACTTGTCAGTTGAGCCTTTAGGTTGGCATTGCCACTTTTGACCAATTCTCCATCTTTGTCTTTAGTGGTAACAGTGACAGAAGTTTGGTG
Organism: Mixophyes australis; assembly: GCA_036250195.1. NCBI lineage: Eukaryota > Metazoa > Chordata > Amphibia > Anura > Limnodynastidae > Mixophyes > Mixophyes australis. The sequence goes on along the minus strand of JAVHZZ010000002.1, from coordinate 11,322,744 downwards.
TCCCACCAGGGCCTGGCGCAGGCCCTCCCCTGTAGCAACGGAAGCATGGGCCACAGCACTAGTGGTAAGAAGAGCTCCCAAGTTCTGCAGAGATCGACGGAGCCCCTCCGTCTCTACTCGAAATTCTAGCTGTGGGTTCTGCTGAGGGTGCAAATGGAAGTCCCGGGAACCCAACTCATTCAGTCGTTCACTCATCTGCTTCCTCACCAAGAGGACTTCGGTCTCTGAGCCATGACCAAGAGCTTGCTCGGTGAAACGCACACTGCTCTCCATGTTATCTAGGCCTTGCCTCAAAGACGAGAGCTGAGCTTGTAGAACCTGAAGACGAAGAGCCAAAAGGTTCAGCATTGCATTTATAATGTATTTACTATTAAATTACTGGACTTCGAAGAAATAAGCTATTTGTTCAAACATATTTGTAGTACAGAATAGCTTTATTGAAAGAGGATCTTGTAGGAACCCAACTGGTATGGTTTGAGATTAGATAGATATATAGACATAATTTATTTTTGTGGAGAGAGTGTGCGACATTTACTTCCTGCTCGCTGGGCAGACAGTGACCTACCTCCTGCTCCCTGGGCAGACAGTGACCTACCTCCTGCTCCCTGGGCAGACAGTGACCTACCTTCTGCTCCCTGGGCAGACAGTGACCTACCTCCTGCTTGCTGGCAGAGATGCCCTCCAGATCCTGTAGCAGCGAGTTCTTCCTGTGCTGCAGCGCCCTTTCCAATTCCTCAAAGGCAGAGCAAATCTCGTTCACTGCCGCATTTTTCCGTTCACTCAGTTGCCGACTGATCTCACTCACAAGGTCAATGGCCGAGGTCAGCTGGGGGATTCTGGAAAAAGGGGTAGACATCTTAATTTTTTTTTTTTTTTAATGTCCTCCTGCTTTATCCCTTTGCCTTCCTTGTGTGATTTTCACTAATGCCTTCTATCGAACAGGCAGAGTTGTTTATATCCATTGCCCTTGGATATGACTCATCCAAGCTCTGTGCATTGAATACAACTGTATTCACAAAGCAGTTTTGGTAAACAAAATAAATCTCTTGACTAATATTGTGTATGCTAGGGAATAACCAGATTATTTATACAGACTAAGGATCATAATACCAGGTCTAGAGCAGTTTAATCACCCAAGAGGCAGATTTGTAAAATAGTTACAAACAATAAACCTCTATAAAGCATAGTCAATTTGCCATAAGAGGGGAACAATTCCTTCCTGACCCCATACCGCTAATCAGACAATTCTGGATTTGCCCCCTGTAATGTATTATAGCACTGTATATAGTCTTTCTTCCTGAAGGAGTGTATTCCATAGTGTCACTGCTCTTACTGTAGAGAACCCTTTCTGTAGCCAAATATGAAATCTCTATCCTCCGAGCAGAGGATATCCGCATTCGTATGGGCCATTAATATATTTGTACACAGTAATGATATCTTTGGGTTCTTCAGAGTAAATAAGTCTAGCTCCTTTCCTTCTTTATGTATATATTCCACACAATACAATGCATAAAACAGATCTCGGTAGAATACGCTTCTCTGCCTTAAGGCTTATACAGAATGAAGGGGACATCCTGTCCCATAACGATATAGCGATTATACCATACCTGCCCTTGATGCTGTCCAGCTGGACGCGCAGTGACGCTTTATGTTGCTCTAGTACGTCTTTCAGGGGCACAGTACAATGTTCCCGGTGCTCTCCCTCTGTGCACTCTACGCACATGGCCGTCTCACAGGGACCACAGTAATATTCCATGGTCTGTTGGGAGAAATGGGGATACAGAGTTATGGGGTGGCTACTAGTCTAGATTACAGGTGTGGCAGGGTTTTACTAACCTTTCCCTGGTGGTTAGGGCAGGATAAAGGCGTGGCAGGTGTATGGCCTTCACTCGGGAGGACGTTCTGTTCTTGTCGCCCACTCTCAGGGCTCCTCTGTAGAACCTCCATCAGGTTTGTGATGAAGAAGTTATTCTGGAGAGCAGAGACCCCTCGCTCCGGAAGGATGGAGGTCTGACGGCAGACGGGGCAGGAAAGTGTCAGGCTTTGAGGGGGGATATAGCTCTGCAGACACCTGTAGACAGAAGTATATGAAGACCATGACACGTGGTACAGAAAGCAGAAAATAGCCAGCGAAAATCTTATTCATCCACACCCCCCAACCTCATCTTCAGCTGGAAAGCTGAGCGTGTTAGCCCACAGTAGGCCAACCAAGTTGAATGTCCGCCCTTGTTCCTGTGGTTAAACCAAAAGGGTGGAGGTCATCAATGCGTTCACTAAGGGTCGGGACATTTTTATGGTGTTCCGTGAGCTAGACATATGTCCTCTGAGCTCTTCACAAGCTTCAGAACTTTTGACATATAAAAGTCTCTCATCCCTACCATCTATTCTAAACGCAGCTGCTTGGCTGATTTTCCTCACAAAACGTTTTTCTACTGCTGGTCCGCCAGTCCCTACATTGGCTCATTATATTTTACCGAAATTAATTATAAAATACTTACTACTAACATACAAGGCCATCAACACAACTGCACCAACATACCCCTTACTTGTCTCAAAATATCTCCCAACCAGACCCCTCATCTCTGCACCTCTCATCCACACTCATCACCTTGTGACATTTTCCTGTGTGGAATTCCTTCCCTCGTACAACAATAATTTCCTTTAGCCTCCCTGAAATCTCACCTCGTCTGACAGATTATCAAATTCCTGAACCAACCTCTTACGACTATTCTACCCAAATACACCCTGCCCCTATACACAGTTCTCACAAACTGTAGATTTATTCTCCTTCTTTACCCAAAGAACCCTCTGACCCCCTGACCAACATTACTGTATCACATATCCCCAACGAAGGACTTCTAGCCAACACTAAACTAACTTCCAACACCAGATTTATGTCACGAAGTAACAGCATTGCATGGTCAGGTCTGACCAAAACCTTCAAGAACACTTAAGGTGCGAATTAGAAAGTAACAGGAATACAGAGAGAAGCCGGAGGTAATGTTTAGGTATCATTGTACTCGTACATCGCTCACCTCTCGCAGAAAGTGTGCAGACATGGGAGGACTTTGGGAACGTGGTACCGTTCCAAGCAGATGCTGCAGACGAGGAACTGCTTGTCAATCTGACGCACCACCGGGCTCGCCATGACCATACCAAGGAGTCACCAAATTAATACCTTAAAGGAAAAAAACATACAACAGAAAGCTGAAAGAGCTGCAAAGGAATAAAGCTAATAGCTGAGGGGTGAGGACTATACAAGACAGGAAAATAAGGACGGAGGGAGAGACAGAAAGACACACTGTAGGTCGGGCGAGAGGGACAGAGAGATACCACTTGGGATAGAAAGAGAGAGGCCGGCAGGGGACAGGAGGAGGGAGGGAGAGTGGGAGGAAGGGGTCAGAGGGAGGGACAGAAAGACACCCTGTAGGTTGGGCAAGAGGGATGGAGAGATACCATTTGGGATAGACAGAGGGAGAGAGGCCAGGAGAGGACAGACAGAGGAAAGGGTGACCTGGGTCCAGAGGGGACAGAAAGAAAGAGGGGATGCTTGGAAGTTACAGACAGAGAGGGGAAGGAAAGGCAGAAGGACAGGTAGAGGGAGGGGACTGAGGCTGGTGGGGAAAGACAGATAGAGGGTGATAAAAAACCGAGGGAGTGGACAGGCAGAGGAAGGAGACGGATGCGGGGAGGGGAGGCCGGCAGGGGACAGACTGATGCGGGGAGGGGAGGCCGGCAGGGGACAGACTGATGCGGGGAGGGGAGGCCGGCAGGGGACAGACTGATGCGGGGAGGGGAGGCCGGCAGGGGACAGACTGATGCGGGGAGGGGAGGCCGGCAGGGGACAGACTGATGCGGGGAGGGGAGGCCGGCAGGGGACAGACTGATGCGGGGAGGGGAGGCCGGCAGGGGACAGACTGATGCGGGGAGGGGAGGCCGGCAGGGGACAGACTGATGCGGGGAGGGGAGGCCGGCAGGGGACACACTGATGCGGGGAGGGGAGGCCGGCAGGGGACACACTGATGCGGGGAGGGGAGGCCGGCAGGGGACACACTGATGCGGGGAGGGGAGGCCGGCAGGGGACACACTGATGCGGGGAGGGGAGGCCGGCAGGGGACACACTGATGCGGGGAGGGGAGGCCGGCAGGGGACAGACTGATGCGGGGAGGGGAGGCCGGCAGGGGACACACTGATGCGGGGAGGGGAGGCCGGCAGGGGACACACTGATGCGGGGGGGGGGGAGGCCGGCAGGGGACACACTGATGCGGGGAGGGGAGGCCGGCAGGGGACACACTGATGCGGGGAGGGGAGGCCGGCAGGGGACACACTGATGCGGGGAGGGGAGGCCGGCAGGGGACACACTGATGCGGGGAGGGGAGGCCCGCAGGGGACACACTGATGCGGGGAGGGGAGGCCGGCAGGGGACACACTGATGCGGGGAGGGGAGGTCGGCAGGGGACACACTGATGCGGGGAGGGGAGGCCGGCAGGGGACACACTGATGCGGGGAGGGGAGGCCGGCAGGGGACACACTGATGCGGGGAGGGGAGGCCGGCAGGGGACAGACTGATGCGGGGAGGGGAGGCCGGCAGGGGACAGACTGATGCTGGGAGGGGAGGCCGGCAGGGGACACACTGATGCGGGGAGGGGAGGCCGGCAGGGGACACACTGATGCGGGGAGGGGAGGCCGGCAGGGGACAGACTGATGCGGGGAGGGGAGGCCGGCAGGGGACAGACTGATGCGGGGAGGGGAGGCCGGCAGGGGACACACTGATGCGGGGAGGGGAGGCCGGCAGGGGACACACTGATGCGGGGAGGGGAGGCCGGCAGGGGACACACTGATGCGGGGAGGGGAGGCCGGCAGGGGACACACTGATGCGGGGAGGGGAGGCCGGCAGGGGACACACTGATGCGGGGAGGGGAGGCCGGCAGGGGACAGACTGATGCTGGGAGGGGAGGCCGGCAGGGGACACACTGATGCGGGGAGGGGAGGCCGGCAGGGGACAGACTGATGCGGGGAGGGGAGGCCGGCAGGGGACAGACTGATGCGGGGAGGGGAGGCCGGCAGGGGACAGACTGATGCGGGGAGGGGAGGCCGGCAGGGGACACACTGATGCGGGGAGGGGAGGCCGGCAGGGGATAGACTGATGCGGGGAGGGGAGGCCGGCAGGGGACAGACTGATGCGGGGAGGGGAGGCCGGCAGGGGACAGACTGATGCGGGGAGGGGAGGCCGGCAGGGGACAGACTGATGCGGGGAGGGGAGGCCGGCAGGGGACAGACTGATGCGGGGAGGGGAGGCCGGCAGGGGACAGACTGATGCGGGGAGGGGAGGCCGGCAGGGGACAGACTGATGCGGGGAGGCCGGCAGGGGACAGACTGATGGAGGATGATGCCGGGACAGGGGGAGTGAGGTGCGGGTCGCGCCGGGCGGGGGCCACTCACTGTCAGGCTGTCTGTATCTGTCTCCCGGAGGCCGCAGCTTCCTTCTCTCCGGCTGCCATTGTACAGGGAACAGCTGAGTGTGGGGACGTCACCGGACCCCGCCCCATCTGTGACGTCATAGTAACGAATACAGTATATAAGGTGTGTGTGGGGTACAGTATATAACATAGTGAGGGTGTCAGTGTGTGGTACAGTATATAACATAGTGAGGGTGTCAGTGTGTGGTACAGTATATAACATAGTGAGGGTGTGTGTGGGGTACAGTATATAACATAGTGAGGGTGTCAGTGTGTGGTACAGTATATAACATAGTGAGGGTGTCAGTGTGTGGTACAGTATATAACATAGTCAGGGTGTGTGTGGGGTACAGTATATAACATAGTGAGGGTGTCAGTGTGTGGTACAGTATATAACATAGTCAGGGTGTGTGTGGGGTACAGTATATAACATAGTGAGGGTGTGTGTGGGGTACAGTATATAACATAGTGAGGGTGTGTGTGGTACAGTATATAACATAGTGAGGGTGTCAGTGTGTGGTACAGTATATAACATAGTGAGGGTGTCAGTGTGTGGTACAGTATATAACACAGTGAGGGTGTCAGTGTGTGGTACAGTATATAACATAGTGAGGGTGTGTGTGGGGTACAGTATATAACATAGTGAGGGTGTCAGTGTGTGGTACAGTATATAACATAGTGAGGGTGTCAGTGTGTGGTACAGTATATAACATAGTGAGGGTGTGTGTGGGGTACAGTATATAACATAGTGAGGGTGTCAGTGTGTGGTACAGTATATAACATAGTGAGGGTGTCAGTGTGTGGTACAGTATATAACATAGTCAGGGTGTGTGTGGGGTACAGTATATAACATAGTGAGGGTGTCAGTGTGTGGTACAGTATATAACATAGTCAGGGTGTGTGTGGGGTACAGTATATAACATAGTGAGGGTGTGTGTGGGGTACAGTATATAACATAGTGAGGGTGTGTGTGGTACAGTATATAACATAGTGAGGGTGTCAGTGTGTGGTACAGTATATAACATAGTGAGGGTGTCAGTGTGTGGTACAGTATATAACACAGTGAGGGTGTCAGTGTGTGGTACAGTATATAACACAGTCAGGGTGTCAGTGTGTGGTACAGTATATAACACAGTCAGGGTGTCAGTGTGTGGTACAGTATATAACATAGTGAGGGTGTCAGTGTGTGGTACAGTATATAACATAGTGAGGGTGTGTGTGGTACGGTACATGGCACAGTCAGTGTGTGTGTGGTACAGTATATAACACAGTGAGGGTGTCAGTGTGTGGGGTACAGTATATAACATAGTGAGGGTGTGTGTGGGGTACAGTATATAACATAGTGAGGGTGTGTGTGGGGTACAGTATATAACATAGTGAGGGTGTCAGTGTGTGGTACAGTATATAACATAGTGAGGGTGTCAGTGTGTGGTACAGTATATAACATAGTGAGGGTGTGTGTGGGGTACAGTATATAACATAGTGAGGGTGTCAGTGTGTGGTACAGTATATAACATAGTGAGGGTGTCAGTGTGTGGTACAGTATATAACATAGTGAGGGTGTGTGTGGGGTACAGTATATAACATAGTCAGGGTGTGTGTGGGGTACAGTATATAACACAGTGAGGGTGTCAGTGTGTGGTACAGTATATAACATAGTGAGGGTGTGTGTGGGGTACAGTATATAACATAGTGAGGGTGTCAGTGTGTGGTACAGTATATAACATAGTGAGGGTGTCAGTGTGTGGTACAGTATATAACATAGTCAGGGTGTGTGTGGGGTACAGTATATAACATAGTGAGGGTGTCAGTGTGTGGTACAGTATATAACATAGTGAGGGTGTCAGTGTGTGGTACAGTATATAACATAGTGAGGGTGTGTGTGGGGTACAGTATATAACATAGTCAGGGTGTGTGTGGGGTACAGTATATAACACAGTGAGGGTGTCAGTGTGTGGTACAGTATATAACATAGTGAGGGTGTGTGTGGGGTACAGTATATAACATAGTGAGGGTGTCAGTGTGTGATACAGTATATAACATAGTGAGGGTGTCAGTGTGTGGTACAGTATATAACATAGTCAGGGTGTGTGTGGGGTACAGTATATAACATAGTGAGGGTGTCAGTGTGTGGTACAGTATATAACATAGTGAGGGTGTCAGTGTGGGGTACAGTATATAACATAGTGAGGGTGTCAGTGTGTGGTACAGTATATAACATAGTGAGGGTGTCAGTGTGTGGTACAGTATATAACACAGTGAGGGTGTCAGTGTGTGGTACGGTATGTGACATAGTGAGGGTGTGTGTGGGGTACAGTATATAACATAGTGAGGGTGTCAGTGTGTGGTACAGTATATAACATAGTGAGGGTGTCAGTGTGTGGTACAGTATATAACATAGTGAGGGTGTGTGTGGGGTACAGTATATAACATAGTGAGGGTGTCAGTGTGGGGTACAGTATATAACATAGTGAGGGTGTCAGTGTGTGGTACAGTATATAACATAGTGAGGGTGTGTGTGGGGTACAGTATATAACATAGTGAGGGTGTCAGTGTGTGGTACAGTATATAACATAGTGAGGGTGTCAGTGTGTGGTACAGTATATAACATAGTCAGGGTGTGTGTGGGGTACAGTATATAACATAGTGAGGGTGTCAGTGTGTGGTACAGTATATAACATAGTGAGGGTGTGTGTGGGGTACAGTATATAACATAGTGAGGGTGTCAGTGTGGGGTACAGTATATAACATAGTCAGGGTGTGTGTGGGGTACAGTATATAACATAGTGAGGGTGTCAGTGTGTGGTACAGTATATAACATAGTGAGGGTGTGTGTGGGGTACAGTATATAACATAGTGAGGGTGTCAGTGTGTGGTACAGTATATAACATAGTGAGGTTGTCAGTGTGTGGTACAGTATATAACATAGTGAGGGTGTGTGTGGGGTACAGTATATAACATAGTGAGGGTGTCAGTGTGTGGTACAGTATATAACATAGTGAGGGTGTCAGTGTGTGGTACAGTATATAACATAGTGAGGGTGTGTGTGGGGTACAGTATATAACACAGTGAGGGTGTCAGTGTGTGGTACAGTATATAACACAGTGAGGGTGTGTGGTACGGTATATAACACAGTGAGGGGGTGTGGTATGATATATGACACAGTGACTGTTATGGCCACCAGTGCGGCATAAACTCATAGAACAGGTAGAAGAGGTCTTCACCTTTAGCAGCCGCCTTTCCCGTAGAAACTGGTTGTGCTCTCAGGTCTTATGCTCAGAGTAGTATGAGTTTATGCTAACACGGCAGCGCACAGGTATAGGAGGTAGCACACGGAGTAGCGGCAGGCCAGAGATCAGCGGACTGGACAGAGCACCAGGGGGTATGTCAGGTACAGGCAGAAGGGTCAAGGTCACAGGTTCAGGATCCAGGGACAGGCGATAGGTGAGGGTCACTAGCAGAGGTTCAGAATCCGGGTACAGACAATAGATCAGGGTCAGAAGCACAGGTTCAGAATCCAGGAACAGGCAAAGATCATACACAGGTAATCAATCACAGGTTTCAACACCAAAGATAGGAACAGGAGCAGTACTGGAACAGAACGCTATAACCGGCAGTGAGGCTCAGTCCTCACTGCCTTAAATAGTCCTAGCAACCAATCAGGAGAAGCCCTCAAAGTATTGCCAGGTTCAGTCTAATGAGAGTAGTGTAGTGGGCCAATAAAACTGCAGTGCTCAGCTGCATAATACTTAACTAATATAGAGTGCCTCCAAGTATATCTGTTTAGCCAGGATTGGCTACACCTTGCAAGCCCTATCCGCGCGCGCCCGCCTGTTAGCCAGCTGGCTGGGCACGGCGACAGGGAGCCTAGAGCGTCCTGATGGTTGCCCAGGCAAACGGAATGACGAAACCGGAAATGATGTCCCGGTCGTCATAGCGACTCAGAGTCGCGGCGGTGCTAAAATTCCCCCCCCCCCCCCCCCTTGAAGAGGGGTCAAGGAAATCCGACATCCTGGCTTAGTAGGAAATTTCGTAAAAAGTTCCCTAATGAGTCTCTCAGCATGGAGACGCTTCTGTGGTATCCAACATCGCTCCTCTGGGCCGTAACCCTTCCAATGGACTAAGAACTGCACTTGACTTTGAACTTTCCTCGAGTCCAGAATTTTTTCAACGATGAACTCACGGTCTCCATTCACGAGCAGAGGCCGAGGCCTAATAGAGGAAAGTTGATTGAATTTGCTAGGAGGAACAGCCTTTTTCAGAAGCGAGCAATGGAATGTGCAAGGTATTTTTAAAGAAGTTGGTAGAATAAGCCTGAATGCCACTGGATTCAGGCTTCCTGCAGGGTTGCCTTAATTTGAGGTTCCGTGTGGACAACCAGACTCGATCCCCTACTTTCAACCGACACGGACCACGATGACGATCAGCAAAGGTTTTGGATTTGTGAGAAGCTTGACTTAGTGTGGAATGCACCTTCTTCCAGACAGACCTTATCCTAGATGTGAAAGCAGGCCTCCTGGAATCACCAACGGAAATGGTAGAGGAGAGAGAGTTAGCTTTCGGGTGGAACCCCAGGTTACAGAAGAACGGGGAGGTATGTGTTGCGGAATGGCAGGAATTGTTGTATGCAAATTCCACCCGAGGTAAGAGAGAGGACCAGCTATCATGGAACTTGGAGACATAGATGCGCAGGAACTGTTCCAATGATTGGTTGGTTCTTTCCGTCTGACCATTCGACTGAGGGTGGTAAGCTGAGGACAAACTGATTTTGATTCCGAGGGAATTGCAAAAAGACCTCCAGAATTGTGCAATAAACTGGGACCTTCGATCCGAGACAATGTCTTCAGGTAGGCCGTGGAGACGGAAGATATGGGTAATGAATAATGTGGCCAGGCTTTTGGCATCCGGCAGTTTAGGTAAGGGTATGAAGTGTGCCATTTTGCTGAATCGGTCAACGACTACCCAAATGGTTTAACGACCTGAAGACAATGGGAGATCGACAATAAAGTCCATGGAAATATGGCTCCAAGGCCTGCTTGGAGTCGGCAAGGGTAATAGTTGACCAGAAGGACGGTTTCTAGAAGATTTATTTCTGGCACAATCTGGGCAGGCGCGTACATAGTTTTCCACATCAGAAGATAAGGTGGGCCACCAAAGCCAGCGGGAGAGTATTTCAATGGTTCTATGGATTCCGGGATGACCTGCTGAGCGCTTGTCGTGGCATTCGATGAGCACAGACTTCCTCAGATGAATCGGAACAAACAATTTATTAGCGGGTGTCTGAGCTGGAGCAATTTTCTGGAAGTGACGGAGTGTGGGTCCAAGATCCTGGGTTAGACCAATATGAATGGAGGTCGAGGAAACAATAGGTTGCGGGTCAGGAGGCTGAGGATCGCATGCCAAAAAACTCAAAGACAGGGAGACAGCCTTGGTATTTTTAGAAACTGGACAGTAAGTGATGAGAAAGTTGAACCGGGTGAAAAACAAGGCCCAGCGGGCCTGCCGAGGGTTTAGAGTTTTGGCGGTCTGAATATACTGAAGATTTTTGTGGCCAGTGAAGATGGCTATAACGTGAGTTGCTCCTTCTAACCAATGCCGCCATTCTTCAAGGGCCCACTTGATGGCCAATAACTCTCGATTCTCAACATTGTAGTTAATTTCGGCAGATGAGAATTTTCTAGAGGGTCTCGGTTGTTGCCCAGGCAACCGGGATGCCGAAACTGGAAATGACATCCCAGTCGTCATAGCGTCGGCCGGGACGCCAGCAGGAGGACACAGAGAGTCTCGGTGGTGCTAACAGTGAGGGTGTCTGTGGCTGGATCATGTATAAATAATTTATTGTACATATGTATTTTAATTAGGGGTGCAGTGCACAAACCCTAGCTTTAGCCTGAATGCAACAAAGGAGGTTGTTACCTTCCTTTCATGTGTAGTTTACATACTGTATATTAGAACATGTCTGAATAATGCAACCAGCAAGTTTTAGGAAATAACAGATTGGTGTCAATTTTGTTAACTTTGCATTGCATTTAAATCCAAGTTTTGAGAACTTGGACACTTGGGCTGATGTACCAGCCCCGGTGCCCAGCAAGCAGGTACACTAGCAGCAAGAGTTACCCAGAAGGAAGTGGTCCTAGGTGGTGGTGGCGCAGTTTGGGATACAGAAAGGGGACTGACCTTGGGCCCAGACTTCTGAATCTTCTTCTATGTCATCCGCCCCTTGCTCTGGGGGGAGGGGGTTGACCTTGTTGTCGTCTAACAGCTATGTGAAGATACGTGGTTCCCAAATCACTCAGACACAGTATAGAGGAAAAATAGAATAATTATTTATTCTGCAGAACAGGATTAAATATATCATGCCTCCCTTAACAATAGCAGGTCCAACAAGTGAGGAACTCAATTCAAATAAATCCAGTGAGATAAGTTCCACAGCAAATCTCTGATAGAGCATCACCTCTTGGCCAAAGTCAGTCACTCTCTCTCAGTTCCAAGGCTAGACTCTTTTTCACCTCTTAATCCCACCTTGGGAACTGCCTGCTCTTGTAATTAGAAAGGTTGCCAAAGAGAGTGATGTCGTTGGGTAAGTTGGGATTCATGAAGGCCTTCCGCATACAGAGATAATTTGTGTTCAGAAGCGCGCATGCAGACTCCTGAGATATTGGGATGGAGACAAATCTTGTGGGCAAATGGCTGGATCATGAGTGCAAAAATGTGAGGAGAAAGAGGGCAGCCCTGGTGTCTGGTGCTGTCCCCGCACTGTCCATATGTGCCGGGGACAGATGCCTTTCTTCTCGGCCGACTCACCTAGCAACGGGTCAAATTTCCGTGTTCACGCTGCGTGCGCATGCGCTATAGGCATACGTCCCTTCTTTTCCTCTGTTTATCAGCGTTCAGGTGCATCTGTCTGCCGAAATCTTCTCTACCCTATCAGGGACCACCATTAGGTATATCTGGCACCTCTCTCCATCAGTCTGGTGTCAGAGTATTGGTTTTACCTGCTTCCTCCTGTTGTTTGTACCTTAGTTCCTGAATTTTGTCTTTGTTCCTGACTATTCTCTGTCCATGAGATTTGGCTCTGTTGTTACCTGGAATCTGACCCTTGGATTGCTTCTGACCTCCCCGCTGGATAGCCCTTCTGTACTGCACTATCGTTTAGCTTTTGAACCGAACCGTACGACCATTCCTGTCTCTCCCGCTGCCCTGATTACTAACTGGGAGAACTGCAACCTGCGCACCTCACGCAGCCAAGCCCATACCTCCTTGCAGGGGTCCCTGATGAATACCAGGGGTTCGTTGGACTTCGCACCTCCCTTATTAGTTGCGCCAATATCAGGCAGTGGCATCCTCTAAAAGGTCATTATCGTGACAGTATACTCTGGCCATGAGTACACAGGATGAACCTTCAGCCCGGGACCTTCTTTTACATTTGGTCCAACGTGTGGACCAGCAAGACGCCAATCAGGCCTAACTGTTACAGTGCATCCAGGGTGTGGTCTCCCGCCTGGACACCCTACAAAGGTCATTACCTTCACGCCCAGTGGCCCCTTCTGGAGTAGAAGCTGCCCCTGCTGTCTCTGCCCCCACAAGCTCTACCAATTCCACAAGCTTCCAAGGGTTACGTATACCACCTCCAGAGAAATATGACGGTGACCCGAAGAAGTGCCATGGGTTCCTTAATCAGTGTGCCATACAGTTTGAACTCGCACCTGAAAACTTTTCTTCAGACAGAATTAAGGTGGCCTATATAATTTCTCTTCTTTCGGGCCAAGCCCTTGCCTGGACTTTTATCATAAGCTTCCGCAGGGTGTTTGATGAACCTTGTGGTGTGTCTTCTGCTTCCTTTGGTCTCTTGAACCTCCATCAAGGAACCCTCTCAGCTGGTCAGTACGTGATCCAATTCCGGACACTAGCATCTGAGCTTTGCTGGAATGAGGAGGCACTTTTCGCTACCTTCTGGCAAGGCTTGAATGACAGGATAAAAGATAACTTGGCATCACGGGATCTGCCTCCTAGATTGGATGATTTAATTTCCTTGTGTATCAAAGTGGATATTCGCCACCGAGAACGCACACAAGAACGAGAACGTGGTCGTCCATCTTTTCCGCGTCTGGCACCTTAATTCCAATCTCCCGTTCTCCCCTTGGAGGAACTCATGCAAATTGGTCATACACGTCTATCTCCTGAAGAAAGAGACAGATGTCTGAAGAATCGGTTATGTCTCTACTGTGGAGATCCCGGACATTTTCTCTCTGTATGTCCCAAGAGACCGGGAAACGCCACCTCCTAGGCAATTGCAGGGAGGTCAGCCTAGGATCCCAGTCCCCTTCTCCCTGTGCCCATAAAGAATCCGAATTTCTAATGCCCATTATTCTCTTTTCCTCTGATGGTCCTCAATCTCTGTCTGCCTTCGTAGATTTGAGATCCGCGGGGAACTATATATCCTCCAGTTTGCAACTTTGTTTGGGTACTATACCTTGGCTTCATCCTCTGACACTCACCGCAGTAGATGGAAACCGAGTCTCTAATGGCTCTATCACCTACATCACTGTTCCTGTTCGGCTGATGGTAGGAGCTTAACATCCAGAATGGATTAAATTCCTGATTCTCCTGCAATCCATTAACCCTATTATTCTGGGTCTATCTTGACTAAGGACACACTTTCCTCAATTTGACTGGCATCACGCTCAGGTTACCTCCTGGAGTTTTTCTTTTACATCACGATGTCTGACACCTGTCATTCGCGGAAAAGAAGTCATTTTCTCTCGGGTTACCTCCTCCTGTGATATTCTTCCCAAGGTCTACTCCTTGACATTTTTAGTAAAGTGGCTGTGGAATCACTAGCTCCTCATGGCTCTTGGGACTGCCCCATTGATCTGGTGCCAGGCAAGAACATCCCTCGGGGCAGGGTTTTTCCTCTATCTGTACGGAGACTCAGGCTATGTCAGATTATGTCTCTGAGAACCTGAAACGAGGATTTATTTGCAAATATTTACCCGCTGGCGCTGGGTTTTTCTTTGTTAAAAAGAAAGATGGGTCCCTCAGGCCATGTATTGACTACCGCAAGCTCAATGCCATCACGGTCAAAAACCAGTATCCCCTTCTCCTCATCCCTGAGTTGTTCGATTGTATCCATGGAGCTCAAATCTTCACTAAATTGGACCTTAGAGGTGCCTACAATCTAATCAGTATTAGGAAGGGGGATGAATGGAAGACGGCGTTCAACACCAGAGACGGTCACTACGAGTTCCTTGTAATGCCATTTGGGCTATGTAACGGCCCAGCCGTATTCCAAGAATTTGTCAATGAAATCTTCCAGGGTTTTATTGTACCAGTTCGTGGTGGTCTATTTAGACAACATTTTGATATTTTCCCAGGATCTTTCTTCCCATCATCTCCATGTCAAAGAGGTGCTTCTGCGCTTACGGGAGAATCACTTATATTGCAAAATGAAGAAATGCCTCTTTCATCAATTCCAGGTACCCTTTCTGGAATACATTGTGTCTGGATCCAACCTCCAAATTTACCCTGATAAAGTGAAGGCCATCCTTGACTGGCCCCAGCCGGCAGGATGAAAAGCTGCTCAACACTTGGTTTCACAAATTATTACCGGCAATTTATCCAGGGATTTTCCACCCTTATTACTCCCATTAGTTCTCTTACACATAAAGGGAGGCCAAGTCAAGTCTTGGCCTAAGGAAAAGCAGTTCTTGCATTTAAGACCATCAAAAAAGCTTTTTCTTTGGCTCCTATCTTGATTCAGCCTGACCTACACAAACCCTTCTTTCTGAAGGTTGATGCATCCTCTGTAGGCGTGGGGGCTGTCCTGTCCCAAAAGAATTCCTCGGGTACCTTCAGACCCTGTGGCTTTTTCTCTAAAAAAAAATCCGCCACAGAATCCAACTATGGTATTGGAGACAAAGAACTCCTTGCTATTAAACTCTCATTGTAAGATTGGCGGTACTTATTGGAAGGAGCTCGCTTACCGGTCACCATTTTCACTGATCATAAAAATCTCACCTATTTACAATCCGCTCAATGTTTAAATTCTCGGCAGGCTCATTGGTCTCTATTCTTCAGTTGTTTCCAGCTCCGTTTGACCTTCCGGCCAGGTTCCAAGAATGTTAGGGCAGATGCTCTTTCACAATCCTTTGACCCTTCTGATTGTAAGACTTCCATGCCCGCCACCCATTATCAACCCTGAGAACATTTTGGCATTAACTCAACCCTCCATCAAAACTCCTCCTGTCGGTCATTCCTTTGTTGACGTCTGTTTTCGCGAGATATTGCTAAATTGGGCACCTAAAATTGCAGGACACGCTGGTATTAAGAAAACGGCACTCCTTTCCTGTTCTTATTGGTGGCCCTCTCTAGTCTCTAAAGTACAAAAGTTTATTCAGCCTGTGAAGTATGTGCCAGACATAAGACTCAGAGACAGTCCCCCACTAATCCAGCATGAGTATGAACTTTATTACCGATCTCCCTAGCAGTCATGGCCACAATTGCATATGGGTAGTTTTTGACCGGTTTTCCAAATTCGCTCCTTTCATACCTCTCAAGGGGCTACCATCTGCATCAGAATTGGCATCCTTATTCATTCATCACATCTTTCGTCTGCATAGCTATCCTCTGGAGATTATTTCTGACCATGGGGTGCAGTTTGTTTCTAGTTTCTGGGGGGCCTTCTGCAAACTTCTGGGAATTGAGTTAAAATTTTCCTCTGGATATCACCCCCAGACGAATGGCCAAACTGAGCTGGTCAACCAGGATTTGGAGTCGCTGTTTCTGTTCTGAAAAGCAATCTACTTGGAGTAAGATTCCCCCTTTGGCAGAATTCTCTCACAATAATCATCTGCATGAATCCACTGGTACCTCTTCCTTTTTTATTTCATTCTGGAGACCCCCGATTCTGCCTTCCTTCTCGGACCCCATCTGATTCCATGGTGCATGCAGCTCAAAATTTGGTTCACAATTTTTCTCTAATCTGGTCCCAGGTAGAAACCAAGTTACAACAGACTCAGGACCATTATAAGCGCTTTGCAGAACGCCATCGAAGAAACATCCCTGTACTTCATGTTGGGGATAAGGTGTGGCTTTCTGCTCAAAATCTTAAACTCAGAGTACTGTCCATGAAATTTGCAACTTATTACATCAGACCCTATTCTATTGTTCAGGTGTTGAATGCCATTACCTACAAACTCCAGTTACACTCTTCTCTTCGAGTGCATAACTGTTTTCATATTGCCCTTCTTAACCTCTGGTTATCAATAAATTCTCCAAGAAATCAGCCCCCCCTCCTCTCATCAAGACCACGTCTGTTGAAGAGTTAGAAGTTGAACGCATTCTAAAAAAGCGAACTCTCCAAGGCAAAACACAATTTTTGGTCCATTGGAAGGGCTACGGTTCTGAGGAGAGATCCTGGGTCAACCAGAATGATCTTCATGCTCCCCGTCTTCTGGCCCAGTTTCTGAAAGGAGAAGCCTCTTGTCCAGAGAGAAGAGAGGGGGATACACTCAGCGCCTTCCCCGCACTGTCCATACATGCCAAGGACAGACGCCTGTCTTCTCGGCTTACGCGTGTAGGCAACGGGACAAACTTCCTGGTTCACGCTGCACGTGCATGCGAAGTGGGCCCTTGTCCCATTGCTAGGCAACAGGACACTTCTTTTCCTTTGTTTATCGGTGGTCAGGTGCATCTGACCGCCAAAATTTCCTCTACCCTATCAGGGGGCACTATTAGGTATATCTGGCACCTCCATCCATCAGTCTGGTGACTGAGTATTGGTTTCACCAGCTCCAGCGTCCTGTTACCTGCTTCTTGCTGTTGTTTGTACCTTGGTTCCTGACTTTTGGCTTTGTTCCTGACTATTCTCTGTCCTGTGACACTTGGTGAGTACCGTTCTGAATCGCAAAAGGGGAAGATTGAAAGCCATCGGCCAAAAGGAATGTGATGGGGTTAAAATATAGTGACGCAACGCCTCGTAGAAAGTGGCCACCCATGGCTACAAGGGTTTGCCGCAAATAATGCCAGTCCAGCCTGTCGAATGCTATCTCCGCGTCCAAGGCTAAGAGCAGAGTGGACGTACCGCGCAGGATAAAAAATTAGGTGAGATCAATGGCATGCCTCATGTTGTCCGAAGCTTGGCGGACAGAGATAAAACCCACCTGGTCTGGATGAACCAGTAAGGTAATATCGTTATTTAGTCGGTTTGTGAGGATCTTAGTGAAAAATTTAAGGTCCATATTTAATAAAGAGATGGGCCTATAGTTTCCACGGGATTGTGGGTGCCAATCTGGCTAAGGGATCAATACAAGGTCCGCACGGATGGTGGCTGCGTCAAATTTGGAGCCTAGGAGAATGGACTTAAAAAGCTCCAGGAGCATAGGCATAACAGACTTTGCAAAGGTTTTGTAAAAGCGCCGTGAAGGTCAGGGAGCCAAAGCTTTTTAAGCTCTTTGATGGTTTGACTGATTTCTTCCAACGTGATTGTTGTTCAAGGAGTCCAACTGGGTTGTGGTGATCTTGGGCAGATTGTGGGAGGACCAACATTTTTGGATCTTAGTGTGCAAAACTGTGGGGTTGGCAATACAATACTCAAGATTATAGAGAGAAGAGTAGAAATCTTTAAAGGCATCAGCTATTCATTTATAGTCGTATTTTAGATCACTGGAGGGGTTCTTAATAAAAGTAATGGGAATGAATATGAATATAAAATGCGTGTGCCTGTCCCTCAACTTTCATGTTAGGAGCCTATCCTCTCGATCTCCCCTCTCAAAGAACTTCTGGTGGAGCCATTGTAGTGTTTTGGTGGCCTTGTTAGATACAAGTTGGTGTAAATGCTCATGTAGGGTAATCAGTCTGAGATGGGTTTTGCATTTCGGGAAGCGATGATGCAATGTCATAAGAGCCATAATCTGTGTCTCCAACTCAGTAATGCGCGTGGGCTTGTCTTTCGGTCTAGCTGCAGACAAGCTGATGAGCATACCACTTATGGTGCCAATGTATTAAACATCGCGAGTTTAAACTCGCCTGAGATATGTTTCTTTCAAAATCACCATTTTCTAAATTGCTATAAATCGCGGTCCCGATTTTTTTTTCCCTACTCTAGATATACAAGTCGCCAAATGTATGAAGCTGCAATTGTACAAACTCGCCTCAATTTCCTACACTGCCCCAGGAGTGTAGGAAATTACACCCCTGGGGTGGTAACTGAGATCCGAGTGCTCTCACCTCTCCTCTCACCTCCCACTGCTAATGTGGGAGGTGAGAGGGGAGGGGGGTATGGTGGACTCAGTAAAAGTGGGATAAATAAGATGTTAGGAGAGTCCACGGGATGCAGCTTCCCGTACCCCTTAATCCTTGGTCAATAGGGACGGTTGTGTGTGATCCCCAGTAAAGTGGCACAGAGTCTCTGCAGATGCTGGGGCCACGTAGGGTAAACATTGTGGACAGAGGGCAGATGGGGGCCTCTGAAGCTTACCTCCATGCAGGTCTTGGATAATGGTGTCCAAAACAACCATCAACCAGAAGTGACGTGGCAGTGGGGAAGCTGATACTCTAAACCACAGCTGCAGAACCGGAAGTAGGCCTCAGGCATTGTTTCTGGTACAGAGAGGTCCGGGTACTGGTACACCATATCGGGCAGGCACACAGACTCCAATGCAGGCCCTGAAGACTGTAAAGCGGGTACAAGGATGGCAGGATAAGGAGCGGTTGCCATGCCGACAGGTGGCAAAATCGTCCAGTGAAGCGGCAGTGCAGACGGAGCCAAGCCTGGTTAACTTATGTCCACTGAAGATCCAAGTGGGATGTGTCACAGGGGTGCAATGCAACTGGCCGTGAGGACAACCGCAGTCACCAGAGATTGGGGATTGGCAATCCGCAGATGAGCCAGAATGCGCCTGTTATGTCGCAGCAGATGCCTCAGGTTATTATGCACTTATTGCACCTTGTCCAGCAGGTGAGAGGCCCAGGAAAAAGAGGTAATGTAGGACTCGTTGCATGGAGGTCCCAGAGGAGAGGACCGTCCAGAATGGCGTCGAAGCCACGCCCACCTCAGGGCATTTTATTTAAATGGTAATTTTATTAAAGACAAAGTCCATAGGGTTTTGTCTTTAATAAAACTGCTGTTAAAAAATGGCACCATACCTCCGAGACTCGTCAGTTTGCTGAATCTGCCGCTTGGTAAATATATCTGTACCTTCAAGGTTGAAAAAGTGAGACCTAACATAAGGTCATCATGAAGAAAATCAAGAATATAAGAATATTGGTTGTAGCTGGATCCAGCTTAAGTTCTCAACACATGATAAACTTCTTCCAAATGTTATAAAGGACCACAGAAGAGTTATTTTTTTCTTTTCTGCAGGAGTATGTCAACCACTTAGTCTCAACAGTGGCCGCACAAACTCCATGCCATTAAAGATAGCCCTTCTAAATTTGGATGCAGAATTGTGTGTAGGAGATCTGTAAACCATGGGTGTCGTGGCAAGAATGGAAGACTTGTTATGAGTTCTCTTTTTTGAGCTTCTTTAGGGTACGAGCAATTAGGGGAAAAGGTGGGAAGACATCTTCTAGTTGGAAGGTCCATGGGAATGGCAGGGCTTCTATCCCCTTTGTTCCCGGAATCTTGTGGTGAGAGAAAAATCAGGCTACGTTGGTGTCTTGATCTGTTGCCATTAGGTCTATTCGGGGCACGTAACTGGATGGGCTTACTTTGCCACCTGGTCTGTTGTTGGTGGGGGGGGGGGGGGGGGGTGGGGGGAGATGAAAGGGGATGTTCTTCTTACACAGTTTATCTTGGTTTCTTACACAGTTTATCAGACTGTTGCCACTCCTACTGTAGTCACCTTGAAACCAGACACTCGCTGTCTGCGAATGCCATCTGCGCAATAGCTGTAGGAGAATCTGTCTGCCACCACTAGGCTCTTTCCGCTTATATCTGGGTAGCTGGTATAGCTGCTACAGTGCCTCTTTGTGTCGGTTGGCTGGTTCCTTCTGACTGCTTACTATGGATCAGGACTGCTATGTAGCAGGCAGAACGCTGACATAGAGATGCAGGACAGCCGGAGTACAGATTAGAGTGTAAGCTCTTATCTGTTAGTCATTGGATACAGCAGTCAATAGGCGACATGCAGATACTTCAAGCAGTGATGTTTATTTGCTCAAGGGGTCCTTACAGGGACCATTTCACATTAGTTGGAGGTACTAGTGACCATCCAGAAGTAGAGATGATATACGACTACTGTTGAAATACAAAATATAGTTCTTGTAAACTATGACCTGACAAAACATTTTGGCAGGGGGTAACCTAGCCCCTAGCTGGCACCACAAAGTCTGAGATATTACATCTAGTTAGCATCAGGATGTAATATATTCACTGAACTTGGAATTAACGCAATATAAACTTAACAAACCTTACATCAATCTGTGATTTTCTAAATCACTTGTATTTCATTAGCAAATAGGTTCCCTATGTGTCTAAGGCACAGAATGAAGGGCCAACGACACCCTCTCCTGTCCATTCAAGCCAAAAAGATATCACTCAGATGAAAATACTTAATTTGCTTGGGATTTCTTTTAGAGAAGTTACAAAAACAAATCAGGACATACTGTCTCAGAAATCAACACATTTCCAATATAAATATCGGCACATTTGAAATGATCTACATTGACGCACTGCCAAACGTTATTTCTTGGTGATTCAGCCATGGGTCACACTGAACTTCTTTGTAAGCAGTTGGAAGCCTCTTCTGGATGAACTTTCCTTTAGTTGAGATGATCAGCTAAGACGCTGCTAGCCCGCAACATGGAGTGCTGAGAGAGACATATGATAGTTAGGTTTTTTTTGCTCTGCCCAGGACATAACTTTTGCTACTTTTGTGGGTGTTGCTTCTGGTGTTCCTCCTTGACGGTTTGTGAAGGTAACTATACAACTCTGTTATCTGAAGATATCCTGAGATGCTTATGTTGCTGGATAAAGTGGAAATGTTGAACCTTCCAGATTGTCCTCATTTCCAGAACATTTGTATGTAGTCTCTTCTTGCTCTGTGACCATAAACCATGTGCCATTTTTGCTTGCCAGCTTGTGGCACTGGAGTCTGTGATGAGTATTGTCTATTCTGGTTCCAACAGAGATACTCCTAGTTCCTTTAGTTTTGGATCCTGCCACCAGTTGAAAGACTCTCTAGCAGTTCTTGTTAATTAGATGCCTTAATCCAGAGAGGTTTTTCACATTACCCAAGCGAGGATATCTATGGTGGAAGAAAAATTTCTAGAATGTAGAGTGTAATTCAGATCAGAAGCTATTGTTGAGACTGTAACTGACAAGCCAAGGACCGGATCTTGATGTATTTTTCGTTTTGTTAGAAACACTTTGTTTCTCACAGTATCTATCTGAGCTCTCAGGAATTTTATTTGTTCTGCTGGCTAAAGATGACTCTTTGCCTTGTTTATGATCCTGCAGAAAAGATGTAACTTGAGCTGTTCTTACTCTGACAATATTCTCTGAATGCTGCATCACTAGGAGATTTTCCTGATCAGGCCAGAAAGTGATTCCTCGCTTTTTCAGTTCTGCTACAAGTGCAATAAATACCATGGTGACGGTCATTGGGAATGTTTAAAGGGTAACAGGAAGACAGGTAATGTGGAAATGGTGGCCCAGAACAAACAAAGTGAGAAATTGCTGGTGATAAACTGCTACAGGGATATGAAAATAAGCATCTTGAAGGAAAGTCCCCATCTCCTAAGGTGGTTAGAAAGAACTTATGGACTCCAGAAATACTTTGTATGTAAAAAGTGAATGAGTCACCTACAACAGTTTGGGAACCCCCTACAGATTTTTAGACCACAAAAAGTTTGGAATGAAAGCCGGCACCCCCTCTGGGCTGGTGGAACAAGAGAAATCACTCAGGCATCCTGCAATGTTTGTAGACTTATGTAAAATGCTTCCAATTCCACTG
>JAVHZZ010000002.1:10687830-10695330 GCA_036250195.1 Mixophyes australis | reverse complement strand
CAATGAATATTTGAAGTTGAATATATATTCCCCTTTGTATATGGTAATACATCAGTAGCTATACAATATAACGAAAAAACTCCCAAGTAGGGAAGGAGATTGTGTTATTTTGTTTTATATATGTAATCATTTGTTTATATTTTTTATTGGATTTACATATTATTTTAAAGTTATAAGTCCGGAGTTGTCACCATGACGACAATATGGTAATTTGGAATATTTTTATTGTTCAGAGGCTTGTTAAAAAGAACTTTGGGATCATTGTTACCGCATTGCCTTGATAAAGATTTATGTAATTGAAACGCGTCTGCCGGGAGTGGTTAAAAGGAGAGACATACATACACGGGAGTGTTTGGACTTGTTCCCGATATCAGCGGCTTGTAGATGTAATCAGCCGGCTACCCGATCATGTGAGAGGGTTTGAAGATTACTTCTACGTGCCTGTATCCATCTTGAACGGGGTAAGAGTCCAACCTCACAGAAGATGTTTATTTTTCTACATGAGGAAAGACATTTTTTAATTTTTTGTATCTATTTCATCATCAGTTGTTATTAAAATATTTTATATTGGGATAACGCAATATCGTTGGTATCTGTTCTTTTCAGTACATGTTGAAAGGTTGTGTATATCGAGAGGAGGAATGTTATCCAACAGGAGAAGTGCTTCATTACGTCCCTAAACAAACATGGCGGCTTTTGAGATTATCCTCTTGTATGTCTGTACCCTGAGTGGACGTACTCCGCTCATGTGATGTTTCATAATTGTAGGGCCACACACATTGGTGTTCATCGGCATATATAGTCATTCATTTACCTAATGGGTCGCACTATGATGTTTTATTTTTTGGTGATTTACCTTCCATGTATGAAACTCTGCGGGAGAGATTGGCTGGAATATCCATTTGAAATCGAACTTTTTGACTATTGAGCGGACGCTTCTTCCAACTTACCTAAGGTTCCAGTATTTGCTGTCCCACAGGAAGATAGTGCATTGTTCCGGGACTTATGGACAACACATTGTGATATATTACCATTATTGTATAAACATTTGACCAAGTGGTCATAGATACTTTTTCATATCATCTAGGTTGTTAGCGCCGTATCTATTTTCCATATTGTTTACCATTGTTGTTTTACATACTTGGGTGCAGTGTATGTAGCTGAATAGGTGGCTGCTCCAATCAGTCTGCGCAGAAACACCTATATATTGTTTCCATTGCCCACCCCGGTCACCCCCCTAAAGCCTTGGCTGTAGTAAGTCTTTTTTAACACAAAATCAGCCAGTTCTGCATATGTGCAGAACAATTTTGCTGCGGACATGCTCAAAACAGGCAGATAAGCACCTTAATGGCCCATTTACTACACAAATGTACTGGTAAAGCTTCTGTTTCTTTCTCTTAGTGGAAGGAATGAATTGATGTAAACATGTAGGTGTCTGTGAAGACAATGATAATTTAGTATTTGCTACAGTTAATGGTATGTCATCCACAAAAATTGAATTTGAAAATTGTTTTACCAATTTGTACACCAAGGACGGCCTCATCTTCCCAATAGCCTCAGTGAGATTTTTCATTACTACTAGAAATAATAGAGCGGATAGAGGGATTTCTGATGTACTCCACATTTCATCTCAATTTGGCCCAATTGCTAACCCATGAGTCTTTATCTCGCACTGTGGTTTCTGTAGGGGCTGTTAATGTAATATATGCTATAAATTCTAAAATGCCGACCAGTGAATAAAAAAAAATCCCACTTTACTGTATGAAATGTCTGTGTTATATCTAGTGAGTATCAATTATTCTATCTTTGACTATATTTGTGAGAGGATGATGTTTATTATGTTATCGACATTGTGTGATTCTTTTCAATGTAATATAAAAACCACCCGGTTCTTATGTATAATTTCTGGTAGGATTAAATTGAATTTAGAAACCAACATTTGGGGAGACTATATTAATATCTATGTTTAATATGCAAATAGGGTGATAGTGAGTTTTCTGTACCTATGTGTTTCCTTATAGACTTACTGCTGTGTTTGACAGTAATTCCTCTGGTATTGAACTTTTGCAAGTGAATTAATTGTGCTTTACATTTTTGATAATGGTCGGGATATGCATTGCTTTACTTTACTCTACTTTTTCTTCTTATATTTATAGGAGACCCAATTTATACCAATTATTATTATTTACTTGTATATTCCTGCGGAGATTATAGATCATTATAGAATTTATGAAATGTCTGGAAAGTCTCACCATCTTGTGCTTGTCTTTATCCTCTCAGATGCTTGGTACCATGTTTGTTCAATTTACTTTATCTGCTAGTAATGAATGAGGTTTGTTATTCCACTGATAATTCTACTGATGATTACTTTGGAGTACTCATGATAGAAAGCATCAGTCTCTGACGTTAATAATCTAGGGCCCGATTCATTAAAGGTCTTAAATTAAGAAGTATCTTATTTAAGTCTCCTGTTCAAAACCATGTTACAATGCAAGGGGTGAAAACTAGTTTTCTGTTATGCACATGAGTTAAATACTGACTGTTTTTTCATGTAGCACACAAATACTTGATATCTTATTTGTACACTGAAATTTAAAGTTGATATTTGTGTGTTACATGAAAAAACAGTCAGTATTTAACTTATGTGCAAAACAGAAAACTAATTTGCACCCCTCGCATTGTAACATGGTTTTGTCCAGGAGACTTAAATTAGATACTTCTTAATTTAAGACTCTTAATGAATCAGGCCCCTAATTGTTATTTCTTTTCACATATAATTTGAAGATTTTCCAATTTAGGTGATATTGAATTTAGTAAATGTATTTGGTAGTATTCTTCCGTAGCTCATTAGATAAATTTTTTGCTGTTTACTTTAAAAGACTGTACTAATAATTAGATGAACCCTGATAACTATTTCATCTGTGAGCCAGTTAATTTCTAAAGATGCAGTATGTTCTTGGGAATGTTTTTGCAAAAGAAGTTCACAAGAGTATTTTTGATTAAGGACACATTCGGGTTTTATTTGGTTTCGTTTTATTCTCCATTACGGGCTACATTGTATTCCAACGATGTTCTATAATCCCAAGAATACTGATCAGTTCAGTCAATTTGGTCGTGAAATATATTGTTTACCAATGTTTCGATATTATGAGAAAATTATCCAGAAACCTAATCTTAAATAGGCATCAATACTCTTTGAGAAGAAAATGTATTATTTTATTTGGATTAAATTCCCTTCTAGATATCTAGTAATGAGAAATATTTTTAGCAATTTTACACCTTTCACATTATCCTGTTCTCATTGTTTAGATCTTCCCACACTTTGAACCATGTCGAGAGTTGGTTTATTAATTAAGTTAAAATCACAAGCCATTATTGAATTTCAGCAAGTTCATGGATCTAGAGTGAGTAGAGGACCAGTCTCCCTGTTTGTGGATCATAAACGTTCACTAAATTATCTGGTTGCCCTAATTGCTGGACTTTCCTTTATGGATCATAGTGCTGAAATGTGAAATTCCTGCTTTAATAAGTAACTCTGTGTGCGGCCACTGTCCAATCTAAAATGTGTGTAGGCTGAGGGGAGGGACCCAGGGTTATGCAAATGTCTGTAAAATGTATTTAATTTAACTAAAAAAACCTCTATCACACAGCATCTATAATCTTCCTTCTGAAGATTCGCTGAGTGTCAGAGCAGCACTTACCTGTTCCTGGAATCTCGACGGGATTTGGTACCGGGGACACAATACCTCCATCAAGCTTCTAAATCCAACTGCACTGATGGTGGACACCGGACGCACGTCTAACACCAACATAGCTGTTAGAGACGTAGTTATCCGCTTTGCCATAGGATGACTACTGTCGTACTTTGTGCTCATGGCAAACGACTGTTGGACGGTCAACTGTTTGGTGAAAGACGTAGCGTTCTTACGACTTCCCCTCTGGGAAGATGACCGACTACCAGCAGCAACAGCAGCAGCGGCAGTAGTAGGCGTACCGCTGCAGGATTCCCCGGAAGAATCCCGGATTGAAGAGGACTCAGTCATGCCGGTGACATGGCCTGCAGGACTATCTCTGATGGAGATCGTGGAGGAAGTTGACGAGGAGGGTGTTGGTGGTGTATACAACAGGACCAAGGGATTTAGGTGTCCCTGGACTGCTGACGGTCCAAGCCACAGGTCCTGAACTAAACACTGAATTATAAAGGTTCTTCAGGTGACGTATAAGTGAGGATGTCCCTAGGTGGCCAAGATCCATACCCCTGCTTATTTGAGCTTTACATAAGGTACATATGGCCAGACATTTGTTGTCCGGATTGGGATAAAAATAACTCCAGACCGAAAAGGTGGATTTTTTGGTCTTCCGACCAGGCATGACGATGGGCTCTTTCATCCCATGGACAACAACTGTTTCTTCCCCTGGTGCCTCATTTAAGATAACCACATCAGCATCCTCCTCGTCAGGTTTCTCCTCAGCGCCAGCTACATCAATATCCTCCTCCCGGTGTTCAACATTCATTAGCCAAATCTGTAACTGGACTTTGGGTGATCCTTCCAGCATATGCAGAGGGCGTGCTGCAAATGGTGGAAGGAGCCACCTCTTCCCGTACAGTGATGGGAAGGTCAGGCTTCGCAACCACCAACACCCTTGGTCTCGCCTTGGGGATTTGTGATGCCATCTCTTTAGAAGGCAGAGTTGTTTGCTGTGTTGTTGATGACAGCTTAAGTCTCTTAAATTTTTTAGAGGGGGGGGAGGAGGGCTTAGATCCTTGGGTGAAGTTGAACCACTAGTGATGAACACGGGCCAGAGCCTAAGCCGTTCCTTGCCACTCCGTGTCGTAAATGGCCTATTGGCAAGTTTACGTTTCTCCTCAGATGATTTCAATTTTCTTTTTTTGCTAATTTTAGTGATTTGTGGCTTTTTGGATTCTACATGCCCTCTACTAGGAGATTAGGCATCGCCCTTGGCAGACGACGTTGATGGCATTTCATCGTCTATGTCATGACTAGTGGCAGCAGCTTCAGCATTAGGAGGAAGTGGTTCTTGATCTTTCCCTACTTTATCCTCCAAATTTTGCTACTCCATTATATGCAGCACAAGAGAGCGTACCCCTAAACCACACACACTTGGCAAAGCCTTTACAAATTATCTGCTGCACAGGAGAGTACCACTGGGCTGGAGTTATACAGCAGTACCTATTTTTTGTTACAGCAGCAACAGTGAACGTAGTTTGACTTTGAAATAGCAGTACCTATTTTTTGGTACAGCAGCAACAGTGAACGTAGTTTATATAAACTATATAACGTATTGTTATATATTGCAGTACTAATATTTCTTGACTGCAGTGACATTGAACCTATTCATATATTGCAGTAGAAATTTTTAGAGACTATTTTTATAATTTTTTTATATTTTTTTTAATTATTTTTGTATAAGTTTTTTATAATTTTTTTTTTATTTTTTTATAACTTTTTAATAATTTTGAAATAACAATGCCCTTAGCAGAACAGAGCACATGACACAGGCAGCACCACTGGACTCAGCACAGGATCTCAAAGGAAACCACTGAAAACAAAAGCAGGACAGGAGCTCCCTAAATACAACCTCCCTCTCGAGTGATCTCAGCCAGAATGAAGATGGCAGCCACGAGCGGTGAATTTATGACATTTGAGTCTTGCGAGATCCGACGCGAGACTTGTATGTCATAGCCTCGTTTCGGATTTTTTTCGCAGGCGGAAATACCCGAACAGTGCTCGGATCCCGTCGGATCCGCACTGTTCGGGTGGGCTCGGATTAGCGAAATCCGAGCCCGCTCATCACTAGTTTTGACCTCTAACTGTGACCTGACTACCCCTGATCACTACCTGGACAGACTTTTTGCTTGTGACCCTGACTTCATATATCACTGCCTGGACCAACTCCTTGCCTGTTGTTTGCCTTAGCTTTCATCTGTAAGACCATCACCCAGGCTCAGGATCATGGTGCCCACTATCTGCTCCATCAGACGCACTTGTGTCAGCAGTGTTTCACCATCCAGATTGACAGCTCGATCTTGCTCCGGCACCTTCCCTTGCTCTGTGTTGTTCCCCAGCTCCATTCTCTACTCTACACTGCCAAACTGTTATACTGGTGGAGTTTTGATGCTGCATCCAATTGCAACTGGTCCAAGTGCATCTTGCATCCCTGTTGCCATAGAGATCACTGCTCAGCATCCCACTGCCTAGTCCTTTGTGGTGCCCACCTACCTGAGTTAAGTTATCACTACTCGAGATTTAGTACTGGGGACAACCGAGTATTGGCGAACATATCTGGTTCCATGGGAAATAAGGTGAAGCTCTCGTCAACAACAGGTTCTGATAACTTGTAGGGTGATTTGTGACAATAGAAAGCATCTATCAGCTTCAGAAATGAATCTGAATCATCCAATCAGAAGCGGCTGACTAGTGCTGGCAGCCGTCATCATCAGCATATATTTGCACCAACCTGCAAGTGATACAGCTACTGAGAGACGTATCTGCATCTCTGTATGGGGTGCTCCTCAGTTCTCTAATATGCAAACACATCATTACTGTTTACACCCATCTAGTCTCCCCCGCTCTGTCTCTCCAAACATAACATGTACATTGTGATCATGCTCAGTACAAATTTGTGTATTTTACACTAAGCAAATGGGTGTCTGCTCAACTCAGCATCATCTTCTTTATGTCCTTCCTTCTTTGTACTGAATTGGTGATAAATCTGCATATAATGGCCATCTTTAGTAGGGAGTCCCTCAGCATATCACATTGTCAGGAGTTGGGCTTTCCTGTCCCCTAATTTGTTTAAGGTGAAGGATTGCCATGGTGTCTAGGAAATCAGCTGTCAAGGTGCATAGATAGGTGTGACAGGATGGTCTTTTTACTGGGGACCAGATGGGCCTGCCTTGACACCTTTCCCTTTCTTTACTCTAAATGCACCCCCCCTAAATACTTTAAGGGGCGCTTTGCAACCACCACCAGGCTCCTTCACCGGCACCTGGACCCGCTTCCTTCTGGGTAATTCTCGCTAATAGTACACACCCCTGCTGGGCTCCGCTCACTTCTTACTTCAGATCAGGGTTGTGTGGATGGGTCCCCCTGGCCTCTCACAATGGCCAGAGCTGCAGGTAGCCGACAGCGCGTTGTTACTAGACTAATCTTTAGGTCACAGGAATTTACAGCAGGCAAGTAAGCGTCAAAGCAGTATCTAGAAGCAGTGTGTTTATTGCTCTGAAAGGGTCCTTATAAGGACCATTACACACTAGTGATCATCCAGAAGTTCACATGGCATTTATCTCTTTACATGGTCAACTGAGCTCTTAATATACAGTTTAAAGTACATAACCTGACAGGTGGTAATCCAGCCTCCTGCCCCTTTAAAAAAATGAGGCTGAGTCATGCAGCCTACACACAAATCAGATTGGAAAGGTTTAACACCTTCTAACTTTGTAGCCAGTGGCAGCGGGTCTGCCCCCCCCCCCCCCAC